>OX638372.1:110152631-110546548 GCA_951812925.1 Calliopum simillimum
CCCCCACCTCGAGCTCTTTATCAGTCGTATTGATAAACGATGACTTCATCTTTAGTCACCCAGTGGAAACACAATTTTCCACTCAAACAGCAGGCCAGGCCTGATCACAGAGATAAATGTGTACCTATTAGGGGTCTGCACAAGACATCTTGAAATAAAGTGTACTTTTTTTTACACCCACATTTTACACTGAACTGATGCATTTGATCCAAAAAATTCAAAATTCAAATCATCGTGTACTCTGATTTCATTTTGACACTACCCAGTGTGCCAGACTGGGTATTTACATTGTCTTGTTTTATCAGTGTGAAAAATGAACTTGGTTCTAAAAAATACATCAGTGAACTCTATCTTATAAAAACAAATACTTCGGGGGGTCGATTCTGGTTCAGTGAAACTGTGAAGTGTAAAAAAATTTATCACTTGCATTTTCACCGAATCTTTTCACTTCACTTCATCGATTGAAGCGATTCTGTTTTACAAAGTGAAAAAAGCGAGTTGAATAAAATTTTCAATGTGGTGTGTGAAAATTAACTGACATTCTCTAGCTGACAAATAGTTTGATTTAGAATACAAATTTTATACACATACGTAATGAGATTCTATAGCTGATGTGATAGAGGGTTTGCTATTTTAATGTTTCGGAGCATTGTGTGAGGAGTTCGATCCCAATAGAGGACAGTTATTTTTTTTTTAAATTTTTTTTTTTAATAATTAACGCTTACCTCTTTTTAGTTAAGCAGAGGTAAGCGCTTACTCCCTAGGACATACAATGAAATGATGCTTCTTATGGAACGTAAGTGCTTGGTGCTGACAAATACATAAATGCTAATGAAAAGGTTTTAAACCACTCTTCTCCTTGGTCGAAATTGACTTTTAGAATACGAATAAACCACGATTACGGCCACACGGTTCTAGCTAAGAGAATGAAACTTGGTACAGATAATGCTTGGGGTCGAAGTGTGATTGAGATTCAAATTCAGGCGGATAGTTTCAGAGTCTACAAAGGACAGACTGTCTGATTTGGGATCCGATCTAAATCACGCTGTCCACTTGCTTTAGGTGGTCAAAACGAACTCTAGTTTTTTAATTGAACTAACTAAAACTGGACTGCGATGGAATAAGCAGCGTTAAATTGAAGCGAAACGAATATAGAATCAATCGGGGTCGTGGGGTGAAAATTGCTTATATTTTGCAATTTAAATTTTTCCATCTGATTGAGCACCTTCAATTTCCGGCCATTTACATCAACTTATTGTTAATGTTTTATAGGAAACTTCATTTGAAATATTTTTTTTTTTGATTTGTTTATGTTTTTTTTCATTAAATTAAATTTTTATCACTGTCGAATTTGTCAGTGAAAACTTTTGCTTGAGGTGTAAAAAAACTTTTCACATTTTTTAAAATATTAAACAACAAGAATCGCTTTTACGGTGAAGTGATAAAAAATCTTTTCACTTCGACTTTTCACTGAACCAGAATCGACCCCCAGGTCACTGTAAAACGTGCGAGTAGAGAAACCACAATAAAATTTATGATATGGTAACACTTACAGAATTGTAGTAGCTTTCATACATTTTTGCGGCAGAGAGAGAGAGAGAAAGAGAGTAAACAAAAAAGAGGCACAAGAAGAGAGCGATAAACTACTCTTATCGCACCATTAGCATTTAGTAGTGTACACTACTACTACAGTATGCAACTAAAATAACTGAAACAAATCAAACAAGACAAATTAGCACAGTATTTGTTTATTTTCTTTCAAATTCTAGTTCTGTCGAGACATTTACACACGACACTGAACTAGAGCATTTGATAAATAAAAAACGGGTACAAAATATAACGTATCTTGAAACGAAATGTCTTAAAACGCAAACAAGACGTCTTGTGCAGACCCCTAGTACCTATGTTTGTATGTATGTATAAGTATATGAAGCGATAATTGTCAAAACACCAAGTGTTTCATATAAACGTAATCAGGTCTGTTCCGTAATCTACGTGGTTTCAATTACTTTTCAGTTAGGAGGCTTTTTGATGAAAATTGTGAATCACTCGATAAAAAGTATGAGCATCTTTTTTGTGGGGAATTACAGGTTCTACAAATAACATTGAATTGCATTAATGAAAAAGTGACTGTTTCGGAAATATTCAATAATGTCGAATTTTTCGACTTTTTGCGGTTTTATAAAAATATTTCCTAAACGGTTACTTTTTCGTTAATGCAAATCAATGTTATTTGTAGAACCTGTAATTCATCACTAAAAAGATTCCGATACTTTTTATCGTGTGACTCACCATTTTCATTAAAAAGCCTCCTAAATGAAAAGTAATTAAAAACACACGGATTACGGAACAGGCCTGAATGTCACATGTTGGGTTTACCCAAGAAAAAGCTTAAATCCAAATGACTCAAAAACAAGGCATCAAATTAAATGTATAGGGTTATTCCGGTTAAGACAGCAGAAAGTCTTTCGTTATACATTTTAGAAATACTTTCTAAGGCTTTTGGTATCCTGGCAAAATTCTTCACACAAAAGCTTTAGTGGTGAACTTGTCAAATTGCGCAAAATAAAGTCTTGTTCTTGCGCTCCGCGATATAATGGGGGTTATCGTGAATAAATATTCCCGTGGAATTTTCTCAGACTGCCATGCATTCTCTATTGCAGTTTAAGAAAATTCCCCGGGAATCTTGATTCACGATTACCCCCAATATTGTGCAGAAATTGCTACATGTTTTCACACAAAATTGTATTTCTTCCTAATGGTTACAGATCAAAATTTAACCCAAAAGAACTAAATTTTGTAAAGTTTTTCACATTTCCATTATCACAAACACAAACAAAAATTTAACAACTGCCAAATCTTAGGTAGCTATTTTATGATAAAAAATTATAAAGAAACAATAAAATAAAATATTTCTTAATTCTTCACTTTTCCACAAAAACCTGACAGCAAGCAACTCAGATCTCTCAGGTAGCAGGTCTTAAAAGCTGTCTTTATAAAGACGGAAAAGAGCTTTCCAACTGCTACCAAAACATCTTAGTGACAACTTTCGTAGCAGTTAAGATTTTGGTAAGAAGTTTGACAGCCTTACTGTTGCCAGCATAGCCCCAGTAAGCTCATATGAAAGTGGAACGCCTCTTTGTCCAAATTCACTAGACTTTTATGCTAAGCTTGCACGGCATATCTCGAGTGTCTGTGCAATGCTTGCTTGCATTACAGCATTACAAAATTTTCATGTATGAGAGGTGCCACGTCCTTTTGTCTATATTCACCAAGTCTTAGTTCAAAATTCGCTCTTACTACGTGTATTTCTAGCATTAGTATGTTATAAAGGGTGTTTTTTTTAGAGGTATAGAACTTTGAATTGAAATAAAACACAAGAAAATCGTTTTAATGTCCATCAATTTGGCTTTATTGGAAGGATAATTTTATGTCATTAATGTTTAAACATGATTTCGGGCATGTGGCCGCCGCGGCTAGCTCGAATAAAGCCAATTCTGCAGGTCCAATTTTCAACCACTTTTTCGAGCATATGGGGCCGTATGTCGGCAATAACGCCACGAATGTTGGCTTCCAAGTCCCCTAACGTTTCTGGTTTGTTGGCGTAGACGAGCGACTTCACATATCCCCAAAGAAAATAATCCAATGGTGTCAAATCACACGATCTTGGTGGCCAATTGACAGGTCCATTCCGCGAAATTATGCGCTCATCGAATGTTTCCTTCAATAAATCGATTGTGACGTGCGCTGTGTGGCATGTAGCGCCATCTTGTTGGAACCACAACTCATCCACATTCATGCCATCCAATTCGGGAACAAAATAGTCGGTTATCATGGCTCTATACCGGTCTCCATTAACGGTAACTGACTCTCCAGCATTATTTCGGAAGAAGTAAGGCCCAATGACTCCACCAGCCCATAAAGCACACCAAACAGTCAGTTTTTGTGGATGTAATGGCGTCTCAAGGGTCTCATGTGGATTCTCTTCACTCCAAATGCGGCAATTTTGCTTGTTGACGTAGCCATTCAACCAAAAATGAGCCTCATCACTGAACAAAATTTTGCGATGAAAATCAGCATCGAAATCAATCTCATTTTTGGCCCATACACCAAAATCACGACGCATTGCATGGTCTCGCGGCTTTAATTCTTGCACAAGCTGGATCTTGTAAGGTCGCAAGCCAAGATTTTTGCGCAAAATCTTCCATAAAGTTCATGGACAAAGCTCCAATTGCTGTGCACGGTGGCGAATCGATTCATTCGGGTCCTCTTCAACATTTTGCTCTACAGCGGCAATTGTCTCTTCGGTGCGCACTGTTCGACGTCTCTGCGGATGCGTATTATCACATAGAGTAAACGTAGTGCGAAAACGATCCATGGTTAACCGAATTAATTGCTCTGATGGACGATTATTTCGACCATAAAATGGACGAAGCTTGCGGTAAACTTCGCGAACTGAACCATTATTTTCGAAATAAATTTACACGATTTGCAAGCGTTGTTCTTTTGTCAACCTGTTCATGATGAAATGGCAAACCAAACTGAACATAAATGACATTAGAGTTGCCAGATTTGACCACAAAATGCCAGTTTTATCTCTATTTGAAAAACAAACCTCTAAAAAAAACACCCTTTACCTGGTGACCGATCCCTGCTCGGTCAATAATCTGATCTTATTATTTTAGTCTTTGTTTTTATTCATAGCTATTTTTCGTGATGAAATTCGTATCTTTTCACCTCCAACATTCATGCTTTCAAAGTGATGAATTAACCGATGAGAATAATAATAAGAAAAAACTCGGAAAGCAGCGAAAGGTATAGAAAACAATAGAAAAATGTCAAAAACTCGAAATTCTTTTGGTGAAATAGAATGCCCTAAAATAAAGAAATGGGATTTGCACCCAAAATATTTCGTCTTTTGTATGGGAGCTGAAATATATTATCTTTAAAAGATCACAACTCGGTATATAAGAGACCTATTGGAAAAATTTTAACAAATATTAATAAAAAAGAATTTCACCTTTTCTTGTAGCTATGCTGTAAGACTGAACACAGCATTTTCTCCAACTTCAAGCAAGGATTCAGCGTCAAAAATTACATAAGACTGCAATTAAGAAATAAAAAGTTCATTTCATTTTTTTTTGTGCCTGAGTAATAAACCAAAATTTTTATTTTGGTAAAAAGTTGGCGCGGCAAGTATTGCACAACGTCCATTTTTCGTAATGCTCTAGATCAGTGGTCGGCAAATTGATGAGTGAGAATTTATGTTTGAGAGAAGATAGATAGAAGAAAGGTAAGGATAGAGAGAGCTAGGTAGATTTTTGAGTGCACAATTGTGCTATGGCTTGCCGACCACTGCTCTAGATACTCATGACCCAGACCCGCATACCAATTTTCATCAAACTTTGTTGTACCATTTGCGAAAAATAACGTTTAATGTGATTTACTTGCATGGGAGGTTCCACGGATACCGGCGATATTTCGCCTACTTTCAGTTCGTAGGTGCCTAATAGCAAGTAGACTCCCTACAGTTAAATTCAGGAAGATTGCTTTTGTGGTTTTCTTCTTATAGCATTAATACTTGTTTTCAGGGGTAAAATCTCTTAAATTTTCATTTAAATTGTTGGAGTTGTTTTCGAGTAATATTGAATCAAAATTTTCAATGGTTAAAAGTGGGCGTGACACTTCTTCGATGCAAAAATACGATTTATCTTATACTTGGGGTTATATACTCATAACTTTGAAAAGAAAAAAAAGTTCTAAAAGATGCAAGTCCAAAACCCAAAAATTATTTTAAAAAATGATACTTAGAATAATTTTTCAAAAAATCTTCTTAAATATTTACAAAATTATTTTATTAAAGTACCTTCATCGACAGAAACAAATTTGGCTATCACCTATACATATTTCATCGCTGTTTCTAACATGAAAAATTTTATTGACTTGTAGAGAAACCAAATGTCTAAAAATGAAAATATAAAACATGTACTCCCAAAGCTATTTACTGTATCTTTATATACCATATATCTAAAAACGCACAACCCCTATTTTTGCCAGCCACGCCCTAGTTGACTGCACACACCGTGTGCATCACTGTGTACATATTTCTTGAAAGTCATCAATTTAGTGTTGGAACAACCCAACATGAATTATGACCCAGGATTTAATGGACAATTTATGATCACCATTAAAATGGTACATACATACACAACGACAGAGCAATGTGCAAAATATATATGTACTATGTATCAATGGGTAGAGAATGGAAAATTCAGTGTAGATACATATTATCCACGTATTGCAGTGGAGCGCAGGAGGAACATACTTATGTTGTATAGTACTATATACGAGCACTGTCTGTTTTTATTAAGTTCACCTAAGTTCTTAAAAGTTTTTTAATTTTTATTCAAATATCACGCATTTAATTGGCAAAAATAAACGTTTTGTATGCAACCGCTTTCACCTACATAAATACATCAATCCGCTTATGCTTCATTCATTCAACACCAATCACTTCCGTTTTAAGCCGGAAGTCTTAAATTTACTTGATTCCACATAAATTCTGTTGCTGTACAGTGTACACATTAGAAAAATAGAAAAATTTAAATAAAACATTTTTTTTCAACCATAAAGAATATTAGTATATGTACTACGGGTACGGTGACCATGTGTATTAGACCGGGTCGATTTTGTATGAAGCAAAATAAAATCATACCGAAACCGACTCAAAAGTAAGAGGGACTCTCAAAAACGATATCTGCATGATTTTTTTTTTCACTTTTGAGTCTACTGAAGGGATATTTTGGCTAAAAAAACATGTTTTTTGGTCATAACTTTTTTTTCATTACAAAATGTATACCCAAGGGTGCTTTAGAAATAAAGACTATGTTCTTACAAAAATTTTGGCGTTTAAAAATTATGTCGAATTTTTTTTGGGGATATAGATAATTTTCGCATCCCAAAATCGATTTTTTTATGTGTTTCAATTACGCGGACAAAAAAACGATTTTTTTTTTACTCAAAAGCAAGGCATCTAACGAAAAAAATGTATGATGGAAAAAATGCTTAGAATTGTCCAAAGAATACGTATGAATTTTTTTCAGAATTTATGGAACTTTTTTTTATTTTTTCAAAAAATTTATCAAATTGAGTTTTCAGCTGTTAAGCTCATGTTTGTCAGCAAAATACTAGGTTTACTTAAAACCAAGACATCTACAAAAAAATTTCATATGACGTAAAACGCTTTGAATCTTTCAAAGAATGTTGCCTTGCTTCTGAGTAAAAATCGTTTTTCCGACCTCCTTATTGAAAAACGTAAAAAAAAAAGATTTTCGGAACCGTATATTGTATTATTATTATAGGGTAAGGGAGGGAAATATGAACCACACGGTTATTTCCCACTGCATACATAGGATTTACCGTTATTCATGTTCAAACTTAAAGCTAATACCTAAAGCTTATAATATGGCGATTTTAGCGTTCGGTGAAGTCGCATGTTTCCGTAAAGTTGATTTTTCTAAAAAAAAGATCAGTGATAATTTTTTTCTAGTGAGTTTATTTCATTATTTCACTTTAAAGACATCGCGTTTTTAAATAAATGGTTAGTTATATAAAGTCAGTGAATACCATTTATAATTTATTAGCACAAATAAGTTCATTAACAAAAAGAGTTTTTGATAAAAAACCATTTATTTCACCAACACGTGCTGTGGGTAATATGGACCACCAAAGAAAAAAGCCTCAAAAACAAATGTATTTATCATCTTTTTCAGATGGGGAATCTAGTTGCAGTTTTCATGACTAGTCTGATGGTCATTATTTGTAATTCGTTAACTACAAAGGAAAAAAATTATAAAAAATGCATATAATGTAATACCCTTCAGTCAGAAGATCGACGTGGCGAATTTTGGGTTGAATGTGTAATCTGACGTTCTTGGAGTCATGAAGAATGTGCCGGATGTGGAAGTGATATTTTTATATGCAACTTCTGTACCAAATGGACTATATGGTCCATATTACACTACACTTTTTTTTTATCTTAATTTTGAGTATTTTCAGTTTTTTAATTTTTTTTTCTTTATCTTGATGAGATATTTATCTAAAGGTGAATCAGAATAAAGGTAAATTGTTTCCATTACTGAATGACATAAAATTAATTGCTTTGTTTTATGTATTTTGGGTTTTATTTAAAAAAGAAAGATGGGTGGTCCATATTTCCCTCCCTTACCCTACCCAAAAAAAAAATGTATATATACATACGCCAAAATTTTTGTAAGAATATAATCTTTATTTCTAAAGTACTCTAGGGTATCCATTTTCTAATGAAAAAAAAAAGTTATGACCAAAAATATGTTTTTTAGTCAAAATAGGTCTTCAGTAGAATCAAGTGCTCCATTGGTTTTTCTCAGAATAAATAAAATAAAATGATGCAGATGTCGCTTTTAAGTGACCCTTTTAACTTTTGAGTTTGTTTCGGTTTGAATCTAAATTTTGACCCGGTCTAACATACATTCATCGAAAATTCTGCGCTTCTATCCAACGGATCGATCATACATTTTTATATGTTAGAAGTGAAAGATCAATAAAGAGAAATGCATTCATGATGGTCTATTAAGTTTATGTGGAAATGATTTAAGAGAAAAAATATCGTATCTGCTACGTTACACTGTCTGAATAATCCTACAAAAAAATGCAGTCATACCCTCACTAATGTTGTAGCAACAAACAGAATGAAACAGAGCACTAAATTATAGTATGTATACTAACTTCGTTAAAACTCCCTTAAGTTTGAGTTTCCCATTAGGGTAGGCGCCGTAGTGTAGAGGATATGTTTCTATCTATCACTAGGACGGACCACGGTTCGAATCCTATTGCGGTCAGTTCGTTTTTTCTTGTTTTGAACTTTACAGTTCTTGAATGGTTCATTATTATTATTTTTTTTTTTTGTTTGTTTGCTTTTTTTTTGTTGTCGTTTGATCTTTACAGTACTATTATCTCTTAAAAACCAAACAACTTTAAAATACTATGCAAAGGATTATTAAATACAACGCAATAAAATTTCATACAAATACCAGATATACATAGCTTGGAAAAAAAAAATGTTTCATATTTTGCTTTAAAATTTATGGTCGCCGTAACCATATAAATACATATCATCATGCGCAGTAGCAGCAAAATTTATAAAGCAGGGCAATATCTGTAAACTATTTTTATATGTCTGTCGACTTAATTTTAAGTAAATTACCTTTAACCAATCAATTAAAAAAAATATGGTTTTGAGGAAAAATAACTTACCATTCTTTAGCGATGTGTCAAAGTTGATGCATTGGCATTTCACTGAGATAACACAAAAAAGTCGTGATTTTAACTTCATTTTTCAACTATTAAAAAGTTATTCAAACAAATTGTTTTTTTCTAAAATAAAAATAAAAAAAATAGGTAAATGGTATGTCTAATGCAATTTGTTTAATTTTGGTTTGGTAACTTTTAAAGAATGTATCGTATGGCATCTTTAAAGAGCTCATTCTGAAGAAACAGAATAGAACTACGTGATACATTTGGTAAAACAAAACTAGTAAAGGTGTCACCTTTGGCCTGGCCAAACATTAAATTCCCTACAATGCAGTATTTCGAAAATTTTGCATAAGTGGAAGGTGCCACGCCCTCTTTTTCGAGTTCACCCAGTTTTTGCTCAAAGCTTACATTTAAAGCGCTTAGTGTTTGGGTGAAATTTAGTTGCATTATCTCAGAAAACTTTTTCAGTATAGCGTTTTGAAACTTTTGATTACATGGGAGGTGTATTTTGGTTGCATTCCGTGACAAATACTCTTAAAGTTGCATTTTGTATATATTTTTTGTATGGGCTATATGCGTATCCGTCAACCGATTTGGCTCATTTTCAATCCCTCGAGCTAACTTTGACGACGAAAGCAGAGTACCAGATTTTATTGAATTATCTTGCTCAGTTTTCCTAAAAATTGTATTTCCACGCACAGACATCCAGCCTGCTAGCCAGCCAGCCAGACAGACGGACATGGCTATATCGACTCACGAGGTGACGCTGATTAAGAATATACATACATATATACTTTTCCATACAAAGTGAATATAGGTACCCTGAATGTAGGGTATAATAATGAAAATTGTGTGCAGTTTACATTTAACTTAAAAAATAGCCAAAATTGCCATTTTGCATGAGTTTGACCTTAAATATCTTCAAATCCTGAGGTTGTGGGTCAATTTTGACCTCAGGTTCGGATTCTACGCATGAAGTTACTTCAGAAGATTTTTTTCAGAATTGTTCTTTTAATCTAGAGTCAACATAAAAACTACATTTGCAATTGGTCACCATGATAATATGGATGTGTTATTTATTTCTGTCAGAAAAATGCGATTTTTGACCTATAGTGCAGTGTTTTGGGCGTCAATGTGGGCTCCGAACTAGGGTTTCTTGAGAGCCAATCTAATAGCAAAAAGTTTTTTGAGAGTGACTTTTTGGTTCGGTCAAATCTCAAGTTAAAAACCTTATTTTTAAACATACTCCCAAAATAACTTAAAAATACTTAGAGGCTCATATATATGGGGAAATCTAAGCAAGTTTGACTTTCAGTGTGAATAGCTCTCGGTTCGCCGAGTGAGCACCCGTTGCATTTCTCATCCATTTCAACATGTCTGGGACACTTATTGGATGATGTTAAATACAAAAATATGCGGGTGCTACCGCCTGGAAGCTTTATTTTTTATTTTTTTTACCGAAATTCGAGCAAAATCCACAAATTTTGAGTGTGAATTGAATAAGCCGCTTCCTTTATTGAGCTATAACTTTTGAGGCGGCTCAGCAAATTGTTTGGGGCTTTCAGGATCTTTAACATGAATGTTAATACGTAAGAAAAACCGCATCCTGTTGATGTGCCTCCGGTAGGACGCTAGATATGGGTCTCCCAAGTTATGTGAATGGTTTTTACCCAAAATCTGGTAATTTTCGGTTTCTAACATGCTGCTCTGGAGGCGATTATTTTTTCGCAATATTTCTCATGAAATATGATTTCTTAATGTTATGACTAAAAGATATGGCTGTATAGAAGGGTGTGCCACCTATGGTTCGGTGGTAACACACTTGAGAAGATGATAAAATGGCGATTTTTCATGTGAAATTACATCTAAAAAAATGGTATTTTGAGGGGCACAACAATACGGAGGTACAAAATTGTCTCAAACCTTACGAAATTATTGGATCTAGGGCCAATGAATATGTAAAAAAATCGCCCTTCAGTACATACTTGAACAATGGCTAATATGTAAAATTTTTAAGGTTCATCTATAAGTACAATGACTGTGTGTGTGTGTGAAGCATTATCATTCAGAAACTACTAAGCGAATTGAGCTAAAAATTTGGGAATGAGTGTATCTCAGGTATGAAAATGTGTTTATGCTACACACGAAGGTTTCCGAAGATCACCCGAAGCCTTCATAGTCAAAACGAAGAATATCTAGGTACACTGGAGGGAAAATATCTATGGCAAACTTTCATTAAGTTTTAATTGATAATTTTCTGGGCCACCCGAAGTTTGCCGAAGGTCACCCGAAGGCTTTATAGTCAAGACGAAAAATACGATAGGAAAAAAATATATGACGAACTATCAACAAACCTTAACTAATAATTTTTTGTGACACCCGAAGATTTCCGAAGGTCATAAAAATGATACCATCGTTAGGTATGAAATATACTTTACAACCTTTTCTCACACCTACCCCCAGCAATGAATTTTTTTTCCCTCAATCCCATGTGAATCGAAAAAATTCGATTTAAAAAATATTTTTGTATGAAGGTCACTCTAAATAAATCTTTATTTTTTTCAGAAAGCTTCCTTTCAATCCTCCTCCATACTTAATTTCATGAAAATCGGCGCAGCAATATGACCTTAAAAATTTTGTATATTTGGGGCCACCCTAAATATACATAGATGCTAAATTTTATTCTTCAGAAATATTCCCTTCAATTTCCATGCTTACTTTCATAAAAATCGGTGTAGTATAACCTTAAAAAAATTTTTTTGCATGAGGGCCACTCTAAATATGCACCCTTAAGAAAAGTTTTTTAACCTAAGCTGTGCCTCTTGATATAAAAGGCAAATTCCATATGAATCGAAAAAATACGATTTAAAAAATTGTGTGAGGGCCACCCTAAATAAAAGTTTTATGGTTAAAGCTATGCAACTTAATATAAAAGCCACGTGGTGTAGAATTAATGTGAATGGATTAACCGGTCTTTAAGAAAATCCGATTTAAAAAATATTTTTGTATGAGGGCCACCCTAAATACACACTCTTGCAGTATGAAATATACTTTATAACTGTTTTCCATACCTACCAAATACATATAAAAAATTTCGTAAAAATCGGTCGAGCCGTTTCAGAGGAGTTCAAACACAAACACGGTGACGCGAGATTTTTGACGATATTGGGGGAGGCGATCGAAAAAAGTCAGTAACGCTGGCTGAAAAATACTTCTAATGTATCTAAAATTAATAATTCGCGGTCCAAAAAAGGGTGCCACATGTTTGAAAAATAACTTTTTTTCGAAAAAGTCACACTTGCTGAGATTTTCCCATATACATATCGCGACCTTAGAACAACAGGGTTCTATCTACACTCACATCACTTTCGAGAAATCTATGTTTGAACATTTCGTGTCGTATAACTTTTATGAATTGATTTTAATCACAATGTTATTTATATTACAAGCATTTGATTGTCGCGAGGATTTCATTGATATTAAAATAATTAAAATACGTTGCCTAGTTAATAAGGAATTTAAGTTTAAAAAAATCGATTGAACTTTGTTGGTAAACGTTAAAGTAATTCAAATTGGGCAACAAAGTTCTAACTGCCAGATAGAACTTTGTGTTTCTGTAAGAGAGCAGGCAAATTAGATAAAATCATGTAATTTTGTTAAACAAGCCCCGATTTTGAGCGGACATGGCTCATTTTGCTAGTAATTGGACTAAGAAAAAACCAACACTTAAGATTTATGCAGTTTTTGAAAAATGATCGAAAAACGGTTTTCGAAAAATTGACATACTTTCATGTATTATTTAAATCGAGTATAACTTTTTAAATAATAATCACACGAAGCCAGTTTGTATCTCATTTTGAAGAAGAAGAACAGAACTCAATGTTTCATTCAATAGAAAAGAGAATAACAATTTTGTGCGTTTTCTAAACAACCTCAAAAATCGTGTTTTCGATCATTTTTTAACATTTATGATAGGATATCTCCGAAACAATATAAGATATAGCAACTCTGATGCCAGATTCGGATTCAACGTTGGCAACTCTATCGAAAATGACTATCTTCGATTCGATTTCTTCAATTTTCCAAAACCATTTTTCGACCTTTTTTCAAAAACTGCATAAATCTTAAGTGTTGGTTTTTTCTAAGTCCAATTACTAACAAAATGAGCCATGTTGGCTCAAAATTGGGGCTTGTTTAACAAAATTACATGATTTTTTCTAATTTGCCTGCTCTCTTACAGAAACACAAAATTCTATCTGGCAGTTAGAACTTTGTGAAATTAATTTTAATTTGAATATGTGTAGATAGAACCTTGTGCATCTCAATTTCATTAATTATCTTAGAAACTATACGAGATAGAAATATTTGAGTAGCGGTAATCGAAAGAGCGTGGTCTATTTAGTACGAAGCAATATATAACTCAATTTCACAAAAAATGTCAGTTAGAACCCTGTTGTTCTAAGGTCGCGATATATGTCGATTACTTAAGAAATAAATTTGAAAATTTTTTTTATTGATATTACTCACCTTACACCTAGCAATTTTCTGAGTGTTTAAAAATTCGTCATAGCACAGGTTTTTAAAATAACAACAGAACTAACAGTTCGCGCAAATCAAGTAGGTATAGGAAACAAATTTACTTAGTATAGAAATCATATCGGTTGGCTAAATACTAATCGATAATTAGTTTTTGATATGATAAAATTTCGATTTTTTTCTTTTTTACCTTATGGCCCAAAATTGTACACGTGGCCAAAGTTACCTCAATTTACAGCAGTGGCAGACGTTCAATAACAATTTTTATAACTTATTTGCATGACGAAGAGGAAACACGTTTTGCGCAATATTTTTAAAAATTCCATATTTTATTATCGCCGTTCGTTAGTCTCTTGGCAGGCTCTAGAGGCATTTCCGCATAACAAAAATTCAACTGCGTCAACTGTTTTGGTTATTTGCATTTTCAATCAGTTGTTTTTGTTGTGGTTTGCATTGTCTTGACTTAATTGTTTTTATATGTAGATATTTATAGTTGATATTGCTGTTATACTTGTGTCGTTGTAAATATTTACATATACCATATGATTCAACAGCGACTGGAAGCAAAGAAAATGCCTGTTTTGTGAAAAGCTTTAACTTAAACGGTTTCTACACTATCCCACCGAGTAATATAACTGTCAAATATAGGGGAATAGTGTCGCCTACGGCGCCATGGGTCGGGTGTAGGCACCCCCCGTAACTTTTGACAGAAAACAAATACGGCTGTTCTGACATGTTAAGCGCGTGTTATGACAGCACGAAGTTTTTGTGCATATACCGGTACAACAGATGCATTTGCTTTTGCTTTGTGCTGAGAAGAAAACAATTTTTGAATAAGTAAAAGTCAACACAAAAGTTTTTTTCAATAATTTTCCAAGTGTGATAATTCGAAGTTAATCAAACGAAAAGCTGAATGCAATCTATATCCAATCCAACCAAAATGTTCACACAAAAGAGTTTGCTTATTGCTATTGAAAGTGGCTGTCAAAGTCAGTTGTGGGCACCCAATAGAGTCGGTTGTGGGCACCCCTCATTTTACATCCTACACCCAGGGTATATTCACTTTGCCCTTCCGTTTGTAACGCAGAGAAGGAGGCGTGGCAGATATAGAAAGGTATATATATTTTTGATCGGCGTCACCTACTGAATCGATATAGCCATGTCCGTCTGGCTGGCTGTGTGTGGAAATACACTTTTTGGGAAAACTGAGCAACATAATTCAATGAAATTTGATGCACTGCCTCCGTCGTCAAAGTAAGCTCGGGAGATTGAAAATTAGCAAAATCGGTCTACGGACACGCCTACCGCCCATACAAAAAACATATTCAAAAGGCAATTTTAGGAGTATATTTCACGACAATGCAACCAAAATACACATAAATACTACGAATTGTAAGCGCAAACTCTGAAGAAAAACTAAGTGAACTCGGACAAGAGGGCGTGGCACCTCCCATATAAGCAAAAGCTTCAAAATGCTATACTGAAAGAGTTTTTTGTGATAATCCAACTAAATTTCACTCAGGCACTTAAAACTATAAATGCAAAGTCTGAACAGAAACTGTGTGAACTAAGCAAAATTTTCAAAATACTGGAGTGTAGGGTATTTATTTTTTGGCCAGGCCAAGAGTTACAACCTTACTAGTTTTATTTAATACATGTGATTTACTGAAATATCGTCGTGGATGTCAACGTAACAAATTTAAATGGTGTTCTTATCCCTTTTTACGCTTTTTTTAGTGGAAAGGAAAGAACCAAAAGGTCCTTTAGAGATATCTCAGAAAAAAAGTAGTTTTCATATGCCACCTTACCACACGGTGACATCATAAGAGGCGTCTTTTGAATATGACCTTTTGAATTGATATAAATATTATTAAAATACATATGTTTAAAGCTAATCCATTCAAACCCTTTATTTAAAAACTTCTTCTGTAAATTGACATGACATTGCAAAAATTAACTTGTTGCTTGATCATCATCGTAATGCTTTGGCGGAAAGAAATTATAGTTGATTAATCCTGATTTAACGCCCTAAAAAATTCAGTTTTTAAAATGCATATTTCTAAATAGATACCTAAATCACACCTACCCCTATGACAGTACCGATAAAAATTATAATGCTGCTGTACATAAAAATATTATATTTTAAATTTCTGCGAGCATAATCCTCTTCCCAGTCTCCTTCAGGTATCGGCAAATCATTCATACCAGCACCTTTCCATTCTTCTTTGGGAGCATGATAGGCAACAGATGGTGCTGGCTTGAAAATACAAGCTGAAATTATGAAAAAAGCCAAGTGAATTTGGTCAGTAAGTTTTTTTTTTTAAGAGAATCACCATTTTTTAGAAAGAGTACATGTTTTACAAGTCGTTTGACCAACATTATGCCAATGATATCTGTATCTGTAAAATGAAATGAATTTTTATTTATTGAAATTGAAAGAACTAAGAAACTTACCGCGTTTTATTGTCATTTGAAATATTTACTTGATTATAATAAAACTATCAAAATAAGGCACTTCAGACAAAGCTTACTACATAGTTCGTATCGCAAAGGCAGTGGGAAAAAAGTTAATACTCCTTTTTTGAAAAATTTGAGTTTAGTACACAGAAACATGGGCTCCCTGAAATAACGCTATGCTATTTTGCATACAAAATTCTGGCGTTATTTCCATTTTGTTTTGGAAATAAGGCCAAAAACTTTTCTGGCATTATTTCCAAAAATTATGTAGTTTACAGAAAGGAAATAACGCCAGAGAAATTTGTATATAAAATTCTGGCGTTACACAGTGCGGCAAAATCCAAAAATCCTGTTCAAAATTCGAAAGAATAATCGTAGAGTTTTCAAACTAGGCAGGCATGGTTCTTAAATATTTCTTAACTAAGTAAATATGAAGCAAAACACTCGTACCAGCTGAAAATTTTTTTCTCCAATTTTGCTCAAATTTGGCAATATGGTAGATCCGGTGTGCAAAAACAATAATCCGGGAGGATTTGGTCCTAGTACCATTTGTTGTTAAAATACAGGGTGTTGAAGTTGGCGTTTTTAGTCATTTTCATGAAAAGGGTGTTTTTTCAAAAATTTATAGCTTACACCAAAGTTTATAAATTGATAAATCTAAGTTACTGGTCCTATTCATTTTGAAGTGTTGTTTTTATAAAAAAATATTTCTTGGTGGAAAAATTTTTTTTTCACCAAAATTTTTTACACTTAAAAATACTTTTGAATTTTTTTTTAAAAAATCCCCCTTCGATTTCTTTTAAAAGTACCTTAAATTAAAGCATAATTTATAAGCTTTAAAATGATGTATGACTCAAGATGGGATTCGGACGCTAAATGGAAGTTTTTGGCTTTTGAACGCCCGCGGAAGGCAAAAATCTTTTTTTACTCAAGAGGAAAGCATCTTACGAAAAGTGATCTAGGCATAAAATGTTTAGAATTATCAAGGAAATAAGTGTGAAATTTTTTGGGAATTTTTTGGAAAGTTAAAAACAAATTTTTATTTTTTTTTTTTTTTTTTGAGTTATTTTTGAAAAGAATTGTGTACCAGATTTCTCGGATAGATTTGGATTAAAAATCGGATCAATCCATTTAAATCCAGGGAATATGGATTGTTGCGAAAGTTTGGAATGGTTTCAAATTGTGTACCATACACACAATATAGCAGGGGTTGAAATAAGAAAAAGTTATTATTGCAGAATTTTTTTGTTGTTTTTATTTGCAATTTTTAGCAAAATTTTGTTAATGTCTTATTCAAGTGATTAATATTAAATATTAATATTAAATAACAGATATCATGGCAATGGTTCAATTTAAAATTGAAAATTTATAGCGAAATTTTCTTTGAATGCATTTATAAAAATATGTTTAAAGTAGAGTTGCCGAGTACTTATTGTGGTTGCTACATTTTAGCCCAAATTGGTGAGGTTAGACAACTAAAACAACGGTTATAAGCGAAATAATATGAGTATTTAGTTTCAACGATGAACGCAAAACAAAGTAATATGAATTTGGGTGAAAATTATTATTACAAGTTTTTACAATATTCTGAAGTTATTACTGCAAATTTGTAGTTATTACTACAGCTTATTTCAATGCCTGCAGTACAGATTTGGAAACATCGTTAAACTAATCCATTTTCATCAAGAAAATATGGATTACTATAAAAGATTGAAATGGATCAAATTTGATGCACACCCACATTTTTCCAAAAGCGCGAATAACTTCAATAAATATTATCTCTAAAAAGTGCGACAAGCGCGGACTATGTGCTATAGAAAAACGCGATAAATGCGACGTAGGAGCAGGAGCTAATCGCAACCTGCGAGGAATTAAAGTCCAACTACAATCCATTTCACCTTTTAATCCAAGTATGCACTTCGAAAAAGGCGCTATCGACTTCAATCCAGTTAAGTCCATTTTTAACCCAATAAAATACTCCATGATTTCCTGCAATAAGTTAGCTGATTTGTGATCATCAAGGAGATAATATTTGGGCATTAACAATATCGTGGGTTCCTGGGATTGTGGTATTTCTCACAGTAATTAAAGTCTAACTCCAATATTTTCGCATCTAAGTAAAGGCAAAAAAGTGCAACCCTTCAAGTGAAGCATAAATTCGAACGCACTCGTGACCTTAGCCACTACACAAACCTTAAGCTCATCGTTTTTTTTTTTTTTTTAGTACGTTGCCAGTTGGTTACATTTTATACAATTTGCGTAACTTTTTGGCCCCTCACGTAACTTGTAAGTAAACTTTGCCTTGTTTTTTGTGTTTTTATTGTTGTTTCACTCAAAAACACTGAACAGTAAGCTCCAACCATCAATTAAATTTCCATTGTTGGTAGCTAATAATGTAAATTATCATCTGTTCCAAAAACTTTAAAAAAATTTTGTATTTTGGCAATTTTTAGAAACTTTTACAGCCGTATTTATTAGATTTTTTAAACCGTCGCTATTCTCCGGTTTAGTTGAACCAGATATAAAATTTTAAATCGAAGTTAAGCTATTCTATTACATTTTTTTAAACGTTATTTTTCGACAACAGAAAATCAAAACAAATTGAATTTCAAAAACAATAAAGGAAATTATTGTCGTATATTGCCCACCACAATGCAAGCTCTGAGCAAAAACTAGGCAAATTGAGACAAGAGAAAAAGGCACCTCCTACACAAGCAGAATTTTTAAAAAGCCATGATGATGGCGAATATCGCACAAGAAACGATAAACAAAAGTAAGGAACATTTGGACAAGAGACGTGGCTGCTCCAATAAAAGTGAAACTATCATGTTATATTGAATGCTGTATTTCAGTTGCATAATGCAATAAACAAATATCTGAATTTTTAAAATATTCGTGCTAAAAAATCTGATAAAAGCTGAATTTGGTTGGTTCCATTAGAAATCGTTTAAAGTTATACAAATGTAACAATTATTTAAAATTTAAAACTATTTGAACAAGTTTCCTTGAATCTTTATATACCAGAGAAACATTGATGGTCAGTAACTTGAGAACATTGTCGTTGTACTATAATCGCTCCCGTGCAGCGCATTCGTCTTTTACGAGTTTTTCCACCGTTTCCTTACTTGTTGCTTTTATCATTGCGAGCAATTTTCAAAAGGCGTCAGCTAGGTTCATTTGTTGTGAGCGGTGGAAATCGCTTTTAATAATAAAAACCCATTTTTGTTTTGTTTTATCTGACACCCATTCAGCCCCCTGCGGGTAAGAGGTCAGAATATGCCCGAGGTAAGCATGCCTGTCGTAAAAGGCGACTAAAAGCGGGTGACCAGCCAGGGTGTGGAAGGGTGTAGCGTTGGACAGCGTTGCGCCTCGAAAGAAAAACCCACAATGCCCGTAACTGGCACCGACAAGGCGAGTCGATGCCGCCTTTAAATAAGCATCTTGTCGAAATCCTGAAGCGTCTGACCCGGAGTGGGCGGCTCCCAGGTCAGCGTCTGTTCCAGAATGGGCGGCTGAAATTAAAAGTGAATTTGGCCACTATATTTGCAGCGCTTGCCGGATCCAGCTTTAAGCTTATAACTTACTGCGTGGGGCGTTGCCGAGAAGATTATACTAATGAAGCATGGATCGAAAAACGATGGAAAATAACTCTCCAAGTGGTACCCACCAGAGTGTGGTTAATCCACCTGCCTCGGCAGCATGCACATCGGATTTGGAGGTGCAAGAAACATGCATAGTTAGGAATGATTCTCCTATAACTGGAACCAATATGGTATTGGCCCTATGCTCCTCCTAGGAGTTAAAGGAGAATACATACATACATTCAGCCCCAGATAATTTAAAACGCAGGTCAATTTTAGTGTTCTACGCAATTCACGTATTGGCCATCTGGATCAAAGCTGCGACTATATGTAGGTCATTTGCAACTGGTTGAACGGTATATTACCAGGAAATCTGTAATATACCGTAGTGGCGTTTAAAACTGCAGCGACGGAAAAATTTTAGTAATTTTCTTTTATATTATTTTTATTTATCAAAAAATTGGCAAATAAATTTTGAATTTAATTTTTGACACGTCACGTCAAGTGATTTAAACCAGCGTTCAACTAGCTTTAAACCTGCTCGAAGGCAGTTTAAAATTTAAACTGGGAGTAAAATTGTTCATAAATAAGAATTTCATGTTAAACTTCGGAATAGCCTTATTTCATGGTTTAACTTTTATTATAAATACGGCTGTTAAGGTTTTACACATTTCCCTTCTTTATATTTCCGATTTTTCTCAACAGGACTAAAAAAAAACGAAATTTCGTATGGCACTGCCTTGAACTCTAAAATCCAAAAAATTAATAACACATAGTTCAACAGTTCCAATCTCCCTCAATTTATGGTAATTTAAACCTTGTACCAGATACCTTATCGGTGTGAACTTTATATAATGTTTCCGCGGGAGATTTAACTGTGTCGGGAGTAATAAATCTAGTCGTTAAATCCTACATGTTTTGAGCTGCCGAAAAATATTTATTTTTGATAGTAAGTGTCAGAAGCGGGAAAATTAAAGTTCTTATTGCTTTTCTTCTGAATATTTATCTTCCATTTACTTTTTTTAATGACATTTGGTGCCAATTGTCAAAGTTAAGCGGTCGAAAATAGCCAAAATCGGTAGCCCGGCTGAGAAATGAATTTTTTTTTTTTGAAAGAAAAATTTATTTTTAGCAATAGATTTAAGATCGTGTTTCCGAAAAAAATACAATTTTTTTCCGGTCCATAATAAATAAAAATTTCTGGCAGCACTGGACTCTTCTCAAATTGTCCTAGCCCCCCCACCCCCCGATTGGGAAAGCTAAAAACTGTCATTTAGTACCCCAAACGACAACGTGACGTAATTGGATCATTTCAGTGGAAATTGACGTTTCCAATTACCATTAAAATATATAAAAATATAAATTCGTCGCAGTTGAAAAGATAAAAATTTAATCAAAATATAGAAAATTTGTGCGTTAATTTTAATATAAATATTCGAAAATAAAAGACAAATTATAAACGCGTTCAAATCCGTATAAGTGTAATTAAAAAAACAAAAAAAAAAAAAAAAATTGGAAAAATAGAAAAAAGTTCTTTGTTCGTTCATAAAATTTCATACATAATAACATACGTGTTTTTCAATGAGTGCAATTAAAAAATTAAATAAAAATTGGAAAATTCAAGCTCAAAGTTTACCAAAAATGTGTGCTATGTCAATGAAAACATTTTGAGTAGCTAAAGGATGTTGGAATTTGATTTTTCTTGTAATATTATAAAATGATTTATTTAAAAGCAAAATTCACATATTAAATTTCCCATTGCACCAGTGGTGGCTGTTATGGGATATTTGTTTAGAAGAGCAAGTGTAAAGGGAATTATTTCATTTTGTTTAATCTGCTTCATTTCAACAGTGTTGCCGAGTTCGAATTCTAGAAGTTTTCTTAATATGATTTTTTTCATAAAAAGGGGTGAACATGATCGCTAGATGTTCGTCAGTTGTCAGTCAACCTCTGACAGTGTCCATATTTGTTTTTGACTGATAGTGTGTCAGTTGCAGATGCAGGGAACGTATTTATAAAAGAATTTATTTGTTTTGTTTCTTTTTTTCGGCCTAGTCAAATTTCACAACATGATGGTTTGAGCTTCAAACATGAATAATAATAATTCGAACGCTACGAACAATTACTTAAAACTGATAAATTTTTGACTGACGAACACGATCGCTAATGTGTATCTGTCGTATATAATTTCAGAGAAATAACCATCGGTAGATTCAGAAATAACTTTTAGAAAAACTGGTACAAGTTCAGATATCCTGGATAGATTTTAAAAATGTCGGTGCTATATGAAGGTTTTTTAACAAAGCTTTAAAGGGCCGTCCACACGAACAGTTTTACCTCAATACTTACCTGCGCAAACTGGTTTGTGCAGGTAAGTCTGTACGTGTGGACGGCAAACGTCAAGTTTGCACAGTTCAAAAGTGCGGCCTGTGCTTTCTTTGACTTTCCAAAGATTTTTTTGTGCAAACTAAGCCTGCGCAGGCAAGTTGGAATGTGGACGGCGTACAGGCCGTGCCTTCAATCTGTCGCTTAAATTGCAGTCTTCAAATGCATGTATATTGCATGTGATAGCTCTGTCATGAAAATTATGCGTTTTTTCATTGATTTATTTTGGAAAATATACAAAAGAAAAAACAATTCAAATGAAAATAAAATGTTTGCTAGACGTCATGTTTCAATGAAAATGAAGTATACTGAAAACTGCACAGACTTGCCTTTGTCGTGTGGACGCGATATAAAAAATATGCGCAAACTCTCTAGTTTGCACGAACTAGGTTTCCGCAGGTAAGACTGTACGTGTGGACGGCCCTTTAAATTTGCACACATAAGTTTTTAATTTGAGTTATGTTTTTCGAAATATGACAATTTTTTTTTTAAATTTTAACTCTTGAGAATTGTTATTTTTCCAAAATATTTATTTTTGACCAATAGTTTAAGCAACAACATATGGTAGCCTAATGTATTATTATTGTTGTTATCATTGCTGTTGGCAAATTTTGTTGCGGGGCGCAAGCCCAGTTCTGCCGCAAAATAAAAAAAAAAAAAAGTAACTCGTTTTTCATAGTTTTGAGAAAATCGAAACTTTATTGTTATTCAGAAAAGCTTCCAATTCTCTGATAGAACTATTTCAGTTTTAATCTCTTTGGTATGAAGTTATGCCTTTTGTGATGCTAATTAAGAAAGAAATAAAAACAGGGTGTAATATTTACATTGCTGCATTTACAATTTGCATGAGAAGTGGAAAACTTTAAAAAATTTGAGATTTTACGAAAAGATAGGCGCACAATTTCTTAATCCGATGGGAAAATAAGGTTTCAAAGTCTTTAACTGAAGTGGCGGCCTTATGTTTTTACGGCAGAGTTCGGTGTGGCTATCCAATTGATTCGATAATTGGTAATTGAATTTTAGGAATGGCAGGCATTCTAAAATTTTACCTCGAATGGTGATCCAATGTTGTTGGTTGGCCGCAAGCATTACTGGAACACACGATTCACTGTAGTTCTTTTTTACCCGGCACTTTTAATTTTCTTTTAATTTTTCTTTTAATTTTTCTTTTAAATTTAATGAATTTTAATTTAATCAAATATAAATAAGAAGTTGAGCGTGTTTTTTGTTTTGGTTTCGGCAAATTTTGACGTTTTCAGTTTCAGGGTCGGCTATGCAGTTTGTCTGTGTGTCATTCTGTCATAGGGAAATTTTAGATTAGCAGAGTTGCAAAAGCGGCTGACACATGAATATGGATGTTGCCAGGTTGAAGGTGTAGCAACATTCGGAAATCATGTAGGTAACAGATTTATGTAGGAACCAGGGTTGGAAACTCGTTAGTGAAGTGAGATAGAGCTATGTATGAACCAAAGTAGAGCTAGGGTGTAGTGGTACCAATTTAATAAGTTATTTTTTTTTGTTGTAAGATTTATGTATTTTTTGTTGGTAGTTTTGTTAGGATTAAGCAAAACTGTTTTCATGTATTTGATGAAATCGAAATTTCTGGCTTGGCGATAGGAAAGTGCCGTACAAAAAGTTCAAAGTCAAAAGTACGGTTCGTGGATTAAGACGTGTGTTCTTTTTAGTCCAGTCTAGTTTTAAACAATTCAGTTTAGTAGTGTTGGATCAAAGTTTTAAGGGTCCAAGTTTTTTTGGAAGCAGAATCCTGAAAGGATACAGAACTTGGAAGGAACCAGTACTTTTGAAGGTACGGTGTTTTTTTTGTGTGTTAACTACCAGTGTTTTTTTGGTAAAAAAATAATTTTTTTTTGCTAGAACCCAGTCATTTTTGGCGCCTAGCCAGCAGAAAAATACGAAAGCAGTTTTGTGATCTTGGGAGGAGCCCCAGTTGTGTTAATCCTTGAAGAGAGAAGGAAAACAGGATATACCCAAAGATACTCGTGTAACAGGAATATAGAGGGAAATAATGTGAGTGTTAATTTAGGACAGTAAAAAAAAAAAGGAAGTGTGCTAAGATATTGTTTTTTTTATCAGTGTGGCTGACGGCGACGCTACCAAGGTGAAATTTGAGGACTCGGCCGGTAAATTGTGTGAAGTTGGTAAAAGCAGCAAAAAGGTCAGCCACAAATTTTCCTATTTAATTGTTTTTATGATCACGCATATTAATTTTTGGAGCGCGGAAATTCGCAGAGGAAAAATTAAAATAACGGGGGTAACCCTGAGGTTTTGATACCTGCTTTGGGGACGTCGGAAATTTTCACGACTGCAAAGCCGACATTTTAGTTTAAGTAGTTTAAGTTTTCGTTCGGTTTAAGTTCATTTGTTCGTTTTCGTTCTTTTCGGTCAATTGTAAGGGGAAATTCTAAAAAAGGAAGTTTTTAAGGAATTTTTGATTTCATTTTTTTTTAAATGCACGAATAGGGAATTTTCTCTCAGCGAGCTCGTTTAGGGTGACCCTCGTGTGTGAAAAGATTTTATTTTAAAAAGTGCCTATTTATGCAGAAAATTAAAGAAATTAGAATTTCTTCATTCGGTCACGGTGTTTAACTAGATTATTTTGTCAATTTTTTATGCATCTCGTAAATTGGTGCTGAATCGGTAACTTGATATTCGGTTTTTTTTTGTTGAATCGTTAGTTTTAAATCCAATGATTGTTTAAATGTTATTTTTAATGATTATTATTTTAAGTAATTTCAAATATTACATATTTTAAATTTCATTACATTTCATAATATGGTAGGTCACTAAAATTGGGTTTTGTTTAAGTTATATTTTTTTTAATTTATACGGAAGTTGGCTATGCTTTCTGCTGTAATTTTCCTGTGTATATGGTTGAGCCTTTGGTTATCTTAAGGATGAGATTTTGAAATCCTGTAATATAGAGATAAGATTTGAAATAAATTAGTTTATATTTTGGTTATGAGATTCATAATGAGTTTGTGCTAAATTTTGATTGTGGGGGGGATTTAATCCTGACTAAATGATCTAGGTTTCTTGGCCAGCGGAAATGGTAAGAATGGGTGTTATCCTAAAATGGAGTGGGTGGCACAGGATGGGTGGGAGCGTGGGGGAAAATTACATCTGTTTCCTCGTATGGGGGTGAATGAGCTAAAGGTCTTTTGGAATTATATTGGTTTTGATATTTCGGTTTTCAAATATTTTCAGTTTTTTTTTCTTATATCGGGTTTTGGTTTGATTTCTCTTTGAGTTTGTTTTGTATATATTTTATTTCCGTTCGATAACGGAAGTAAAATTTATTGTGAAATCCCCGGCCTAATGCGGTAGGTTGAGAACCCTCCCTGGTGCGCAGGCTAGTCGTGTCGAACCGCATTAGGCAAGATTACTCTGGGACATGTAACAATAATGGCGCCCAATTTAAAAATAAATGATATTGCAAAGGTTCAAAATATCTAAGGACCTACGAAAGCAAACGATAATAGAGAAGATCACATATTTGCGTGAACTGTAATAAAACAGTGACTTGGTCGAACTGAAGCGTGTAGATCAACCGCACTGTCGAATAAGGTACATGTCAATGTGTAGATCTAATATAGGTTCAGGTGGTTAGTTTTGATTTCACCTTCCTGGTCGGCCTTTACCTAGGTGACTTAGTACTTGCAATGAAAGTAATATGGCCACTAATTGCATCTTCATAGAGGGCGATCAGAAACGTGTAAATCAAATAATAAATAAAAAGCATAAAAGGAAAAATTTTTTTTTGAATAGGTTCAGAATAGAACAATTAATTTGCATGTAACAACTGTTTTGAGATTTAAAATTTTATATCCACTTATACATGAAAATTTGGTGTGCATATTAGACGAAGGGCTATGCAATCTAGTGGCTTGGTAATCAGTGTAGTAATTTCTACAGCAATTACTAAATGCATCTAGTAATTAGTCCCGGGTCGAAATCCAACTCTTAAGCGCATGTCAGGCTTAGATGGCTTAGTTCAATTGGGTTATCAATAAAGACTAATTGCATCTAATGCTGAACAGGCGGCTGACGGACAATGCACAAAAACAAAAAAATGAATTAGATATAAAATAAGAAAACTTGAAGCTCATTCACTCCTACGATTCCGTAAGGAACACGCAGTTAAATTTTTTTTATCATAGCTGGAAAATATGATCAAAAGCAAATAAAGGTCAAATAGTCAGGAGATAAAACCCCCCAATTTTACAAAACCATAACAAAGAAAATATAAAAATATACGTGATTTCAGTCTTAATGATTACAAAATCTGTTAATGAAAAACGTAGAAAAGGTTAAGAAAAGAAGGTCTATAAAAAGAACAAGTATCCACGATCTTAATAGAACAGGTAGCGCAGAAATTTCTATTG
Source organism: Calliopum simillimum (assembly GCA_951812925.1). Classification (NCBI taxonomy): domain Eukaryota; kingdom Metazoa; phylum Arthropoda; class Insecta; order Diptera; family Lauxaniidae; genus Calliopum; species Calliopum simillimum. The sequence goes on from OX638372.1 coordinate 110,179,288, forward strand.
ACAGAATGGCAGACAAAGGAACTGAAGACCAGGACGTCGGCCGAAGAGATGATTTTTACATAGATTTATCGAATACTATAAGGGTGGATAAAACACAAGATCCAGAAACCGATCAGGGGGCGATCAAGAAAGTACCCACACAAGGGTTAAGTTCAAAACAACCACTGGCACATAGTGATGCACACAGGCAACCAAACAACCACAGAATTGAAAGTGTATTATCTCAAACAAATGAGGCATTAATTAGCGACTTGGTGGCAAAAGTAAATCAGGGTTACAGGGTAAATTTAGAAATGAAATTAGAAAGCAAAATCGCGGAATGCATGCAGGCGAGTGTAGAGCAGATTGTTCGAGCATTGAGTCCGGCTCAGATTTCTGATGATAGGGGGGCACAGTCATTAGAAGTCCAAAGGTCAATAAATATTACTGAGGGAAATATCGATCCAAATTCAATTTCTCGCGAGCAACCTAAAAACAGCAATGTAGTTGCTAGTCACTCGGAAAGATTAAATAACCCGGCTAATATGCAAAATCCTAGATTACACCACGATAATTTAAGCCGTACTCAACAATACCAGTTTCCGCCGCCACCTATTCAGCAACCACTACAGCATCGCCAGATAAACCAGCATCTTAGGCAACCACAACAGCAGCAACATCAATCAATTCAAATACAACACCAAAATCGAACAAACCAGCAAGTGTCACCTCCAGGCCTACAACTACCAACACCGGCTCAACAACAGCAGCAATCTGCACAAAATTGGGCTCAGCAGCAACAACAACTATTTCGGCAACAGCAATATCAACAGCCTTTTCAACAACAAGCGATGTGCATGCAGTACCCAGCACAACAAACACCATTTGTAGGGTTTTCAAATGATAATGGTCGAAACTCCAACGGATCACAATCAGCATATAGAGATGCACCACCTACTAACAATAGATCCCACTTCGGTCAAAATTCAATCAATCTAAATATTGATAAATGGGGCATTGCATTCAGCGGCAGTCCACATGATCTTGCAGTAGACGAGTTTGTGTTTCGTATAGAACACCTTCAAATGCACTACCAGTGTCCATGGAATAATATACTTCGCGATTTTCATCTCTTACTTAAGGGCGTTGCACACGAATGGTACTGGCTGTTCATTCGTGATAAAAATAATGTTGACTGGAATACACTGAAATGGGCTATGCTGCATCGATATCAAACCAATAAATCAGATTTCGAACTAATGAAAGATTTGGTAGTGCGCAAACAAACACGCGACGAAGATATTGAGTCTTTTTTCCATGCCATACAAAAATTGAGAGCCAGACTAAGGTGTCCTGTAGCGGATGGCGACGTCGTCAAAATTATAAAAAGAAATTTGCAAGACCATATAAAAGGAATTGTTTTCCCGATGACGGTAAATTCGGTGGATCAATTGCGTGAGGCATGTCTGGAGGTTGAAACTCAATTTACACGGAAGGATATGCGTAGTTATATACCACCACAACCTAGGTACCAATCAAGAAATCAGAATATAAATGAGTTGAAAATGAATTATAATGAAATGCCTTACCTGTGCTCCAATGATGATGATTTTGAAGTTGAAGAAGTGCAGCCAAACCACAGAAGGAAGACGCAGCAACAACCACAGCAACAACAACCGCTTCAAAATCAGTCCCAACAACATTTTAATCCTTTCCGTCAACAACAGCAACCAAAACAACAGCAGCAGTATTCAAGTGAGGTTCTACAGCAAAGTCCAAATCAGCAACAGCCACAAAAGAGAGTCCTTGTATGCTGGAATTGTCGTCAGCAAGGACACACATATATGGAATGTACGTCACTACAGAGAGAAATATTTTGCTATAAGTGCGGGTATCCGGATGTAATTACTCCCAAGTGCTCTACATGCTCCGAGGGAAACTCGCAAAGGAACGTGACGACTGCGGGAGCGTCACGCTCTACCCAGACTCCCGTAGTGGATTAAATAAACGAAATGTTGTTGACGCTGATGATGTGGAGGAAGCGCAGAAGCTTGAAAATAAACAAAAAATTAATATTTTGAAAAAAATAAAGAATTTCAACCATAAAATACAATTTGAAAAGAAACCACCAGTGTCAATATCGTTTGAAGAACGAATGGAAAAATATGTAGAAACCAGGAAACGAATATTCGACGAAGGCACCCTCAATGGTAGACGTGAAATTTCAAATAAGGTGAAAAAGGCAAGACGGAATTTTGACAAAAGAAAACGTGTGCGTAGTCATATAGTTGAGGCAGTTAATAACATACATAATAGAGATCCAAGAGCATTTGCCGAAATTGAAATCAGAGGTACCAAGTTAATAGGACTTTTAGATACCGGAGCTTCCATAAGTTTGCTCGGCAGAGGATGTCGCGAATTAGTTGAACAAATCGGAGTTGAAGTGGAACGTTTTTATTCAAATGTGAAGACCGCCAGCGGTAAAAATCACCTGATTCTGGGAAAAGTTTGCGTTCCTGTTAAATACAAGGATGAGATAAAAAGGGTGAAATTTTATTTGTGCCCTGACCTTGAACAAAACGCATATTTTGGTGTGGATTTTTGGCGACAATTTCAATTGGCACCAGATGTATTGGGTGTGGAAGAGTTGGATATGGAAAAAATAAAGGAGCAATTTAATATTACGAATAGAGATTCAGAATTTGAAACTGAAAAACATATTTTGACTGAAGACCAGCAGCGGCGTTTAGATGAAGTGGTAAGCCAATTTTGTACTTATGAGCAGAACGGATTAGGAAAAACTGACGTCGAAACACATACCATAAAATTAACAGAGGGAGCATTACCAGTGAAAGATCGTCACTACCCGATTTCGCCTGCGGTTCAGGAACTCGCGTATGCTGAATTAGATAAAATGTTAGAGTTAGGCGTAATCGAGGAGAGTGAGAGTCCCTGGAATAACCGAGTGACAATCGTCAGAAAACCGGATAAAAATCGTATGTGTCTCGACGCCAGAAAGCTGAATGATAGAACAGTGAAAGACGCGTATCCGCTTCAAAATATAGAAGGAATCTTAAGCAGGATCGACTACACTTATTTCATAAGCAGCGTAGATTTAAAGTTCGCTTTCTGGCAGATACCTTTGGAGGAAAAAAGTAAGGAGTACACGGCTTTCACAGTGCCAGGAAGGCCTCTTTATCAATTCGCCGTAATGCCCTTCGGTTTATGCAACGCGGCGCAACGTCTTTGTCGCTTAATGGACAAAGTCATTCCACAACGTCTTAAGTCTCATGTTTTTACATATTTGGATGATTTATTAATCATTGCGCCTAATTTTGACACTCATCTTCGTGTGCTTAGTGAAGTAGCGGATTGTCTAAGAAAAGCAAATTTAACTATTGGGTTAAAAAAATCGAAATTTTGCTTCAAGGAGTTGCGCTATTTGGGTTTTATTGTGGGTGGTGGTACTCTAAGGACTGATCCTGGAAAGGTTTCAGCAATTAAAAAAATTTCAATTCCAAAATCAGTAAAAGAAGTAAGAAGTTTCCTTGGTACAGCGGGTTGGTACCGGCGCTTCATTAAAAATTTCGCTGCAGTATCAGCTCCTCTTAGTGATACGCTTAAAAAGAGCAAAAAGTTTACGATGACATCAGAAGCTGTGGACGCCTTCAACAAATTGAAAGAAGCTCTTTGTACAGCCCCGGTTTTAAAACATCCGGATTTTTCTAAAAGATTTTTAGTACAGTGCGACGCGTCGGACGTTGGCGTAGGAGCGGTGCTATACCAAAAAGACCTGGATAATAATGAAAATCCGATAGCGTACTACTCGCAAAAGTTGAACAGCTGTCAAAAGAATTATTCGGTAACAGAAAAGGAATGTCTAGCTGCAGTTTTGGCGGTCAAACGTTTTCGACCGTACATAGAGATGATGCCCTTCACAGTCATTACCGATCACGCCAGTTTAAAATGGTTGATGACTTTGAAAGATCTTAGTGGCAGGTTGGCGAGATGGTCACTACAATTGCAGGCTTATGACTTCAAAATTGAACACCGCAAGGGCTCAGAAAACATTGTTGCTGATACGTTGTCAAGGACTGTTGAAGAAGTGAGTGCTGGTGAGGATGATTTGTTGGGCATAGAAACGACAGAATTTGAATCGGAGGATTATTTGGAATTGATTAAAACAATTAGAGAAAATCAAGAAAAACTGCCAGATTTGCGCGTGGAGAATGGTATGGTTTTTAAAAAAATTAAATTTGACAGAGGTGAACCTGAAGATGTAAATTGGAAGTTGTGGATACCCGAAGCGTTGACAACCACATTAATAATCAAAGCACATGAGCCGGAAATAGCTTCTCATGGAGGAATCGCAAAAACAATACACCGACTAAGGCAGTGGTATTATTGGCCTAAGATGGCAGCTCAAGTAAGAACGGTAATAAGAAATTGTATAGTGTGTAAAGAGGCGAAAAGCAGCAATCAAGAACTAAAACCTACGATAGGAAACGAGGTAATAACAGAAAGACCATTTCAAAAAATATATATAGACTTTTTAGGGAAATACCCCCGGTCGAAAAAGGGCAATGCTTATATATTCATTGTGGTGGATCATTTCACCAAATTCATGTTCTTAAAAGCGATGCGCGAAGCAACAACTGCAAACATAATACAATTTTTGGTCACGGAAATTTTTCATAAATTTGGAGTGCCTGAAATAATCCACTCCGACAATGGTGCACAATTTACGGCTAAGAATTTTCAGCATATGATTGAGACATACAAAATTAGACACCTTAAAACTGCATGTTATGCACCGCAATCGAATGCGGCCGAACGGGTCAACCAATCGGTATTAAATGCTATTAGGTCTTACATGGAGAGTGACCATAGAGACTGGGACATGTATTTGTCTGAAATAGAGTGCGCTCTTAGAACCTCAGTACATTCAGCAACAGGAATAACTCCATTTCTAGCATTGTTTGGACATGAAATGTATATGAACGGCTATGACTATAAATTGGCACGAAAACTGAATTCTTTAAGCGATCATCAAATAATTTCCGTTAATAAAAAAGATAAGATTGAATTGATCAGAGATACACTAAAGAAAAATTTACACGAAGCATATGAGCGTAGCGCGAAACGTTACAACAAACGTGCGCGAGAAGTTAGTTTCATACCAGGGCAAGAAGTATTTAAACGTAATTTTGTGTTGAGTAATTTCTCGAAAAACATTAACGCGAAATTTTGCAAAAAGTTTATAAAATGTAGAATAACCCGACCAGTAGGAAATAACCTGTACGAGTTGGAAAAATTGAGTGGCAAACCATTAGGCGTATTCCACGCCAAAGATATTAAACAATAGTTAAGTATCTGCAATATTTACCATCAATAGAATTAGCCAGCTATCCGTCCATCTGCGTAGTATAGAGTAGGGTCCTGAGTGTGTAAAGAGAATAAATCCAAGCTTTGCATTCGTGATATCTGCTCTCACTTAAAATATCTGAGAATATTTGAGAAATTTTAAAACAAAGTACCAATTTTTAAGTTTAAAGAAAATAGTCACTTCCCGTAATTTAGACATCGAGATACGCTGGTTAAAAATCCAATGAGTAGGTTATCTTGCGGTGTACCTAAGAACTTAAAGAGAAAGAAAATTTAATTAGACAATTGAATAATAAAAAAAAAAAAATTGGTTTTGATAAGCAGGGCCCGGTTAGCTAAGGTGTAAAGCATGAGTCTCTGGATCACAAGGTCGTGGGCGGTGGCCTACGTTGGGCACTGATAAAAATTAATGGATTTATAAAACAAATTCAAGAGAAAAAATCCTCAGGTTATGATTTAGGAAAAACGATTGATCAATTTTGATACTATGCTCGGAATAAATCACAAGTCTGAGGACAATAACTCTTTTAGTTTGCTTCACACAATCGTAAGTTTAGCTTTTTGTTTTTGTTCATCCGCAGGCATAGTTAAGCAGGGGTAACAGAACACTGAAGCTAGGAAAAGGGAGGAATTCATGCATTTAAACAAGTAGAATCAGTCGCAATAACAAGTTTATGGACTTGCGTAGTCCCAGCACACTGCTTTGGTTCCAGTTGGCCCTAGTACAACTTGGCCATAGCAGAGTTTTGTTGCGGGGCGCAAGCCCAGTTCTGCCGCAAAATAAAAAAAAAAAAAAGTAACTCGTTTTTCATAGTTTTGAGAAAATCGAAACTTTATTGTTATTCAGAAAAGCTTCCAATTCTCTGATAGAACTATTTCAGTTTTAATCTCTTTGGTATGAAGTTATGCCTTTTGTGATGCTAATTAAGAAAGAAATAAAAACAGGGTGTAATATTTACATTGCTGCATTTACAATTTGCATGAGAAGTGGAAAACTTTAAAAAATTTGAGATTTTACGAAAAGATAGGCGCACAATTTCTTAATCCGATGGGAAAATAAGGTTTCAAAGTCTTTAACTGAAGTGGCGGCCTTATGTTTTTACGGCAGAGTTCGGTGTGGCTATCCAATTGATTCGATAATTGGTAATTGAATTTTAGGAATGGCAGGCATTCTAAAATTTTACCTCGAATGGTGATCCAATGTTGTTGGTTGGCCGCAAGCATTACTGGAACACACGATTCACTGTAGTTCTTTTTTACCCGGCACTTTTAATTTTCTTTTAATTTTTCTTTTAATTTTTCTTTTAAATTTAATGAATTTTAATTTAATCAAATATAAATAAGAAGTTGAGCGTGTTTTTTGTTTTGGTTTCGGCAAATTTTGACGTTTTCAGTTTCAGGGTCGGCTATGCAGTTTGTCTGTGTGTCATTCTGTCATAGGGAAATTTTAGATTAGCAGAGTTGCAAAAGCGGCTGACACATGAATATGGATGTTGCCAGGTTGAAGGTGTAGCAACATTCGGAAATCATGTAGGTAACAGATTTATGTAGGAACCAGGGTTGGAAACTCGTTAGTGAAGTGAGATAGAGCTATGTATGAACCAAAGTAGAGCTAGGGTGTAGTGGTACCAATTTAATAAGTTATTTTTTTTTGTTGTAAGATTTATGTATTTTTTGTTGGTAGTTTTGTTAGGATTAAGCAAAACTGTTTTCATGTATTTGATGAAATCGAAATTTCTGGCTTGGCGATAGGAAAGTGCCGTACAAAAAGTTCAAAGTCAAAAGTACGGTTCGTGGATTAAGACGTGTGTTCTTTTTAGTCCAGTCTAGTTTTAAACAATTCAGTTTAGTAGTGTTGGATCAAAGTTTTAAGGGTCCAAGTTTTTTTGGAAGCAGAATCCTGAAAGGATACAGAACTTGGAAGGAACCAGTACTTTTGAAGGTACGGTGTTTTTTTTGTGTGTTAACTACCAGTGTTTTTTTGGTAAAAAAATAATTTTTTTTTGCTAGAACCCAGTCATTTTTGGCGCCTAGCCAGCAGAAAAATACGAAAGCAGTTTTGTGATCTTGGGAGGAGCCCCAGTTGTGTTAATCCTTGAAGAGAGAAGGAAAACAGGATATACCCAAAGATACTCGTGTAACAGGAATATAGAGGGAAATAATGTGAGTGTTAATTTAGGACAGTAAAAAAAAAAAGGAAGTGTGCTAAGATATTGTTTTTTTTATCAGTGTGGCTGACGGCGACGCTACCAAGGTGAAATTTGAGGACTCGGCCGGTAAATTGTGTGAAGTTGGTAAAAGCAGCAAAAAGGTCAGCCACAAATTTTCCTATTTAATTGTTTTTATGATCACGCATATTAATTTTTGGAGCGCGGAAATTCGCAGAGGAAAAATTAAAATAACGGGGGTAACCCTGAGGTTTTGATACCTGCTTTGGGGACGTCGGAAATTTTCACGACTGCAAAGCCGACATTTTAGTTTAAGTTTTCGTTCGGTTTAAGTTCATTTGTTCGTTTTCGTTCTTTTCGGTCAATTGTAAGGGGAAATTCTAAAAAAGGAAGTTTTTAAGGAATTTTTGATTTCATTTTTTTTTAAATGCACGAATAGGGAATTTTCTCTCAGCGAGCTCGTTTAGGGTGACCCTCGTGTGTGAAAAGATTTTATTTTAAAAAGTGCCTATTTATGCAGAAAATTAAAGAAATTAGAATTTCTTCATTCGGTCACGGTGTTTAACTAGATTATTTTGTCAATTTTTTATGCATCTCGTAAATTGGTGCTGAATCGGTAACTTGATATTCGGTTTTTTTTTGTTGAATCGTTAGTTTTAAATCCAATGATTGTTTAAATGTTATTTTTAATGATTATTATTTTAAGTAATTTCAAATATTACATATTTTAAATTTCATTACATTTCATAATATGGTAGGTCACTAAAATTGGGTTTTGTTTAAGTTATATTTTTTTTAATTTATACGGAAGTTGGCTATGCTTTCTGCTGTAATTTTCCTGTGTATATGGTTGAGCCTTTGGTTATCTTAAGGATGAGATTTTGAAATCCTGTAATATAGAGATAAGATTTGAAATAAATTAGTTTATATTTTGGTTATGAGATTCATAATGAGTTTGTGCTAAATTTTGATTGTGGGGGGGATTTAATCCTGACTAAATGATCTAGGTTTCTTGGCCAGCGGAAATGGTAAGAATGGGTGTTATCCTAAAATGGAGTGGGTGGCACAGGATGGGTGGGAGCGTGGGGGAAAATTACATCTGTTTCCTCGTATGGGGGTGAATGAGCTAAAGGTCTTTTGGAATTATATTGGTTTTGATATTTCGGTTTTCAAATATTTTCAGTTTTTTTTTCTTATATCGGGTTTTGGTTTGATTTCTCTTTGAGTTTGTTTTGTATATATTTTATTTCCGTTCGATAACGGAAGTAAAATTTATTGTGAAATCCCCGGCCTAATGCGGTAGGTTGAGAACCCTCCCTGGTGCGCAGGCTAGTCGTGTCGAACCGCATTAGGCAAGATTACTCTGGGACATGTAACAATAATGGCGCCCAATTTAAAAATAAATGATATTGCAAAGGTTCAAAATATCTAAGGACCTACGAAAGCAAACGATAATAGAGAAGATCACATATTTGCGTGAACTGTAATAAAACAGTGACTTGGTCGAACTGAAGCGTGTAGATCAACCGCACTGTCGAATAAGGTACATGTCAATGTGTAGATCTAATATAGGTTCAGGTGGTTAGTTTTGATTTCACCTTCCTGGTCGGCCTTTACCTAGGTGACTTAGTACTTGCAATGAAAGTAATATGGCCACTAATTGCATCTTCATAGAGGGCGATCAGAAACGTGTAAATCAAATAATAAATAAAAAGCATAAAAGGAAAAATTTTTTTTTGAATAGGTTCAGAATAGAACAATTAATTTGCATGTAACAACTGTTTTGAGATTTAAAATTTTATATCCACTTATACATGAAAATTTGGTGTGCATATTAGACGAAGGGCTATGCAATCTAGTGGCTTGGTAATCAGTGTAGTAATTTCTACAGCAATTACTAAATGCATCTAGTAATTAGTCCCGGGTCGAAATCCAACTCTTAAGCGCATGTCAGGCTTAGATGGCTTAGTTCAATTGGGTTATCAATAAAGACTAATTGCATCTAATGCTGAACAGGCGGCTGACGGACAATGCACAAAAACAAAAAAATGAATTAGATATAAAATAAGAAAACTTGAAGCTCATTCACTCCTACGATTCCGTAAGGAACACGCAGTTAAATTTTTTTTATCATAGCTGGAAAATATGATCAAAAGCAAATAAAGGTCAAATAGTCAGGAGATAAAACCCCCCAATTTTACAAAACCATAACAAAGAAAATATAAAAATATACGTGATTTCAGTCTTAATGATTACAAAATCTGTTAATGAAAAACGTAGAAAAGGTTAAGAAAAGAAGGTCTATAAAAAGAACAAGTATCCACGATCTTAATAGAACAGGTAGCGCAGAAATTTCTATTGACAGAATGGCAGACAAAGGAACTGAAGACCAGGACGTCGGCCGAAGAGATGATTTTTACATAGATTTATCGAATACTATAAGGGTGGATAAAACACAAGATCCAGAAACCGATCAGGGGGCGATCAAGAAAGTACCCACACAAGGGTTAAGTTCAAAACAACCACTGGCACATAGTGATGCACACAGGCAACCAAACAACCACAGAATTGAAAGTGTATTATCTCAAACAAATGAGGCATTAATTAGCGACTTGGTGGCAAAAGCAAATCAGGGTTACAGGGTAAATTTAGAAATGAAATTAGAAAGCAAAATCGCGGAATGCATGCAGGCGAGTGTAGAGCAGATTGTTCGAGCATTGAGTCCGGCTCAGATTTCTGATGATAGGGGGGCACAGTCATTAGAAGTCCAAAGGTCAATAAATATTACTGAGGGAAATATCGATCCAAATTCAATTTCTCGCGAGCAACCTAAAAACAGCAATGTAGTTGCTAGTCACTCGGAAAGATTAAATAACCCGGCTAATATGCAAAATCCTAGATTACACCACGATAATTTAAGCCGTACTCAACAATACCAGTTTCCGCCGCCACCTATTCAGCAACCACTACAGCATCGCCAGATAAACCAGCATCTTAGGCAACCACAACAGCAGCAACATCAATCAATTCAAATACAACACCAAAATCGAACAAACCAGCAAGTGTCACCTCCAGGCCTACAACTACCAACACCGGCTCAACAACAGCAGCAATCTGCACAAAATTGGGCTCAGCAGCAACAACAACTATTTCGGCAACAGCAATATCAACAGCCTTTTCAACAACAAGCGATGTGCATGCAGTACCCAGCACAACAAACACCATTTGTAGGGTTTTCAAATGATAATGGTCGAAACTCCAACGGATCACAATCAGCATATAGAGATGCACCACCTACTAACAATAGATCCCACTTCGGTCAAAATTCAATCAATCTAAATATTGATAAATGGGGCATTGCATTCAGCGGCAGTCCACATGATCTTGCAGTAGACGAGTTTGTGTTTCGTATAGAACACCTTCAAATGCACTACCAGTGTCCATGGAATAATATACTTCGCGATTTTCATCTCTTACTTAAGGGCGTTGCACACGAATGGTACTGGCTGTTCATTCGTGATAAAAATAATGTTGACTGGAATACACTGAAATGGGCTATGCTGCATCGATATCAAACCAATAAATCAGATTTCGAACTAATGAAAGATTTGGTAGTGCGCAAACAAACACGCGACGAAGATATTGAGTCTTTTTTCCATGCCATACAAAAATTGAGAGCCAGACTAAGGTGTCCTGTAGCGGATGGCGACGTCGTCAAAATTATAAAAAGAAATTTGCAAGACCATATAAAAGGAATTGTTTTCCCGATGACGGTAAATTCGGTGGATCAATTGCGTGAGGCATGTCTGGAGGTTGAAACTCAATTTACACGGAAGGATATGCGTAGTTATATACCACCACAACCTAGGTACCAATCAAGAAATCAGAATATAAATGAGTTGAAAATGAATTATAATGAAATGCCTTACCTGTGCTCCAATGATGATGATTTTGAAGTTGAAGAAGTGCAGCCAAACCACAGAAGGAAGACGCAGCAACAACCACAGCAACAACAACCGCTTCAAAATCAGTCCCAACAACATTTTAATCCTTTCCGTCAACAACAGCAACCAAAACAACAGCAGCAGTATTCAAGTGAGGTTCTACAGCAAAGTCCAAATCAGCAACAGCCACAAAAGAGAGTCCTTGTATGCTGGAATTGTCGTCAGCAAGGACACACATATATGGAATGTACGTCACTACAGAGAGAAATATTTTGCTATAAGTGCGGGTATCCGGATGTAATTACTCCCAAGTGCTCTACATGCTCCGAGGGAAACTCGCAAAGGAACGTGACGACTGCGGGAGCGTCACGCTCTACCCAGACTCCCGTAGTGGATTAAATAAACGAAATGTTGTTGACGCTGATGATGTGGAGGAAGCGCAGAAGCTTGAAAATAAACAAAAAATTAATATTTTGAAAAAAATAAAGAATTTCAACCATAAAATACAATTTGAAAAGAAACCACCAGTGTCAATATCGTTTGAAGAACGAATGGAAAAATATGTAGAAACCAGGAAACGAATATTCGACGAAGGCACCCTCAATGGTAGACGTGAAATTTCAAATAAGGTGAAAAAGGCAAGACGGAATTTTGACAAAAGAAAACGTGTGCGTAGTCATATAGTTGAGGCAGTTAATAACATACATAATAGAGATCCAAGAGCATTTGCCGAAATTGAAATCAGAGGTACCAAGTTAATAGGACTTTTAGATACCGGAGCTTCCATAAGTTTGCTCGGCAGAGGATGTCGCGAATTAGTTGAACAAATCGGAGTTGAAGTGGAACGTTTTTATTCAAATGTGAAGACCGCCAGCGGTAAAAATCACCTGATTCTGGGAAAAGTTTGCGTTCCTGTTAAATACAAGGATGAGATAAAAAGGGTGAAATTTTATTTGTGCCCTGACCTTGAACAAAACGCATATTTTGGTGTGGATTTTTGGCGACAATTTCAATTGGCACCAGATGTATTGGGTGTGGAAGAGTTGGATATGGAAAAAATAAAGGAGCAATTTAATATTACGAATAGAGATTCAGAATTTGAAACTGAAAAACATATTTTGACTGAAGACCAGCAGCGGCGTTTAGATGAAGTGGTAAGCCAATTTTGTACTTATGAGCAGAACGGATTAGGAAAAACTGACGTCGAAACACATACCATAAAATTAACAGAGGGAGCATTACCAGTGAAAGATCGTCACTACCCGATTTCGCCTGCGGTTCAGGAACTCGCGTATGCTGAATTAGATAAAATGTTAGAGTTAGGCGTAATCGAGGAGAGTGAGAGTCCCTGGAATAACCGAGTGACAATCGTCAGAAAACCGGATAAAAATCGTATGTGTCTCGACGCCAGAAAGCTGAATGATAGAACAGTGAAAGACGCGTATCCGCTTCAAAATATAGAAGGAATCTTAAGCAGGATCGACTACACTTATTTCATAAGCAGCGTAGATTTAAAGTTCGCTTTCTGGCAGATACCTTTGGAGGAAAAAAGTAAGGAGTACACGGCTTTCACAGTGCCAGGAAGGCCTCTTTATCAATTCGCCGTAATGCCCTTCGGTTTATGCAACGCGGCGCAACGTCTTTGTCGCTTAATGGACAAAGTCATTCCACAACGTCTTAAGTCTCATGTTTTTACATATTTGGATGATTTATTAATCATTGCGCCTAATTTTGACACTCATCTTCGTGTGCTTAGTGAAGTAGCGGATTGTCTAAGAAAAGCAAATTTAACTATTGGGTTAAAAAAATCGAAATTTTGCTTCAAGGAGTTGCGCTATTTGGGTTTTATTGTGGGTGGTGGTACTCTAAGGACTGATCCTGGAAAGGTTTCAGCAATTAAAAAAATTTCAATTCCAAAATCAGTAAAAGAAGTAAGAAGTTTCCTTGGTACAGCGGGTTGGTACCGGCGCTTCATTAAAAATTTCGCTGCAGTATCAGCTCCTCTTAGTGATACGCTTAAAAAGAGCAAAAAGTTTACGATGACATCAGAAGCTGTGGACGCCTTCAACAAATTGAAAGAAGCTCTTTGTACAGCCCCGGTTTTAAAACATCCGGATTTTTCTAAAAGATTTTTAGTACAGTGCGACGCGTCGGACGTTGGCGTAGGAGCGGTGCTATACCAAAAAGACCTGGATAATAATGAAAATCCGATAGCGTACTACTCGCAAAAGTTGAACAGCTGTCAAAAGAATTATTCGGTAACAGAAAAGGAATGTCTAGCTGCAGTTTTGGCGGTCAAACGTTTTCGACCGTACATAGAGATGATGCCCTTCACAGTCATTACCGATCACGCCAGTTTAAAATGGTTGATGACTTTGAAAGATCTTAGTGGCAGGTTGGCGAGATGGTCACTACAATTGCAGGCTTATGACTTCAAAATTGAACACCGCAAGGGCTCAGAAAACATTGTTGCTGATACGTTGTCAAGGACTGTTGAAGAAGTGAGTGCTGGTGAGGATGATTTGTTGGGCATAGAAACGACAGAATTTGAATCGGAGGATTATTTGGAATTGATTAAAACAATTAGAGAAAATCAAGAAAAACTGCCAGATTTGCGCGTGGAGAATGGTATGGTTTTTAAAAAAATTAAATTTGACAGAGGTGAACCTGAAGATGTAAATTGGAAGTTGTGGATACCCGAAGCGTTGACAACCACATTAATAATCAAAGCACATGAGCCGGAAATAGCTTCTCATGGAGGAATCGCAAAAACAATACACCGACTAAGGCAGTGGTATTATTGGCCTAAGATGGCAGCTCAAGTAAGAACGGTAATAAGAAATTGTATAGTGTGTAAAGAGGCGAAAAGCAGCAATCAAGAACTAAAACCTACGATAGGAAACGAGGTAATAACAGAAAGACCATTTCAAAAAATATATATAGACTTTTTAGGGAAATACCCCCGGTCGAAAAAGGGCAATGCTTATATATTCATTGTGGTGGATCATTTCACCAAATTCATGTTCTTAAAAGCGATGCGCGAAGCAACAACTGCAAACATAATACAATTTTTGGTCACGGAAATTTTTCATAAATTTGGAGTGCCTGAAATAATCCACTCCGACAATGGTGCACAATTTACGGCTAAGAATTTTCAGCATATGATTGAGACATACAAAATTAGACACCTTAAAACTGCATGTTATGCACCGCAATCGAATGCGGCCGAACGGGTCAACCAATCGGTATTAAATGCTATTAGGTCTTACATGGAGAGTGACCATAGAGACTGGGACATGTATTTGTCTGAAATAGAGTGCGCTCTTAGAACCTCAGTACATTCAGCAACAGGAATAACTCCATTTCTAGCATTGTTTGGACATGAAATGTATATGAACGGCTATGACTATAAATTGGCACGAAAACTGAATTCTTTAAGCGATCATCAAATAATTTCCGTTAATAAAAAAGATAAGATTGAATTGATCAGAGATACACTAAAGAAAAATTTACACGAAGCATATGAGCGTAGCGCGAAACGTTACAACAAACGTGCGCGAGAAGTTAGTTTCATACCAGGGCAAGAAGTATTTAAACGTAATTTTGTGTTGAGTAATTTCTCGAAAAACATTAACGCGAAATTTTGCAAAAAGTTTATAAAATGTAGAATAACCCGACCAGTAGGAAATAACCTGTACGAGTTGGAAAAATTGAGTGGCAAACCATTAGGCGTATTCCACGCCAAAGATATTAAACAATAGTTAAGTATCTGCAATATTTACCATCAATAGAATTAGCCAGCTATCCGTCCATCTGCGTAGTATAGAGTAGGGTCCTGAGTGTGTAAAGAGAATAAATCCAAGCTTTGCATTCGTGATATCTGCTCTCACTTAAAATATCTGAGAATATTTGAGAAATTTTAAAACAAAGTACCAATTTTTAAGTTTAAAGAAAATAGTCACTTCCCGTAATTTAGACATCGAGATACGCTGGTTAAAAATCCAATGAGTAGGTTATCTTGCGGTGTACCTAAGAACTTAAAGAGAAAGAAAATTTAATTAGACAATTGAATAATAAAAAAAAAAAAATTGGTTTTGATAAGCAGGGCCCGGTTAGCTAAGGTGTAAAGCATGAGTCTCTGGATCACAAGGTCGTGGGCGGTGGCCTACGTTGGGCACTGATAAAAATTAATGGATTTATAAAACAAATTCAAGAGAAAAAATCCTCAGGTTATGATTTAGGAAAAACGATTGATCAATTTTGATACTATGCTCGGAATAAATCACAAGTCTGAGGACAATAACTCTTTTAGTTTGCTTCACACAATCGTAAGTTTAGCTTTTTGTTTTTGTTCATCCGCAGGCATAGTTAAGCAGGGGTAACAGAACACTGAAGCTAGGAAAAGGGAGGAATTCATGCATTTAAACAAGTAGAATCAGTCGCAATAACAAGTTTATGGACTTGCGTAGTCCCAGCACACTGCTTTGGTTCCAGTTGGCCCTAGTACAACTTGGCCATAGCAGAGTTTTGTTGCGGGGCGCAAGCCCAGTTCTGCCGCAAAATAAAAAAAAAAAAAAGTAACTCGTTTTTCATAGTTTTGAGAAAATCGAAACTTTATTGTTATTCAGAAAAGCTTCCAATTCTCTGATAGAACTATTTCAGTTTTAATCTCTTTGGTATGAAGTTATGCCTTTTGTGATGCTAATTAAGAAAGAAATAAAAACAGGGTGTAATATTTACATTGCTGCATTTACAATTTGCATGAGAAGTGGAAAACTTTAAAAAATTTGAGATTTTACGAAAAGATAGGCGCACAATTTCTTAATCCGATGGGAAAATAAGGTTTCAAAGTCTTTAACTGAAGTGGCGGCCTTATGTTTTTACGGCAGAGTTCGGTGTGGCTATCCAATTGATTCGATAATTGGTAATTGAATTTTAGGAATGGCAGGCATTCTAAAATTTTACCTCGAATGGTGATCCAATGTTGTTGGTTGGCCGCAAGCATTACTGGAACACACGATTCACTGTAGTTCTTTTTTACCCGGCACTTTTAATTTTCTTTTAATTTTTCTTTTAATTTTTCTTTTAAATTTAATGAATTTTAATTTAATCAAATATAAATAAGAAGTTGAGCGTGTTTTTTGTTTTGGTTTCGGCAAATTTTGACGTTTTCAGTTTCAGGGTCGGCTATGCAGTTTGTCTGTGTGTCATTCTGTCATAGGGAAATTTTAGATTAGCAGAGTTGCAAAAGCGGCTGACACATGAATATGGATGTTGCCAGGTTGAAGGTGTAGCAACATTCGGAAATCATGTAGGTAACAGATTTATGTAGGAACCAGGGTTGGAAACTCGTTAGTGAAGTGAGATAGAGCTATGTATGAACCAAAGTAGAGCTAGGGTGTAGTGGTACCAATTTAATAAGTTATTTTTTTTTGTTGTAAGATTTATGTATTTTTTGTTGGTAGTTTTGTTAGGATTAAGCAAAACTGTTTTCATGTATTTGATGAAATCGAAATTTCTGGCTTGGCGATAGGAAAGTGCCGTACAAAAAGTTCAAAGTCAAAAGTACGGTTCGTGGATTAAGACGTGTGTTCTTTTTAGTCCAGTCTAGTTTTAAACAATTCAGTTTAGTAGTGTTGGATCAAAGTTTTAAGGGTCCAAGTTTTTTTGGAAGCAGAATCCTGAAAGGATACAGAACTTGGAAGGAACCAGTACTTTTGAAGGTACGGTGTTTTTTTTGTGTGTTAACTACCAGTGTTTTTTTGGTAAAAAAATAATTTTTTTTTGCTAGAACCCAGTCATTTTTGGCGCCTAGCCAGCAGAAAAATACGAAAGCAGTTTTGTGATCTTGGGAGGAGCCCCAGTTGTGTTAATCCTTGAAGAGAGAAGGAAAACAGGATATACCCAAAGATACTCGTGTAACAGGAATATAGAGGGAAATAATGTGAGTGTTAATTTAGGACAGTAAAAAAAAAAAGGAAGTGTGCTAAGATATTGTTTTTTTTATCAGTGTGGCTGACGGCGACGCTACCAAGGTGAAATTTGAGGACTCGGCCGGTAAATTGTGTGAAGTTGGTAAAAGCAGCAAAAAGGTCAGCCACAAATTTTCCTATTTAATTGTTTTTATGATCACGCATATTAATTTTTGGAGCGCGGAAATTCGCAGAGGAAAAATTAAAATAACGGGGGTAACCCTGAGGTTTTGATACCTGCTTTGGGGACGTCGGAAATTTTCACGACTGCAAAGCCGACATTTTAGTTTAAGTAGTTTAAGTTTTCGTTCGGTTTAAGTTCATTTGTTCGTTTTCGTTCTTTTCGGTCAATTGTAAGGGGAAATTCTAAAAAAGGAAGTTTTTAAGGAATTTTTGATTTCATTTTTTTTTAAATGCACGAATAGGGAATTTTCTCTCAGCGAGCTCGTTTAGGGTGACCCTCGTGTGTGAAAAGATTTTATTTTAAAAAGTGCCTATTTATGCAGAAAATTAAAGAAATTAGAATTTCTTCATTCGGTCACGGTGTTTAACTAGATTATTTTGTCAATTTTTTATGCATCTCGTAAATTGGTGCTGAATCGGTAACTTGATATTCGGTTTTTTTTTGTTGAATCGTTAGTTTTAAATCCAATGATTGTTTAAATGTTATTTTTAATGATTATTATTTTAAGTAATTTCAAATATTACATATTTTAAATTTCATTACATTTCATAATATTTTATATGCATTTATATCAGTGATGGTAGGTCACTAAAATTGGGTTTTGTTTAAGTTATATTTTTTTTAATTTATACGGAAGTTGGCTATGCTTTCTGCTGTAATTTTCCTGTGTATATGGTTGAGCCTTTGGTTATCTTAAGGATGAGATTTTGAAATCCTGTAATATAGAGATAAGATTTGAAATAAATTAGTTTATATTTTGGTTATGAGATTCATAATGAGTTTGTGCTAAATTTTGATTGTGGGGGGGATTTAATCCTGACTAAATGATCTAGGTTTCTTGGCCAGCGGAAATGGTAAGAATGGGTGTTATCCTAAAATGGAGTGGGTGGCACAGGATGGGTGGGAGCGTGGGGGAAAATTACATCTGTTTCCTCGTATGGGGGTGAATGAGCTAAAGGTCTTTTGGAATTATATTGGTTTTGATATTTCGGTTTTCAAATATTTTCAGTTTTTTTTTCTTATATCGGGTTTTGGTTTGATTTCTCTTTGAGTTTGTTTTGTATATATTTTATTTCCGTTCGATAACGGAAGTAAAATTTATTGTGAAATCCCCGGCCTAATGCGGTAGGTTGAGAACCCTCCCTGGTGCGCAGGCTAGTCGTGTCGAACCGCATTAGGCAAGATTACTCTGGGACATGTAACAATTTCATGGTCTAATAAATAAATAAGAAATAAATGAGGCTTCCCTCCATATTTTGTTAATAAAACTATGGGTCAATAAAGCATTTAAAAAAAGGACGGTTCTTTAAAAAAAAAGTGGTTCGAATTTTCGACAAATTATTATGTTTTGCAAATTATATTGTTAGTTTTTGTACACCAATTGTTTGGCTTCATAAGATACCATTGATATAACGCCAATCCATGAAGGGGATCCTGACTTAAACCGCTTTTTATAAAATCTACATATATGCCCTCGATTTGACGATGTTTTATATACCTAAAACAATTCAATAAAATTAAATAAGAGTTGTCCACACCACCCTTTGTTTTCGAGATATCGAGACTTAAAGAATACGGGATTCGAGAATAAATTTTAAGAAAAATTAATTTTATGATAAGCTTATGATGTTTTCACATAAAACGACTTAAAATAAGCGGAAAAACAATAACACCACCTCAAACAACAACAATAGTAACAACGAAAGCTTTTTAGCCCTATAAAAACAAGAAAAAAGTGAACTTTGTTGTTATTAATTCCTGAAACCCTAATTCAAAAAAAAAAAAAAAATTAAGCTTTGAGTCCTAAAATAAAGTTGATCCTTAATTTCTACAGCTCCAGCACTTTCTCGTTATAGATATTTAAAACCGTTTATTCTATTCGAATTGTGAATATTTCATACGAAGTTGGTACCTTGAAGTTTTAGGGCACGTAATAATTACCTGGGGGTCGATTCTGATTTAGTGAAAAAAATATATCACTATCATTTTCACCAAATCATTTCACTTCGTGTCACTTCCAAAACTGATAAGTTTGATAAAAAACAAATTTCGCAATTGGACATACAATCGGGGTATTCCTTAAAACGTGATTTTGACAACTATAACGAGTTTACGCACGTTTTAAGGAACGATTGGGCCAACTTGCTGAACCCCATCTCTTTGTTTTGTCACAATTTGATTTGCGATGCGATCCAAATCACGCCATCTGTTGCGTGGTTGGTTTTAAGTGGTCGAATTTTAAGCACAAGGTGATCTCTTTTTTTTTTGTGATCGAACCAACTCAATTTGGACTGCGATGGAAAGCGAATTGAAAATAAAATCAATCCGGGGTCATGAGGAACCAACTCCTTGCACTTTGCAGTTTTAACTTTATCCATCTGATGGAGCAATTTCAGTTTTTTTTTTTAAACCCGAGTACGCCCTTTACAACCCGACTCGACGAGCAATATATAAGTTATAATTTATATTATACTTTTTTTTTTATGTCAAAATTTTATGTGATTTGATGTTACGCAATTTTTATTTGATAACTATTGAATGATTTATTGTTCGGCAGTGGGTTAAAACAGCTTGTTGATAATTTTATGATTTTATTTATATTAAACGTTATTTGAATTTTTATTGTTAATTTGTTTTTGTTTGTTTTTCATTAACACATTGACTGCCAGACCAATTTTTGTACTGTTTCCCAGGGTGCCAAAACTTTTTTTTTCTATTTTCATGTTTTATATGAAATAACAGTCATTGTTAGGTGTTTAGTTGCGTTTCTACAACTTTTGGAAGTTCTAGAAAAGATTTAGTCCTGGCTATTGAATATCATAGCCACGGCACCCTATGTAAAGATAGACGTTTATCTGTTTGCCAAGTGCCATGGCTATTATTTTCAATAGCCAAAAAGAAGAAAGAAGTGTTATAAAGTTAACAGTATTGTATATATGGGACGTTTCACGTCAAACGGTCACCTTCGTCGCGAGAATTTGTGCGGACGGAAAATAAAGTTTTGGATCCCAAAATTTTCGTTTTTTTTAAAAGCTTTCGAAAGCCCAGTGGAGCTTCTAAAAATTTCAATATGGCTACGTTGTAAAACGCGATTTCGGCGGCGTAAAATAATTTTTTTTTTATATTTTGGCGTTAACTTCATTACCAGGGGGTTTCGAGGGCCCTGATCACGAATCTGACGCCAGAATTTGAGAATTCTTAAATCCGAGATGGCGAATGCACATATTGTGGCAAAATCCTAATTTTGACAAAGTCGTAAAATAAAGCTAAAGTTGTTCAAATTCGTCCAAACTTACACAAATAGCTAAGAAATATTAAGATATCATGCTTGCATAGTTTGAGAACCCTAGCGTTATTTTTTCGACTTCTAGCTATTAGAATTTTCCCACACTGAAATAGTTTTTATTATTTCTCAAAATAAATGGCAATAAAATCTAAACAAACCACAAACTCCTCAAACCAAGTTCATTTAGCACTAATAGTGGTACTACGCCTTTCGTTTTGTATTAAATTTTGTTTCTAGAGGCTATGCATTTTTCATGGCGAGTCAAAATAACAAAAAACTACTGGCTATGGAAATCCATAGCCACAAGCCTGAATGAAACTGTACTGGCTATTGAAATCAATAGCCATGGCAGCCAATGTGTTAAATTCAAATTTTATAACTTTTGACATTTTTTAAAATTTTAAAAAACAAGAATCGCTTTTACTGTGAAGTGATAAAAAATCTTCACTTCGACGCTGAACCAGAATCGACCCAATTTGCCAGTGGTTGCCAATAAAAAACTTTAAAAATCCTCAAAAATCGAGAAAAAATCCTCAATTTTTTTGGAAAATCTGAAAAAATGCGAAATATGATACGTCCAATTTTAAAGATTTTCAGAAAACGGTATTTCAATTTTAATTTTATGGGAGAAGTCATAAAATTTGTTATATCATATACTGCTTATGGATAATTGTTCAGTTTAAGCACATATGTACATGAAATAATATTTATATATGAGACGTTCAAAATGACAATGGTGCAACTCCAAACGAGGCAAAAGTAATGTCATATAAACAATGTGCCATAATGATCGGTTATTTGGTCAATATCATTTTTTTCAACTTAATCTTAACAATTCCATATCATGAAGTAAATTTTTCGTTAAAACAGAAATCAATTTTATTCATCCCTAACAAAATGTCAGCTAAATAATATTATGATTACTTTTCCCTTGTTTTGGAGTTACACCATTGTCATTTTCAACGGCTCATATCATGAATATTATTAAGAAAAGTACAGTATGAGTAATAATCATAGAGCTGTCTTTAAATTAGAACATTTTGGTTGATTAATATCAAGAATGATACGTGTGTTAAGACCATTCCTCAAATAAAGATTCCTCAAAAATTCCACAAGCGGATTCTGAATTCCCCCGATTTTGAGGAATTTCTCATATTTTGGCAACACTGCAATTTACCACTGTGATTTGACATTTGTAAATGTCAATTTGAGTAACGAGTAACGATATTAACGAGTACAAAACATACCGTGATGTTGATCAACATCACGGTATGTTTTCTACTTTTTAACGAAAATCACCATATGTTTTCTAATTTTTAACGAAAATCACGATATGTTGAAGAAGTTGAAGTTGGCGGCAGTTGCGAAGTTTTAGCACGTATCAGCTGTTTGGTTATTTGTTATTTGGACTTTGTTTTACTTGAGAAATTCGTATTTCATTGATTTCATTATTACGCGTTGTCTATATACGACATACGACAGAAATCAGAATTGATTGAAGTGCAATGAATTCTACTGGCTGCATTCATTATTATTTGTATTTGTGCTGTTTTTTGAATTGCCAGCTGCACTAAGTACAAATTCGGGCTAAAGTTTACGTCGTGTCGTGTCGGTTGTTTGCTATCACCAATTCTTCTGAAGGTGCTGGACGGTGTTCGCAGTAAAGCTCTTGAATCTGAAATGTCTTGCAAATTTTGTGGTAAAAGCTTATTGATTTCAACGGAGATATTAGAGTTATATTCTCCTGAAGGAAGAGAACTTAAAATTCTGGAACTAATTCAAAAATATATTCCAATTCTTCAGGTAAAATATAGATTTTGAATCAAAACCAACTTAATTTTTTATTTCATTTAAACAGATCGACTGTTCACAAAGTTCCTGTAAAATTTGCCGCGTTTGTTGTCAAATCTTATGTGATTTTCATAAGCTCTATGTGCTAGTTGAAACTGCGCAAAAATTGAATACTCTTATTGTCTTTTATTTTGTTATCAAATATTGTGAAAAAATCCCATAGAAAGTGACAGCTACATTTCGTAATTGAAATTTTGGGATTTTTTAAACTAATGTTCTATTGTTGTCCCTTTCTTGCTTTAGTGTGACTGCTACAGTTGTCACTTTCTTATATCATTTTCTAGTGTATCGTTCCACTTTATTTGTCTAAATGTTGTCAGTGCAAAAGTGCAGGAAAATTTTAAGTGTGTGAACTTTTTCCTGTGCTATTTTAGGAGATTTATATAAAAATTAGTGTGAAAAGTATTCAAATTTAATTTAAAATACTAGGGGAAATATTGTTGTTGATAAATATCTAATGCTTAAGATAATCGTGTAAAGAATAAGTTGAATTTATTAACTTTTGACCAAAGTTTTCATTGAGCTTTTTAATTCGTCGCACACGAAGTAGCCTTGAACTTTTTTTTCAACATTTTTTTTTAATTTTTTGAAATTGTCAAAGAATTGAAAAAATTTTTGTGTGAACAAAATTCTTAATTTGTTTATATTTTTCTTCAAACAACTATTTCCATAAAATAGAAAAACAACGCAGCAGCTTTTGTTTAAATCAATCTACAACAATTTTAATTAATTTAAACGAGACGAAAATTGCAACAACAACATCAAAGCAGAAATAGAAGCAGGGCGATAACAGCAAATAGAAAAAAATAAAAAACAAAAAGAGCACAGTGGAACAAATATACAAAAAATTCAACATAAAAAGTAGTGCAGGCAATTTTTTATTTGCAACTACAAAGGAAAACAGACAGACTTCAACTATTGCGAAGAATAGAAGAAAAATAAAAAAAAAACAATAACAATAGTGACAAAACAAAAATTGAGGAAATCACGTCAAAAAGAATAAAAAAAGCTACAACTTGAACAAGGTCAAGTGACGTTTGATTGTTTTTGCCCCTCTTTCTTTGTTGGTCTCTTTCTCCACTGCACCGTTTGTCTCTGTCTATTGGTGTGAGTGTTCAACCAGGGCAGGCGTTCGCTGCTATTGCTGCGCGTTTGATGAATCGTCATAAGAATATTTTTTCTTTGTAATTTTTGCGTAATTTTTGTTTTGCCAGTGCCACCAGCCGCAATTAGAGGTCAACGCTACAACTCTAGCACTCTTGATAAATTTGTCTATTGCCAGAAGAAGAAGCATTGGCATCGTCGTTATTGTCGTTCAACTTTGACTCCTTTGCTGCCTGCTGCTGTCGTTTCAATCGTATACCACCAACGCTCTTGTATCATTTCCTCGCTCCAACTACTGCTGTTATTTTCTCCATACTAACGATAACAAGATTTTTGCGCGTCATCCAAAAAAACACACAACACTAACAAACGCGCGCGATGGACTCCGACGAGGATTCCTTTGAAATGGATAACGTTGACTCTGGCAATGTTTCATCTGGTGATGATGGTGACGATGATTTTGCCATGGAGGTCGATGTGCCTTCACGGGATCGTCAAATGGAACCGGAGGAATATCAGTATGAAGTCTTAACTACAGAACAGATTGTCCAGACAATGAGCGAGATTATTGACGATGTGAACAATGTGCTTAAGGTGAGTGAACGACTTGTTGTTTTCAAAGATTTTTATGGAAAAATATGTATTTGTAAACAAATGAGACCAAATATTCGTATTTACTGTTATTCTTAGTTTATAGTCCAGTTAAATTAATCTTGAAGATTGCTGCTGAATTTTTGCTGGAAGATTTATGTGGATATCCTAATGGAATTATGAAAAGTAGTCTTAATTAACTTTTTTATTAAGTCTTGACAGAGATGCATTTCAGATTTTTCAATTTTAAGTCTGGAGCTATTTCTTATGCTTTCTGAGGGAGCATAGCCACAAAATGAAACGTCTCCATTTAATGCGATTCCTTGCAATGACCTTTCCAGATGTCAACCACTTCATTTATTATTTTGTGGATATGTATTTCATAGTCTCTAGTTTCTTTTTTCTACCCATAACAATCGTACTTCCATATACCTTAGATCCGAGATGACTATCACCTCTTTCCACTCATTAACAATATAACTTTTTGTATATAAAATTTAAAATGCGTTGTAATTCGAGGAATTCAGTTTGCTACCGCACATTCGCTTCCTATTGCTTTGTTATTGTTTTCTACGCACAATCTATAGTGCTTTGTTGGTAATTTTCAAGCACGCAAACGATACGCTTGTTTGTGGTTTTTGTCTGTATTCGCGCGTATAGCATGCGTCGTATTCGTTGGTATTTGAATGTTCCACTCTTCAAATAATTTTGAAAGGCATCGCTGCTTTAGATTATGCAGTATTTGAGTCGTCCAGTTGCAAAAACCGAAATGCATTTTTGGCAAATGGCAAAAGCCCGGCGTTTTCATAGTATAAACGACAGAAATTTAAGATCTTCTTTAAAAATATGTTAAAATCATCTTATTTGACTTGCAAAGTCTGTAAATCATCTGACTAAAGTTATTTTTATTTTTTAATATAAAATTTCGAGGTATCTGGTTTTGCTAATGCACACCTCTCCTGAACGAGCTTTTAGGTTTCCGAAAATGCCGACGAAATCTACCAATGGGGTACTTTTCTTTCATGCTGATACATCAAAACTAGGTAAGAATGAAAATCGGATCAGCTAGTATTCGCGAAATATCGTAAAAATACATATCCCATATAAAATTAAAAAAATTAAGAAAAAAAAAAACGGAACAAACAAATATAAAAGTAGTTACATTTAATGTATTTTGCAATGCTGAATCCGAATCCGGCCTCAAAATTGCTGTATCTCATACGGTTTTTGAGATATGTTAGCCTAAACAAGGAAAAAATACCGTTTTTGCTATATTTTGAAGCTATATAACTAGAATATAGAACATTCATACATATAATCCGATACAGTTTCTAAAAGTTATAATTTTTTTCTTTCAAACCTCAATTAAATTATGTCAATATCTTTATTTTTCTCGGAGATATCCTACCCTAAAAATTTAAAAAAGTGCAAAAAACATGTTTTTTCATTATTTCAGTCTACGATATTTCGGAGAAACATAGGGGGTTATCGTGAATCAAGATTCCCGGGGAATTTTCGCAGACTGCCGTGCATTCTGTATTGCAGTTTAAGAAAATTCCCCGGGAATCTTGATTCACGATAACCCCCATAAAGTTATTGACATAATTTAAATGAGGTTTTAAAGAAAAAAATTATAACTTTTAGAAACTGTATCGGATTATATGTATGAATGTTCTATATTCTAGTTATATAGCTTCAAAATATAGCAAAAACGGTATTTTTTCCTTGTTTAGGCTAACATATCTCAAAAAACGTATGAGATACAGCAATTTTAAGGCCGGATTCGGATTCAGCATTGCAAAATACATTAAATGTATCTACTTTTATATATGTTTGTTCTGTTTTTTTTCTTCATTTTTTTAATTTTATATGGGATATGTATTTTTGCGATATTTCACGAATACTAGCTGATCCGATTTTCATTCTTACCTAGTTTTGATGTATCAGCATGAAAGAAAAGTACCCCATTGGTAGATTTCGTCGGCATTTTCGGAAACCTAAAAGCTCGTTCAGGAGAGGTGTGAATGAAAGTCAAAGACATCTGGTTTTGAAACCGTCTCAAGTTAAGAGACCGTCTCAAGTTAGAATAAGGTACCTCTTCCGAATAACTGTGGGAAATTAAGTCCTTTTTTGTGGAATTGATCTCTCCTCAGAAAATTTTGGTAATTTTCTTCTAATTTGATCATTTACTGAATTCCATTTTTTGAAATAATTTTTTTCAATTAAAATTACCTATATTTGGGGTCACCAATTACAGTTTTATATCATACTAAAGAGCTCTTTGTGAAAATAAGGGCTGTATTCGGATATTTTTATTCTTTTCATTTCTTGTGAGCGTCAAGTGATTCATAAAGAAGTACATACTCAATTCAAAAGTTAGCATTTTATGCCATAATTTAAATAAAAAACCTTCTGCACTTTCTCACCTAATCATTGTTTAAAGGTTGCATTTATAACATTTGTTCCATTTTTATTTTTCTCTGCATATTATATATGTATCTGTTATTTCTTTTTTTGCTTTCTTACAGTTGATTAATTTTTGCATTTGCTTTTAACTATAATTCTATTTTTAACAAAATTTAGCATTGAATAAACCTTGACAATATTTACCAACCATAAACGGTAGGTAAATTGCATTAAAAGTTTTTGCCCTTGTTATCATTTGTTTGTATATTTTCTTGTTTGACAAACATTATTCCCATAAATTAACAGAAGGGGTACTTCAACTAATTACTGCATTTGTTTAAAAAATAAATATCTATGCAAGAGTTATCCTCTAGTTTGAAAGCAAAGAAGGGGGCAGCATTTTACTTGCTCAAAAATTTTTTATGTTTGGTCAAATATTCACTAACCAGATGGGAAAGCGTCTCATGCATAAAAATGAAAGCATAACTTCGTTAATTTTTCATATGTTTTTCGTTTTGGATAACGAAAGAAGTTCTGCACGAGGCATAGGATTTTCGACATAGCATTATGTCCATAGCCTTCAAAAGAGGAACTCTTAGACAAACTCAAATATCTTTTGAAAACAATATGTCATGGTTTATTTTTTGAGCGACCACACCAAATTGCCTTGAATTTTTTTGTCATGGCGTGATTTCTAATGTACCTGTTCATAAATACATTTGTAAATGTAGTACACGAGGTGCAGCATAAATAATAGATATTTAAACAATAAATCTAAAAATAAACACTATACACAGCTAACCTTCAAATTGAAGGTTGCATGCAGAAGAATAACATTTGTGATGTAACTGACAAAAATCAGTTGTTACAACTATAGTAAGTACTTGTTTGTTAATGTCCTTGACCTATTTTACACCAATGTTTGTCCTTAAAACATTTGCTGCACTTTGTAGTAGTAAAAAAAAGTTTCCTTACTTCAGCAAAATAATGCTTTGTGTTTGCTAATGTACAACGTAAGTACTTATTGGGGGTTATCGTGAATAAATATTCCCGGGAAATTTTCTCAGACTGCCGTGCATTCTCTATTGCAGTTTAAGAAAATTCCCCGGGAATCTTGATTCACGATAACCCCCATTTTATGTTCATAGAGTGAAATAATCCAGTGATGGCCAAAATTTTTGTAATCCATTTCTGCAGATTATTTCTGTACTGATAAGCTAAAACAATATTTAAATTGATTTCCAATTACAAGGCAAGACCATTCGTATGTAGTTAGTTTACACACAAGATTTATTCTGTTTACAAAAATATTTTCTTCAATTTTTCATTGGTTTGAACGCCATATGAAAATTATTTTATCTCATGGAATTTTTTCACTTTCGTTTCTTATTTTTCTGACTATTTGTGCTCGTTTCCTCACTGAAACTTTACCAAACAAATTTTTTTTATCTTCTTGCCCTGATGTTTCTTTTATTTAGTAATTTTGTTTTATCTCATGTAATTTTTTCACTTTCGGTACTTGTTTTGCTCACTATTTGTCCTTGCGTTCACATTGAAACTTTACTTAACAGATTCTTTATCATCTTTTGTTGTGGATCTGATAGCCTGCAGATTCTTTTTCTTATGATTTTTTATCTCATGCAACTTTTTCTCTTCGATTTTTGTTTTTCTGAAAAAGTTTCTCATTTTCATACAGAAACCTAACCAAACTATTTTTTTTATTGCCTTTTAGTGTGGATCTGTAAGCCTGAAGATTCTTTTATTTTATGATTTTTTTTATCTCATGCAATTTTTTCTCTTTCGATTCTTGTTTTTCTGATTATTTGTGCTCGTTTCCTCACGGAAACTTCATCGGACGGATTCTTTATGCTCTTTTGGTGCAGATCTGATAGCCTGATGTGTCTTTTATCCTCTGATTTTTTATCGCATGCAATTTTTTCTCCTTCGATTCTTGTTTTTCTGATTATTTGTTCTCGTTTCCATGCAGAAACTTTATCAAGCAAAAAGGTACTTTATCTACTTTTGTTAATTTCTAATGCTTTTCGCACAGAAATTTAAGTTTCTTTGTAAATGTCAAAGCACAATTTTTTCACAATTAGTTTTTTTCTCAACTTAAAAATCGTGTTTTATAACTATGTTTACATATAGAGTAAGTTTGGGTAATGTGGTTACCGTTTTTCTTTTTCGCAATTTCTACCAAAGTAATGGTAGTAGGTTAGTTTGGTCAATTACTTAGTATTAGTTATTCTATTGTTTTTACTATTAGATAATTTATAAACTAAAATATTAACATTTTCAAGCGTGAGGCCAGATAAATTGACAGTACTTTAAAATAGCTGAAAAAGAGTCGGGTAATGTCGATCATCCTGTCTAATTCCTAAAGTATTCGCAACTTTTGTTGACTAAAGGTCGAGTAGTATTATTTTAGATTATAATTGCTATAAAATTGCTGTATAGGCTTATTGAAGAATATTTTTTAGTAAGATAAACCAAATTCACTAACAAGTGAATAAGTAATAAGGCAGGCATTGAAATAAGCTGTAGTAATACCCTATTTCTGCAGTAATAACTTCAAGTTTGCAGTAATAACTTCAGAATATTGCAAAAAATTGTAATAATAATTTTCACCCAAATTCATATTACTTTGTTTTGTTTGCGTTAATCGTTGAAACTAAATACTCATTTTATTTCGCTTATAACCGTTGTTTTAGTTGTCTAACCTCACCAATTTGGGCTAAAATGTAGCAACCGCAATAAGTACTCGACAACTCTACTTCAAACATATTTTTATAAATGCATTCAAAGAAAATTTCGCTATAAATTTTCAATTTTAAATTGAACCATTGCCATGATATCTGTTATTTAATATTAATATTAATCACTAGAATAAGACATTAAAAAAATTTTGCTAAAAATTGCAAATAAAAACAACAAAAAATTCTGCAGTAATAACTTTTTCTTATTTCAACCCTGTAATAAGAGATACCAAATCATACGTAAAATCGTGCTCCATATTACTCAAACTCGGGTATCTAACACGTGTAATTAGCTTTTCAGGTGTAATACATAGTAATCAGAGTTGATCTACGTTATATAATATGGGGTAGTCCACATTACCCGAACACATCACTTTCTTGAAATAATTATTTAATGTATAAAAGAAATGTAAAATCAGACGAGCTTTTGCATTTTTTCGTTGAATAATAGCTCCACAAATGCATTAGAGTTATATTAATTTTAGAAAACAGAGCTGAGAAAGTAATTTACTTATTCAGAGCGCACTAAAAAAAAGTCAAATTGACCTCACAGCATATGTAAGAAATTCCATACGTGTAAGGGGCATAATAGAAAAGCCGAAGAGCGTAAAAAATATGTTTTTCGAGCTTTAATATGCACAAATAACCTGAATTGTTATACAGTCTTTAATATGGGAAATAAAAGGGTGCACCACATTACCCGCATAGTCCACATTACCCTAACTTACTATACGTATTGAATTACAAATATATTCAACGCCCTTTGTGGCGAACGAATAAAAATAAAAAGTTATGAAAAAAAGGCCAGCGAAAGAAAAATCAAAAATTATTTACAAGTACTACAAAGTGTAGTACCAAGTCCCTTCGTTTTTTCTGTTTTACAAACCTGAAAAATTTTGTTAAAAAATTTCGAACGTGAAATTAATAAAAATATCAAAAAAATTTGCTAATATGCACCTGTTATTTTTATCTATAAGATTTTTATGATTTTTTATGTCATGATATTTTTATCTCATAATATTTTTGTCATGATATTTTGATCTCATGATATTTTTTATCCCATGAGATTTGTATTTCGTAAAATTTTTTCTTTTGAAAATCACAAAACAGCTCATAGGTAGTGTTCCATTCATTCAAATCATTTAACTTTATCGAATAACCGGTAACTATCTCTGACATTTCGTTTGACATTTTCTTTTTTTTGTTGTGTTAGACGAGCTTTAGGTCAGTAAATACTTCAATTGAAATTGTTGACAAAATTCAAATTTATATTTTTCCAATATTTCGTCTTTCATTGAAAGACATCATCAGGGACTAAAATTTAAAACAAATTGCACAAAAACATTTCATTACAATAATATCACAATTCATAAAATAATTGAAACTTACATTAAAAAATGAAAATAATTAACAATTACATTGAAACTAATAACTCGACTGATTTAATAAATTAACAATTATGCAAAATTAAAATTTTTAAGTCAAAAATATTTGTTAATACACTTTTGTAGTTTGGCGCGGTCAACTTGTTAATGTTTATGTTTTCGTCTATGTACCAGCTGATGTCTCTTTTGGTTTTACTAAGTGTCTATATATGTGTGCGCAATTGTCTGTGTCAGTTTTGTAGTTGAGTCTTAGTTGTTTCGGTACTTTGGTTATATGTAACATTTCGAGAGTGTACCGTCTGTTGTAGTTGTTTTCTTGTTGTAAGATTTTAACGCTCTCAAAATCAGGTGTGTGTTTGGTGTACGCACAGTGGGCCGATAATGCTGTCTTGTGATCTGTCGATTTTAATGTTTTGTAGTCCGATTTATGTCCCGATATTCTTGTTCTGAGTTTTGTTTTTGTCGTTCCAACATATACCTTGTTGCATAAATTGGATCCGTCACGTCCCTTACAAGGTATTTGGTATACTAGATTTGATTTGTCTAGTTCGTCTATTTTGGATTTTGTATTTGTAAAAAGTGTCCTAAGTGTGTTGGTTGTTTTGAAAGCCATGTTGAATTTGTCTTTGTTGAAAATATCTGATTTTTTAATTTTTTCCGATAAGGATGGTATATAAGTTATTGACTTATAAATTTTTGGAGACCTGTCATTATTTTTGTGTTCAATGGTCTTTTTTCTGTTTTTTATCAGATTGTTAATCGTATTTTGAGGAAAACCGTTTTTTTCCAGTATTGTGCTGACTTTCTTTATATTTTGAAAATGGAATTTGTTGTCACTAATTTCCAGGACTCGATTAATAAAATTCTTGGCAGTATTTATTATTGTGTTTTTAGGGTGCTTAGAATGGTAATTGATGATACGTCCAGACGCTGTCGGTTTTTGGTACCAGTTCGTTTCAATAATTTGGTCATTCCGTATCAATAGCATGTCAAGGTAGGGCAGTTTTTTTCTTTTTTGCTCTATGAATTTTAGTGAAGACAAATCCTTGAAAGAGTCTTGAAACAAAGTTAAGAATATGCCGTAATTTGAAAGGTACATAATCTGAAGGTAATTAATATATGTTGTATTAACTTCAGTATGCGTATAAGGCGTTGTTTTCGAAAAGTTAAAAAACATTTTGTGCTAAATCAACACCACGAAGTTTTTCGAAAATTGTAACTATTTTGTAGAAATAACGAAAATAATACAAAGCACAAGTTACCAATTGAGCGGTATATTCACCCTAATTGCGCGACAATTGTTTACATTTTCAATTAATGCAATTAAAATTTATTGAAATAGAAAGTTCAAGGTTAAAATTACTGCAACTAAGTAAATGCATTGAAAATAATTAAACCAATATAAATAGGAATAAAGAAGACCTTATCATCGATTAAGCTGTTGTAGCTTGAAAACTCAATACCGCCGCATCCTATTAATAATAAAAAAACAAACTTTTGATTGAGTAAAACAAATAAATAACTATTGAAGGGAGACGACAAAAACATGCATATGTACATGCTTATGTACCATTATAAATCATACATAAAAAAAAGAATTAGAGATGGAAAAAGTGAAGTGTTGGCTTTTTCCAGTTTTATCCATGCCAGCGGAAAAAACTAGTGTAAACTGAAATTTGGTCTGCTTTGTTTTGTTGTTTTGTTTTAATCAGTGATACAAAGATGTCGCATTTTTCAATTGAAATTCATCACACATAGTTGCTCATTTAATAGAACGTAGTGGAATTGGAACGAAAAGTTCCAAACAAACAATTGATGATTTGATTTCGCTATGACGTAAAATTCATATTAAAATGAAGATAAATGAATGAAGCATAAAAGTTTGCATTTATACAAGTGTACCTTTTACATTATAGGTTTTTTTATTTGACCCGGGTCTATCTCTTATAAAAGTTTACAAAAAAAACAAGTCAAAAAAGAGATACTAAATAGCCGTATTCACGATCTTGTTGCATCGTAGCAAATGCAAATTTGCAAGAGTAAATAACTGTGAGCACACACTGTTGTAAATTGATATTGCAAACGTTTCAGAACAGCTGTTTTTTGTTTTGCTGTCAAATATTTTTTGAATTTAAAATTTATTTCATATCTTATTTTGATTTAAAAAAAATTTTGCTGAATAATTGTGCGTTATTTAGAAAAAAAAAATCACAATTTTATTAATTACATACAATGTGCTTAATGCAAACATTACGTAGAAATCTTTGTTAATTAAACCAAAACGAAATAATTGAAATTTAATTGTATTTGTTTACATTTTAATTTCAATTTGAGACAAAAACGGTTGTCAAAAACATAAAAGTCATTAAGCAATTGTGCCAATCACAAATGAAAAAAATAAAATCAGTCACAATAGACTATTGGAAATCAATCGTGCAATAGGTTTTTGTGTTGCAAATTTGGTATTGCTTACAAGACTCTTGCTTTTGAAAATTCAATAGAATTTGTTTTTGTAATTTGAAATAATTTTGCATTTGCTACGATGCAACAAGATCGTGAATACGGTTAATAATTTTCAAACTGTATTTCATCTATTTCACAAGCTAAGTATTATTTAAGATGGAGGGAAATGTAAATTATCATATTCTGAAAAATTGCTAGCTTGCCTATTAACTACATTGTTGTTTAAATATATTAAAAAACTCCAAAGTCGCCAAAGTAAAAAAAAAATGGAAAATCTCAACTTTAAAGGCCCAAAACTTTACGAAATTCTTTTAAACCCTGTAAGCCAATTCCAATTTTAGAAGGCTCATACAATTGGCTAAAAGTTTCACATAGACAATTTTTCTCTAACAAGTCAGAAAATAATAATTTTTTCCTTATAACTTTTCAAGGGAACATTTTAAACTCCCCCTGCCATATAATTTTTTGTTAGTCTAGGATTCCTCTATCACTTTTCACAAGCTTCGTAACCTTAACGTTTACATTGTGTAGTTTTTTTGTTCTGACGTGTATATATAGCAATTTCATCATGAAAGGCTCATTTGTTTTAAATGTAAAATATCA
Organism: Calliopum simillimum; assembly: GCA_951812925.1. Lineage (NCBI taxonomy): Eukaryota > Metazoa > Arthropoda > Insecta > Diptera > Lauxaniidae > Calliopum > Calliopum simillimum. The sequence continues at coordinate 110,213,365 of OX638372.1, forward strand.
AGCACGAATCTTAAATTTTATTGATATAGGTAGCTAAATATAAAGTTCGTTTTCTTTTACTCTATACTATACACATAAATTCAATTTAAAGTGTGACTCATTACAAACTGTGCTTACATTATCAACCAGTCAATAAATCCCTTTTGAATAAGTCTGAATAAGTTTTCACACGTTTACAACAAATGCAATTACAAATTATGACAAACATTTGCATTAATATAATTGTATTTGTTTTTTTTTATTATTTTTCAGCTTCCACCAACTACAACAAGAATACTATTAAATCACTACAAATGGGATACGGAAAAATTAATGGAAAAATACTTCGATACCAATCAAGAGGAATTTTTTAAGGCTGCACATGTTATTAATCCATTTAACAAAGCGAGCAACCCAAACAGACCAAAGGTATGTGCAATAAATCATATAAATGCATACTTAATGCAAATTATTTAACATTTTTTTCTTTTCTTTTAAAGTATCCGAAAAACCATCCAGAGGAGTGTGAAATATGTTTCTCATTGCTGCCACCTGAGGTAAGATTTGTTTGATGGAAACAATATATTTTTACGAAATAGAGTTTGCTTTTCAAGAGTTCGACTGCGATTTAACACTTACTGAATCGTAAAAAGTTCATTTAGGCTGTATTGCAATGAAACTTGTTATATAAAACACACACAGTCAAATAGCGTAAGAACCTTCTCAATGGTTCTAGCAAAACTTTAAAAAAAGTACTGTATGCTACATATACACGCACCTCGGCGTTTGTGTTTGAGGGTTTTTTAATATTTAAAATGTTTCATTTTCATTAGCACTCTTGGAAATGTTCAATTTTCTGGTTTGATGATTTTTTTTGCAATACTTTCACTCGAAAAGTTTTAAAATGGTTATACATATTTGATAATTGAACTCGCGAATAGTTCCTTTGAAATATAATTTGTTGGAAATATTTTGTTTTGTTAGAAATTTAACAAAAATAGCTTCCTTAGTTGACAAAGAAAATGAAATGCGCCTTCCCTAACACGACTCGCAACACACGACTATGTAGTTATGATAAAGTGAATTTTCGATAATTGGCAACAGGCTCCTGGAAAAATTGCCAGAAAATTTTTTGGAAATAAAGCCAAAAAAAAAATTATAAAATTCTGGCATTATTTTCATTTTGTTTTAGAAATAAAGTCAAAAGCTTTTCTGGCATTTCTTCCAGAAATTATGGCGGTGAGAAATAACATCCAAAAAATAAAAAAAACTATTTTCATATAAATTTGGTTAATAATCATTTTGGAAATATCACCCAAAATTTCGGCTTTATTTCGTTAAAAGTTTGGGCGTTATTTCGTTAAAAGTTTGAGCGTTATTTCATTTAAATAATTTGGGCGTTATTTCGTTTTTCTGTTTTTGGTCGTATTTCATATTGTTTGGGCGATATTTCATTTCAATAGTTGTGCGTTATTCGTTTTTTTTTTTAATGAAATAAAGCCCGAATTCGTAACGAAATAAACCCCAAAATTTTGGGGGTTATTTTCGAAATGATTAAGCCCAAAATATTTTCATATTATTTCGTTATTGTTTTGGGGCGTTATTTCCTACCGCCGTAAAAAGTCAAATCTTCTGGCATTAATTTTTAGAAATAAAGTTTTTAAGTATTTTTTTGTTGTTTTGAACAGATAATGATTTACATTAACTAGCTACCAACAGTTTTTAAGTATTTTTTTTTGTAATCTGTAAAGGTTTTAGCCCAGTAGATGAAATAAATCAATAAATAAATTAATAATTAAGGAAATAATGCCAGAAATTTAGGAAACCTTTCAATTAATTTGTAAATATTTTTATTTAATTCAAATACATATTGTTGTTTTTTTTTCCATCGTTTTCAGAATATGACAGGTCTTGAGTGCGGTCATCGCTTTTGTTTAACTTGCTGGTGTGAGTATCTAACAACGAAGATTGTTACCGAAGGTCTTGGTCAGTCCATCTCTTGTGCAGCGCATGGCTGTGATATTTTAGTCGATGACGTCACTGTTACCAAACTCGTACCCGATGCTAGGGTCAAAGTTAAATATCAACAGTTGATTACCAACAGTTTTGTCGAATGCAATCAGCGATTACGCTGGTGTCCATCCGTTGATTGCACATATGCCATTAAGGTTGCCTATGTTGATGCACGTCCCGTGCGTTGCAAGTGCAATCATATATTCTGCTTTGTTTGCGGCGAAAATTGGCACGATCCTGTAAGATGTCGCTTGCTTAAAAAATGGATCAAAAAATGCGATGATGATTCTGAAACGTCCAATTGGATTGCGGCAAATACTAAAGAATGCCCCAAATGCAATGTGACTATAGAAAAAGATGGCGGTTGTAATCATATGGTGTGCAAAAATCAAAATTGTAAGCATGATTTTTGTTGGGTATGCTTAGGTTCATGGGAGCCGCACGGTTCATCATGGTACAATTGCAATCGTTATGATGAGGATGAGGCAAAAGCGGCACGTGATGCACAAGAAAAATTGCGTTCATCATTGGCGAGGTGAGCGCGCAAGGAGTTTGTTATGCATTTTTGCCAATAACATAAATTTTACTTAATTTTTAGGTATCTTCATTACTATAATCGCTACATGAATCATATGCAATCGTTGAAATTTGAAAGTAAATTGTATGCCTTGGTTAAGCGTAAAATGGAGGAAATGCAACAACACAACATGTCATGGATTGAAGTGAGTTTTACTGTTCTTAACTGCCACTGCAATTTAAATAAAATTTTCCATTCTTTTGCTTTTTAGGTGCAATTTCTTAAAAAAGCTGTCGACATACTATGCCAATGTCGTCAGACACTAATGTACACGTATGTATTTGCGTATTATTTAAGGAAGAACAATCAGTCGATGATCTTTGAAGATAATCAAAAAGATTTGGAATCTGCAACAGAAAAGCTTTCTGAATATTTGGAACGCGATATTACATCAGAAAATTTAGCGGATATTAAACAAAAAGTGCAGGATAAATATAGGTATGAGCGAAGAACATTTTTTTTTTAAGTTATAATATAACTATTTTATTCCTTTAATTTTGTAGATATTGCGAAAAACGTCGCAAGGTACTTTTAGATCATGTACATGAAGGTTATGAAAAAGATTGGTGGGACTACACAGAATGATGAGAGGACGTAGTCGAAAATGCATAGATTATTTAATAACTTGTGAACTTGGAAGCAAGCATTCGTGCAAAGATAAACAACACACAGCAACAATATAATAAATCCAACTATAGAACAGCAACCACAGTAATACGAAATACACAAACAAAACACAACATCCAACTAGCAACTCTCTCAAGCAAGAGCAAGCAAACAAATATCCCGGAAACATTGCATGAAATAACAAAAACTGCAACAACAACAACAAACACAAAAAAATAAAAAATATAAAAACCAACAACAATAATATGTAAGAAAAAATATATATAAATATTTAATTATTTAAATGGAAACAAAAAAGAAAAACTGATGAGATACAGCAACAAAAACCACACAAAAGAAATATGTAATAAAATATTAATGATGTTTAACTCTATAATGCAAATTACATTACAATTGGCAGAAAAAGGATTAAACAATTCAATATACAACAAGTACGCTATAGAAAGGATCATGAAATGTTGATGTTAGCTATCCCAGCGCTGCATGCGGCAATAAATGGAATGACAAAATTTAAAGGAAAAGTTTATTAATAATGCCGAGTGATTGTTTTTAAAGATTAGATGTAGCGTTATTATAAATTAAGTTACTCTTATTTTATTCTTTTCTTTTTTCTCAAAAACATTTAACATTAAAGAAAAAAAAATATTTAAAAAAAAAGATTTGAAATTTTTGCTGCTCTTTATATTTAAATTAATTACAAAGAAAAAATTAAAAATGTTAAGTTTTATTAATTTTATTTTCTAAAATATGCTGAAAAATTATAAAATTAGCAAAACCCCTAAAATAAATGAACAAACTATTTTAACAGAACACAATGAAAGCGCTCTCTTATTTTCTCTACCAATATATAATATGTATGTATTTTGCTTCTACAGAAAAAAACAAACAACACAAAATTCAAGTTAACGTTTTAGTTTTGAGAATAAAAATTGTCTATTCTTGAATGGTCTTTGATGCTTTAAATATGTAAATAGTTTATAAAAAAGTTTTAAAAATAATAAAAATATTAATGTAAATGAAAAAAAATTGCTTAATAACTGCGCTTCTTTTCTTTTCGAGCTGGCTTTTTTTTTAATTATTTTTTCTCGTTCCATCATAAAAAAAGACTAACAATTTCACTAAACTAAACAGTGTTTGAAAATTATAAGTGTTCAGAAGTTGTGTTAACATCTAGATCCTTCCAGTAGCATAGCGATGACAATTAGTACATAGTACCTGGAGACCGATCCCTGCTCGGTTCATCACTTCACCACTTGATCTGATCAATTATGTCGATGTTTTTTATTTAAAGCTTTTTTATGTGATGCAATTTATATCCTTTCGCTTCTAATTTTCAAGCTTTAAATGTGGTAAATATACCGAATTAAGCCAACGGTCCATACAGTACGTCGAGTACGTCACGTCGATTTTTTCAACTGACAGCTACGTTAAAAATCATTACATCAAGTGCATCCAAATCAGTACGTTAATGACCTTTCGACGTACGTCGAGTGATTTGACAATCGTGAAATAAATTTTTTTTAAATTTCATTTTCGTTTTTTTTTGTGTTGATTTTCTTTAATTCCCGATCAAGAAAATGAAGGCGGTCCGATGTCGGTATGCCATCGGTTTGAAGTCGGCGGATGTCGGCAACCGATATCCGACCGCACTCCACCCGATAGCAATTTGAAATGTTTTCAAAGCGGGCCGCCATCGAAAAATGATGGCGGGCTGCCATCGAAAAATGATGGCGGACCATAAATATCGGCCCGATATCCAAATAGGGATATCGGGCCGACATGAATCGCCGATATCGGGCCGACATGCATCGCCGATATCCTATTGCTCGTGCCCTTCAATGCAATAGATGTGCAAGTGTTATAGGTATACAATAAATAATTTACATCGGGGTAGCGAAAATTTTTCCATCTTTCCAGGGCAACGTGAAACATGCATTTCAAATTGGCCAGGAATACAGCGAATTACATAGCTACGCAAATTATAATTTTTTTTATTAATAATGGTTATATTACTTTCATTGTCCAAATTTGCGATATCCTGAAGTGCTTGTCTCTGAATTAAATCCAATTCGTGTTGCCTCTGCCGACATCGTCTTATTCTTTCGGCGTTGCCTTGATAACTCATTGTGGAATTCGTATCACATGCGGTTAAATTAATTAATTTCCATGTCACGTTTCAAGTGTGATTGACATTATTATTTCTGGCGTTCGCGCAGTTCGGCGCATCCAAGATGAAGCCGCATTCGGCCCTTTGTCAGCTAGCGAATATCGGCCCGTTTATCGGCCCGATGACGGGTTCAACCACGTTTGCGCAGTTCGGCTAATCGAAAAGCGGCCCGCGATGCTACCGCTCTCCGATGCCGCCAAGTCCGGCCGCCGACACAAAAACGATATCGGATCTTTTGTTTTGATAAAAACTTGTAATCAGGGTTTTCTTTCAATTAACAAAAATCCATTAACCACAGTGAATGTTTTGCTTCTACAAACAAAAATTAATTTTGGAATTTGTATGGTTTTGTCTAAATTTGACGAAATCGACTAAAGTGTTTTTTTAAAATTAAACTTGTAGGTGTTAATTGGATTTTAAATAGTATGCATCATAAGACATATACATATGTTTACTGAATAAGAAAAAAAAGTTTTCAAAATTGGTTCACGGCATGGTTTTTAAAATGAGGTCGAAAAACGGTATTTTAAAAAAAACGACTACAAACCAAAACCAAAATAGTCAGTTTAGATGTATTTATTAATGCTGATTTCGAAATTGGACGCTATAACACTTATGGTTTGTGAGATATCTTACCCTAATGTTCAAAAAATACGATTTTTGAGGTTGAGAGGAACACGCACAAAATCGTTTTGGTCTTTTCTATTAATTGCGTCATTTAGTACTGTTCTTCTTCTTTAAAATTAGCTATAAAATGGTCTTGTACAATTTTTCTTTAAAAAGTTATGACCATTTTAAAATAACATTATAAAAGATATAGTAATATGACAATTGCTATAGAAAATCCATATATGATTTTTAACTTTCATGATGTCTTTTAAAATGATCATAACTTTTTAAAGAAAAATTGTACAAGACCATTTTATAGCTCATTTTGAAGGCAAAAAGCTGTTCTAAATGATGCGTTTAATAATAACTAGAAATTCATTTTCTTGTATCCAATAAAGTAGCAATTAAGAGAAAAAATAAAACACTTAATTTTTTTCCAACTTTGAGATCGGCTCCATAACTTAAAACTTAATTTTTTAAAAAATTTTTTTCTCTTAAATTAATTAGCATTTTGTCTCCTACAATATAAAAATTCCAGAACAAATGTTCCACCGTTCAAAAAATACAAAAAACCAATTTCTAGAAAAAAAGTAATGAAAATTTTCTTAAAAAATTTAAATGTTTACACCGTAACAGCAACATATTTAATTTTTGGACCAAGACTTTCTATGAAGATAAGGTTGACCTTGTCATTTTCTACAAAAGTTGTCTAGAAAACATTACGAAAAAATGAATAGTTTCGAAGTATCGGGCAGTCAAAGCGACTTGCCTTTTTTTAATCAATTTTACGACCTTTGATCGAAAACCGGCTGGGTTTTTTCCACTACCGATTCCAAATTTTTTTTTGAGATATTATTTTTTTGACCTCTAGTTTCAGGAAATGGACGGGGAGCAAACAAATTCACAACTTTACACATTTCTTATATCTTGTGGGCGCTCTAATATATATACTTATTCGTATAAAATTTAATTAATAAATAGTATTACAAATTAATTAGTATCACCATACAAAAATCTTTTATACTATTTTTGTATAAATTTAATATGGGTGATTCTCAGATAACTGTACTTTTTGTGTCCTCTGCCGATTTCACATATACAGTAGGTTTTTTTTCACATGTCCTACCCCTGCTTTTAATAAACAAAACGATGAAAAACGACCACAAAACGGAAATAGAACAGAAAACAAGTTACTACACATAATAAGTAAATACTTAAGGCTACAATATTCTGAGATCTGTCCCCTAGTTTTGGAATACTTTATCAGTCAATAGACTGCAATACATATGCATTAATTCTGATCAGTATCATGTCCAGACGCGTCCGAAAAAAAAATCTGTTTGCGTTTTATAGGGCAGTTTATAAACAAAAACAGTTTTTTTTTTTTAAATTATGGTCACAAACGTGGCACTCGGCACTCCCAGGTAGTACATCTTATTTTATTTCGGAAAAATTTTGAACACAAAAGCGTGCTTTACAATTAGCGATAAACTACAAAAATGTCACTTTTATCACTTTGCAAAAAACATATTTTGATATGAAGTTTGAGTATATCGATACCTTAGAGCGCTATAGTCCTATCTCCATTTTTTCAATTGTTGGGAAATGCAAAAAGAAGAATTCAAACAGTGGTTATTTAGAATTGGCTGATATTTTGATATAACGATAAATGCAACAATTTTACCCATGGTATATCTTAACATAATTTAATATTTTTGACCAATTTTATTAATTTCTTACGAAATCCCAGCCAATTTATAGTATGCCATTACTTTTGCCCTTGTAAAGAATTGCACTACTCTTAAAATAAATTACGAATTTATTTAAAATTTTTTGAATTTTTTCCACTAAAATGTCGTAGAAAGGTCATAAAACGAGTAGAAAACACGAACCCTGTGGTTGGTTTTGATGAAACATCATATTAATTATGTCTTACTGATAATAAATTTGGATGTCTGAATCCAAATGATAAATAAGTATTCTGATGTAATAGAAAAAAATCAATATCAGATTCGTAATAAGGAGATCCTAATCCACCATAAACGGCTCTAAAAACAGAGGAAAGAAAACCATCATTTGTCCGTAATTTGGCTAAAATGTCACAAACGTAACAACAATATAGTGACGCCGTGTAAGTCTTTTTCAGTAGTAGGGAAAAGCAAGGCATCTTACAAAGGAAGCATCAAATCGACTAAAGAATACGGGTAATTTTTTTTTTTAGAATATTCTGAGATATTTTATAATTTTTCAAAAATTGGTCCAAAAAAAAAAAAAATTGAAGAAAATAAGATTTCAAAATTCTGGAAAAATTCACACATGCTCTTAGATTCTAACTGCCAATTTTTTTCTGGGATATTATCCTAGATATGTGGAGAGTGCGCACTTATTTTTTAAGAAATGGAGAAGCTGCTTAAATTTCTATTTATTTAGTTGAAATAAGGATTTTTAATACTAAATGAAAAATTTTGGGCAAAAAAAAAAAACATTTTTCCTCTGGGCAGGATCCACTCCCATAATTGGAAAAAAAGCACTCACGGTTAAGCCACCGCATCGATTTTAATGAAGGAACGATAAAATTACCATTGTTTTTTAGTGGGTGGGGTCACGCCTCTAAATGAAAGCTGTTTTAACGTATTAAAACTTTTCGCTTTATAGTCACATCTAAATGGTCGAATTTCGTCTAAAAGGTGACTATGGTCTAATTAAAAAGAACAAAAATTGTATATTACAAACCATGAATGATTTTATTTTTATTTTAATTTTGATGTAAATGTTATATTCTGTTTTTATAATTTTTTTAAGTTATTTTTTTTTTTTAAATGTGTCGATAAGCATAGAACTCATGCTGCTTTGCAATGTTATCAAAGATCGACTCAACTACTCTGTTCGTTATCACAGATATGTATGTTTTTAATTTTAAATTTTTTTTTTTTTAAATGTGTCGATAATCTAACATTAAGCCTTATTTTTATATATGTATGTTTGTACTTATTCTATTTTCACATTATGTTCTGTCTTTATATTTAAAAAAAAAATTATTTTTATAAAATGATCTTCCGATGGCTATATCTATGAAAGACATTTTTGATTACATATTCTTTCTTAGAATTAAATGCTTAACAAACCAACGTTGTCGACAATCTAACATTAAGCCTTATTTTTATAAATGTATTTATGTACTTTAAGCCTTACTTTTATATATTTATGTATTTATGTACTTTTTTTAATTACACATTATGTTCTGTCTTAATAATTTCTTAACTTATTTTTTTTTTTTAAATGTGTCGATAATCTAACATTAAGCCTTATTTTTATATATGTATGTTTGTACTTATTCTATTTTCACATTATGTTCTGTCTTTATATTTAAAAAAAAAATTATTCTTATAAAATGATCTTCCGATGGCTATATCTATGAAAGACATTTTTGATTACATATTCTTTCTTAGAATTAAATGCTTAACAAACCAACGTTGTCGACAATCTAACATTAAGCCTTATTTTTATAAATGTAAGTTTTTACATTATGTTCCGTCTTTATATTTAAAAAAAAATTATTTTTATAAAATGATCTTCCGATGGTTATATTACATATTCTTTCTTAGAATTAAAAGCTTAACAAACCAACGTGTCGACAATCTAACATTAAGCCTTATATTTATAAATGTATGTATTTACTTTTTTTATATGCCTCACTTAACCCAGATAAATAAATGTTCTTCGAACATGCTCAGATGAAGGGTCCACAAAAACACAGCTGTTATTTTACTCATATTTTGACATTTATCGCTCAAAAAAATAAAAACAAGGAACGCCTTTCGCTACTGTATTAAGAGCACTCATTCGAACCGCGGAAATTTTCGCACTTTTCGCATCATTTTGATAGGCAACTTGCCAAAAATATGTTTCCCTATATGCAAAAATTAGATTTTAACTAAAAACTCGATCGATACGTTTTTTTAACGATTTATTAAAAATTACCTTTCTGCTGGTGCTGCTGCTGCTGCTGGTGCTACTGCTGGTGCTGCTGCTAATGTTGGTGCTGGTGCTGCTGCTGATGTTGGTGCTGGTGCTGCTGCTGATGTTGGTGCTGGTGCTGCTGCTGCTGCTGATGTTGTAGGCTGAAAAAAAAAAAAATGGTTTGTTGGATTACAAAATAATGAATCATAAAAGATCTGTAAAATTTTAACCAAAAAAAAAAAAATCATCTGAATATATATTTGACCACAATGTATTAAATAATTTTGGTGGTAATTCGCATTTGATTTAACCTGGCTTAATGACAAAATATTTACCACATAAATACCTTGTACTGGTGTACAGTTCAAAGTCGTGCTCCATTTCTAACATAGTAAAAAAAGTAGGAAAAATTTTTGTCTAGCGTATTAATATATAGAATTTTGTTGCAATACCATAAATAATACTGTAAATATAACGATTTAAATAATTTTTTTTGCTTATTTTCTATCACCAGAGTTTCACCCCATATAAGCAAAAGCTGCAAAACGCTATTCTGAAAACATTTTTTCAGATAATCCAACCAAATTTCACTCAAATACTATGAACTATAAATGAAAACTATGAGAAAAAACTGGGTGAATTCGGACATATGTATAAGCAAAAGTTTCAAAATACTGCTGTGTAGGGTATTTAATGTTTGGCCAGGCCAAAAGTAACACTCTTACTAGTTTTTTCTTTCAAAAACATGTTATCCGTTTGAGTTCCAGACAAACTCTAATTTGAAAACTTGAACAAATAACATCAACTTACCCCTTCATTGGCCGCCCGGAAATAGCTGGACATATTTTGTTTTGTTTTTTTGTTTATATCGCCAAAAAGATTTCTTCTTTTTTTTTGCAGACGTCGTTAATACCAACAAGATGTTTATTGTTAAGATGCAGGGCTGTATCATATATTTTGTGAATTTCAATATTTAAAGCTTGGCATCACTTTGCTGCATCTATTTTTTAAAGCATTATTTGGCATCACTGTGCCGAATCTATTTTGTGATTAATAATTTTTCTGTTTAATGGGCTCAAGGGCCGTCGACACGTACAGTTTTACCTCATGAATTACCTATGTAAACAAATTGAATTTGAATTGATTTTTCTTTTGTATATTTTCAAAAATAGATTCATGAAAAATGCATTATTTTCATGACAGAGCTGTCACATGCAATATAAATGCATTTGAATACTGCATTTTAAACGACAGATTGAAGGACTTTTGCTGTCCATAAATTAGTTAAAGCATTTCCTATTAAACGACTGTTCAAGACGTTTACCTGCTCACAGGAGAAACGAAAACTTTTTTTTTTACACACAAGTAAACAAGATTTATGAATTAAAATGCTTTTTATTAAGTTATAGTCCTTAGCGTTTATTTTTAATTAAAATTAAAATGCCTTTTATTTAATCGCGAACGATAACAAAAACAACGATAACGATAACTAAAACCACTAAATTAAGAACTAAACTAAAAGATTGACAATATCAATCCGTACAACGTCCACTCAAAATTTTCAAACAAGAAGAATATATTTTTTTTTGAGTAGCAGAAAGTCAATTAAAATTTGGCATCCCTTTGCCGCATCTATTTGTTTTGTGAAGCAAAACTTGGCATCCCTTTGCCGCATCTATTTTGTGAGGAAAAGTTTGGCATCACTTTTCCGCATCTATTTTATGAAGAAATTAAGAACTTGAGCTTGAAGATATGGTCATTGATCCAAAACTTGGTGAGCATTTAGCACATTTTGGAATCAACGTGGCTGCAATGCAGAAAAGAGAAAAGTCAATAAAAATAATATATAAAATTTTGCATCTCTTTGCCGCATCTATTTTTTCCTTCTTTAGAAAAGAAGAATTTGAGCTTGAAGAGGTCATTGATCCAAAACTTGGTGAGCATTTAGCACATTTTGGATTTAACGTGGCTGCAATGCAGAAAAGAGAAGAGTCTATGGTCGAACGGTCCTGGCTTTGCTGGTATGCGCAATTTGTGAAATAAAATTACATTGCAATACATTCTCTATTTTATTCAATATACCCGATTTTGTTAAAAGCTTTGCTGGCGATCCTGCGAATGACTAAAATACAAATGTCAAAGTTGGGCAATGTTTTTTTTTATGGATTCGAAAGCAACAGGCATGTTTAAAAATTTAATCGCAAAGACCCAACCGGACAGTACCATAATGCTTGTGAGTTTTACTTGTACTTTGCCAACATATTTGAACGCAATACACGCAACCAATTGAATCCAATGGAATCGCTGCTTTTCTGCATAGAAGAACGCGTTGAGTGCATGTCTAGTAAAAAATTTAAATGAATACTGTTTAACGTTGGAAATCTGACTTGAAAAGGCAACAAACTTTGATGAAGTTAAAGAATACTTGGATCGAAAGCCGCTGAAGGCGAAAAAAAAAAAAATATAAATGTCGAAATTTCTAAATGTCTTATTGTAGTCAAAAAAAATAAATTTAATATTTTCAATTCGACTGTAAAAGAGCAACGATTTAACGTTTAAATTTAAATATAAATAAAATAAAGACACAGAAGAATTTTAAACGGTGCTATAAAAATAATGTCTACATCAAGTAATTATTTTTCAGTTATTTTCTTTAGTTTGGCTAAGTTATTTATTTGGTATTGAAGTTTAGTTGGTTTGACTGTTCTTTTATTTGGATGTATGAAAATTCAAAATCAAATTGGTAATGCATATGGAATTCTGATATAAATAGTTTCGCAATGTAAAAAAAAATTTTCCATTCCAATATGAAAAAACAAGACGTAAGTTTGGAGTTCTTTTCTTCTGATATTTTGCGCTACTGTTTTCTTTAACACTTATTATACATTGAAATATTAATCCAATAAGTATTGTCTTCAGATTTCTAAGCCCTTGTCATTAAATAATTTTGAATCCTAAAACAGTATGCCTATATTTTAAAATGCGTAAAGTTTACTTGCAATGATTTTTGAAAATATTTTAGAAAAGTATCATTTTGTCGCCTTTGTTCTCTTTTGCTTTGTCTCCAATTTGCTCCATGAGACGCGCTTTTTTTATTTATTATTTGCTCCAAGCCAATTTACGACTTATGAAGCAAGTTTTATCCCAACAAACAAAAACGTTTGGAAAATTACTTATTATAAGCTTATTGTAGCAAACATTTTGTTTTGTAATTAACTTGCAAAATGATTGGAAACTGTAGTTTTTTAAAAAATTGTTATTGAAAATTTGTTTAACACGGTTTTACGCCCTTTTGAAAAATTACTCCTCAAATATTTTTATTGAATTTAAATTAATAATAATTATATAATTTCTTCAAATAAAGAAAAAAACACAAAGAAAAAGAATGGGATTGAATCTTATTTAAAAAGAAAGAGGGTACAAAAAAAAACAGTGCCAGGTAAGACTATCTTCTGAGCAATCTTGACGCTGTTCAGATTTTGTTTATTTAAAAATTTTTTCGTTTTCTAGTACCGTCAATTACAGATCCATTACATTTTCAAAAAGTCCTTATTAAATTTCCTTCGCTTTGGAAATTAGATCATCCACATTATTACTGTAATGACATAAAATATAAGGATTTTGAAAATATGTCAAAAGAGTTATTTCTAAAAGATACCGATTTTGAAACAAATAAAATGATAATTACAAGGCAAATTAAAAATCTAAAATATATCGTCAAGTCCAAATTATTAGCTAGAGACACACTTCCTGGCAATTTATATTTTTTAGTAGATGGCATTAAACCCGAATACCGTAATGGTGTTAAGTCCTCAGATGGCTACAATCATGCATTCAGAATGAAAGCAGTAAATACTGCTTACAATGACTCAGATGAAGATGATGATGATGTTTTTGAAACATCATTTGCTGGCTACAATCATGCACACAGAATTAAAGCAGTAAATAGTTCTTACGATGACACAGATGATGATGTAAGTATCTGAATCACTGTAAAAAATTTCAGCCCATTCTTATTTATTAATTGCAGCCACTTGCAACTCTAAATGGAGAAGAAGAAGATGCTTTTGAGAATGATACTATATGTTATGACCTGGCTGTGCCATTCAAAAAACCGAAAAATAATGATGGAAATAATTTTGATGCAAATGGAATTAATTTTGATGATGTAAATGTAATTAATTCTGATGATGTAAATGGAATTAATTTTGATGATGCGGATTGCAGCATAAATGTAGCAGAAAAGCAAATAGAGCAACTAAAAGAAAAAGAGCAAAAACAACAAAAACAAGCACAGCAACTACAAAAAAAACAGCAAGAACAACAAAAACATGAAGAAGAAAAAGAAAAAGATCTGCAAAAACGTGAAGAGCTACTACAAGAAAAAGAGCAAGAACAACAAAAACAAGCACAGCAACTAAAAGAAAAAGAGCAAGAACAACAAAAACATGAAGAAGAAAAAGAAAAAGATCTGCAAAAACGTGAAGAGCAACTAAAAGAAAAAGAGCAAGAACAACAAAAACATGAAGAAGAAAAAGAAAAAGATTTGCAAAAACGTGAAGAGAAACTAAAAGAAAAAGAGCAAGAACAACAAAAACGTGAAGAAGAAAAAGAAAAAGATTTGCAAAAACGTGAAGAGAAACTAAAAGAAAAAGAGCAAGAACAACAAAAACGTGAAGAAGAAAAAGAAAAAGATTTGCAAAAACGTGAAGAGAAACTAAAAGAAAAAGAGCAAGAACAACAAAAACAAGCACAGCAACTAAAAGAAAAAGAGCAAGAACAACAAAAACATGAAGAAGAAAAAGATCTGCAAAAACGTGAAGAGCTACTACAAGAAAAAGAAAAAGAACAACAAAAACATGAAGAAGAAAAAGAAAAAGATCTGCAAAAACGTGAAGAGAAACTAAAAGAAAAAGAGCAAGAACAACAAAAACATGAAGAAGAAAAAGAAAAAGATTTGCAAAAACGTGAAGAGAAACTAAAAGAAAAAGAGCAAGAACAACAAAAACGTGAAGAGCAACTACAAAAAAAAGAGCAAGAACAACAAAAACAAGAAAAAGAAAAAGATCTGCAAAAACGTGAAGAGCAACTACAAGAAAAAGAAAAAGAACTGCAAAAACGTGAAGAGCAACTAAAAGAAAAAGAGAAAGAACAACAAAAACAAGCACAGCAACTACAAGAAAAAGAAAAAAAAATACTAGGAAAAGAAAAACAACCAGAACAACAACAGATACGACAAGAACTAATTTATAATCTGAAATTACTACAACAACAAGAAATATTACATGTCCTCCAACAACAACAATTAAAAGGGTTGGAGGAACAAATGACACTACAACAAGAACATCAACAACAATTACAACAACTACAACAAACACAGCGACAAAACCAACAGCAAGTGGTAATACAACAGGTCCTCCAACAACAACAATTAAAAGGGTTGGAGGAACAAATGACACTACAACAAGAACATCAACGACAATTACAACAACTACAACAGACACAGCGACATCAGCAACAAGAAGAGGTAATACAAATAAATAATGTTCAACAACAAAAAATACAAAAAATTATTGAAAAACTACAGGACCAATAATAGATGCAAAGACATGTATACTCTTGTTGTTGTATTTCTTCTAAATCAATATTATTACTTTCTGTTTTTAAGTTTTTTTCTTCATAATTTTTTCTAAGATATCCAATATTATATGAATAACTTTAATAATCAATTAGTTATTAGTTTAATAATCGATAAGACTGTTATACAAATGTTTTTGATTTGTTATACATTATTAACTGTTAAAAAATTGGAGGTAAAAGAACATCTAAATTTGCTATTCTTGTGTTTAAGTATTCGTTAAGAAAAGTTTCACACAAATTTATTATTATTAAAAAAATCTCAAAATAAAAAACAATCACAGAAACTAAAATATGGTATTCGAAATTAAATGCATTCGAAATATTCAAAAATTGTCAGTTAAGAAACCTACAAACTTAAATCTAGTAAAATGGACGTAACAAAATTATCAGTCGATGGCCAGCATGTTATAGCAAACATCTGTTATTCATCATATCATCTCAGTTTAACGGCACGCATAAGTGCTTCTCCATGATCGGGTATAAAATGATTAGCACTCGCGACACATGCTTGCTTTAGGGACTTTTCCAAAATAACATTTTTTTACGTTGTGCAAGAATTCAACAATCAAATTTGAATCAGAAGATGCGTTGAAAGCCCATTTCAGATAGTTTGCTCTGTGCGATGGCTTGACGGTGTGCGGCACGCAATTCATCGTGTCCAACGTAAGATGTAACAATGATAATGACTGAAAATTAAAATTGGGATTAGCAAGGCTCAAAAACACAAAAAATGGGAAAGAAAATCCTATGCACATACCTTGCAAATCCTCGCAACCACTAATATGAAATAGCGTTGTGTCTAGCTATGTTATTACGACAAAATTCAGTCCAATTTTTCTTTTGCTGAACTCAATTTTTTTTTTAATAGCAGAAAGTCAATAAAAATAATATTCAAAATTTGGCATCCCTTTGCCGCATCTATTTGTTTTGTGAAGCAAAACTTGGCATCCCTTTGCCGCATCTATTTTGTGAGGAAAAGTTTGGCATCATCATCCCATGATCGGGTATAAAATGATTAGCACTCGCGACACATGCTTGCTTTAGGGACTTTTCCAAAATAACATTTTTTTACGTTGTGCAAGAATTCAACAATCAAATTTGAATCAGAAGATGCGTTGAAAGCCCATTTCAGATAGTTTGCTCTGTGCGATGGCTTGACGGTGTGCGGCACGCAATTCATCGTGTCCAACGTAAGATGTAACAATGATAATGACTGAAAATTAAAATTGGGATTAGCAAGGCTCAAAAACACAAAAAATGGGAAAGAAAATCCTATGCACATACCTTGCAAATCCTCGCAACCACTAATATGAAATAGCGTTGTGTCTAGCTATGTTATTACGACAAAATTCAGTCCAATTTTTCTTTTGCTGAACTCAATTTTTTTTTTAATAGCAGAAAGTCAATAAAAATAATATTCAAAATTTGGCATCCCTTTGCCGCATCTATTTGTTTTGTGAAGCAAAACTTGGCATCCCTTTGCCGCATCTATTTTGTGAGGAAAAGTTTGGCATCATCATCCCATGATCGGGTATAAAATGATTAGCACTCGCGACACATGCTTGCTTTAGGGACTTTTCCAAAATAACATTTTTTTACGTTGTGCAAGAATTCAACAATCAAATTTGAATCAGAAGATGCGTTGAAAGCCCATTTCAGATAGTTTGCTCTGTGCGATGGCTTGACGGTGTGCGGCACGCAATTCATCGTGTCCAACGTAAGATGTAACAATGATAATGACTGAAAATTAAAATTGGGATTAGCAAGGCTCAAAAACACAAAAAATGGGAAAGAAAATCCTATGCACATACCTTGCAAATCCTCGCAACCACTAATATGAAATAGCGTTGTGTCTAGCTATGTTATTACGACAAAATTCAGTCCAATTTTTCTTTTGCTGAACTCAATTTTTTTTTTAATAGCAGAAAGTCAATAAAAATAATATTCAAAATTTGGCATCCCTTTGCCGCATCTATTTGTTTTGTGAAGCAAAACTTGGCATCCCTTTGCCGCATCTATTTTGTGAGGAAAAGTTTGGCATCATCATCCCATGATCGGGTATAAAATGATTAGCACTCGCGACACATGCTTGCTTTAGGGACTTTTCCAAAATAACATTTTTTTACGTTGTGCAAGAATTCAACAATCAAATTTGAATCAGAAGATGCGTTGAAAGCCCATTTCAGATAGTTTGCTCTGTGCGATGGCTTGACGGTGTGCGGCACGCAATTCATCGTGTCCAACGTAAGATGTAACAATGATAATGACTGAAAATTAAAATTGGGATTAGCAAGGCTCAAAAACACAAAAAATGGGAAAGAAAATCCTATGCACATACCTTGCAAATCCTCGCAACCACTAATATGAAATAGCGTTGTGTCTAGCTATGTTATTACGACAAAATTCAGTCCAATTTTTCTTTTGCTGAACTCAATTTTTTTTTTAATAGCAGAAAGTCAATAAAAATAATATTCAAAATTTGGCATCCCTTTGCCGCATCTATTTGTTTTGTGAAGCAAAACTTGGCATCCCTTTGCCGCATCTATTTTGTGAGGAAAAGTTTGGCATCATCATCCCATGATCGGGTATAAAATGATTAGCACTCGCGACACATGCTTGCTTTAGGGACTTTTCCAAAATAACATTTTTTTACGTTGTGCAAGAATTCAACAATCAAATTTGAATCAGAAGATGCGTTGAAAGCCCATTTCAGATAGTTTGCTCTGTGCGATGGCTTGACGGTGTGCGGCACGCAATTCATCGTGTCCAACGTAAGATGTAACAATGATAATGACTGAAAATTAAAATTGGGATTAGCAAGGCTCAAAAACACAAAAAATGGGAAAGAAAATCCTATGCACATACCTTGCAAATCCTCGCAACCACTAATATGAAATAGCGTTGTGTCTAGCTATGTTATTACGACAAAATTCAGTCCAATTTTTCTTTTGCTGAACTCAATTTTTTTTTTAATAGCAGAAAGTCAATAAAAATAATATTCAAAATTTGGCATCCCTTTGCCGCATCTATTTGTTTTGTGAAGCAAAACTTGGCATCCCTTTGCCGCATCTATTTTGTGAGGAAAAGTTTGGCATCATCATCCCATGATCGGGTATAAAATGATTAGCACTCGCGACACATGCTTGCTTTAGGGACTTTTCCAAAATAACATTTTTTTACGTTGTGCAAGAATTCAACAATCAAATTTGAATCAGAAGATGCGTTGAAAGCCCATTTCAGATAGTTTGCTCTGTGCGATGGCTTGACGGTGTGCGGCACGCAATTCATCGTGTCCAACGTAAGATGTAACAATGATAATGACTGAAAATTAAAATTGGGATTAGCAAGGCTCAAAAACACAAAAAATGGGAAAGAAAATCCTATGCACATACCTTGCAAATCCTCGCAACCACTAATATGAAATAGCGTTGTGTCTAGCTATGTTATTACGACAAAATTCAGTCCAATTTTTCTTTTGCTGAACTCAATTTTTTTTTTAATAGCAGAAAGTCAATAAAAATAATATTCAAAATTTGGCATCCCTTTGCCGCATCTATTTGTTTTGTGAAGCAAAACTTGGCATCCCTTTGCCGCATCTATTTTGTGAGGAAAAGTTTGGCATCATCATCCCATGATCGGGTATAAAATGATTAGCACTCGCGACACATGCTTGCTTTAGGGACTTTTCCAAAATAACATTTTTTTACGTTGTGCAAGAATTCAACAATCAAATTTGAATCAGAAGATGCGTTGAAAGCCCATTTCAGATAGTTTGCTCTGTGCGATGGCTTGACGGTGTGCGGCACGCAATTCATCGTGTCCAACGTAAGATGTAACAATGATAATGACTGAAAATTAAAATTGGGATTAGCAAGGCTCAAAAACACAAAAAATGGGAAAGAAAATCCTATGCACATACCTTGCAAATCCTCGCAACCACTAATATGAAATAGCGTTGTGTCTAGCTATGTTATTACGACAAAATTCAGTCCAATTTTTCTTTTGCTGAACTCAATTTTTTTTTTAATAGCAGAAAGTCAATAAAAATAATATTCAAAATTTGGCATCCCTTTGCCGCATCTATTTGTTTTGTGAAGCAAAACTTGGCATCCCTTTGCCGCATCTATTTTGTGAGGAAAAGTTTGGCATCATCATCCCATGATCGGGTATAAAATGATTAGCACTCGCGACACATGCTTGCTTTAGGGACTTTTCCAAAATAACATTTTTTTACGTTGTGCAAGAATTCAACAATCAAATTTGAATCAGAAGATGCGTTGAAAGCCCATTTCAGATAGTTTGCTCTGTGCGATGGCTTGACGGTGTGCGGCACGCAATTCATCGTGTCCAACGTAAGATGTAACAATGATAATGACTGAAAATTAAAATTGGGATTAGCAAGGCTCAAAAACACAAAAAATGGGAAAGAAAATCCTATGCACATACCTTGCAAATCCTCGCAACCACTAATATGAAATAGCGTTGTGTCTAGCTATGTTATTACGACAAAATTCAGTCCAATTTTTCTTTTGCTGAACTCAATTTTTTTTTTAATAGCAGAAAGTCAATAAAAATAATATTCAAAATTTGGCATCCCTTTGCCGCATCTATTTGTTTTGTGAAGCAAAACTTGGCATCCCTTTGCCGCATCTATTTTGTGAGGAAAAGTTTGGCATCATCATCCCATGATCGGGTATAAAATGATTAGCACTCGCGACACATGCTTGCTTTAGGGACTTTTCCAAAATAACATTTTTTTACGTTGTGCAAGAATTCAACAATCAAATTTGAATCAGAAGATGCGTTGAAAGCCCATTTCAGATAGTTTGCTCTGTGCGATGGCTTGACGGTGTGCGGCACGCAATTCATCGTGTCCAACGTAAGATGTAACAATGATAATGACTGAAAATTAAAATTGGGATTAGCAAGGCTCAAAAACACAAAAAATGGGAAAGAAAATCCTATGCACATACCTTGCAAATCCTCGCAACCACTAATATGAAATAGCGTTGTGTCTAGCTATGTTATTACGACAAAATTCAGTCCAATTTTTCTTTTGCTGAACTCAATTTTTTTTTTAATAGCAGAAAGTCAATAAAAATAATATTCAAAATTTGGCATCCCTTTGCCGCATCTATTTGTTTTGTGAAGCAAAACTTGGCATCCCTTTGCCGCATCTATTTTGTGAGGAAAAGTTTGGCATCATCATCCCATGATCGGGTATAAAATGATTAGCACTCGCGACACATGCTTGCTTTAGGGACTTTTCCAAAATAACATTTTTTTACGTTGTGCAAGAATTCAACAATCAAATTTGAATCAGAAGATGCGTTGAAAGCCCATTTCAGATAGTTTGCTCTGTGCGATGGCTTGACGGTGTGCGGCACGCAATTCATCGTGTCCAACGTAAGATGTAACAATGATAATGACTGAAAATTAAAATTGGGATTAGCAAGGCTCAAAAACACAAAAAATGGGAAAGAAAATCCTATGCACATACCTTGCAAATCCTCGCAACCACTAATATGAAATAGCGTTGTGTCTAGCTATGTTATTACGACAAAATTCAGTCCAATTTTTCTTTTGCAAAGTGCAGATTAATATCTTTTGCTGAACTCAATTTTTTTTTTAATAGCAGAAAGTCAATAAAAATAATATTCAAAATTTGGCATCCCTTTGCCGCATCTATTTGTTTTGTGAAGCAAAACTTGGCATCCCTTTGCCGCATCTATTTTGTGAGGAAAAGTTTGGCATCACTTTACCGCATCTATTTTTCAATTTTTTTCAATTCTTATCAGGGATGATATTTGTATTGACTATTGACTTTACAAAAGTACTGAAGTACTTTCGACTCGAAAAAGTCCTTTCGTGATTTTTTGTGTTACTTATTATGTGAACGTGCTATAGCATTTCGCAAAATACTAGCTCCTGGATTTTTTTCCAATTTTAAATCTACCTCACGCCAAAAATTTTCCACATATGGCCGGCAAAAATAATACTTATGCCGAGGATTGTGGACCTCTTCGGTTAACCAACGTGACGAAGAGGCAGCCGATGTTGCTCCCGTAGGATTCGCAACACCACCACCAGCAATTCCATAAAATTCATTCGACATTTTTTTACTAGGACTAATTGTGGAGAACCTTTACTAAATATAGGGGAATGTCGTCAGGGTTGGGCCGCTGTCAGGGTTGGGCCACTGCAATTTTTCGTATATGACACGTGCTGCCATCTGTGCTATAGCGTCGAATTATTGTTCTTAATGCCAGAAAACTTTTTTAAGCATTGTTTATCTCCGGGATTGTCAGTAAAAATTTTGTACCTTAGTGTTGTTTTCGATAGCACAAAAAAATTTTGTAATAGCAGTGAAAAACGATTCAAAACTTGGAAAAGAACAATGCCACTGCAAGAGAAGGTATATATATCCATTAAGGGCTGAACCATTAGCAAGTACCCAAATGGAAAGTTCGTTTCCCTAACTTGTTCGCATGCAGTAATGAGCGATCGAATAACATGCTTGTCGTCAGGGTTAGGCCACTCATGTAGTCAGGGTTGGGCCACATCAATTTTTATTTCGAATCAGTAAAATAACATTACTCAATCGGTTTTTCGGAACACAAAACATGAGTCTATCCTTTCTACATTTTGTCATTGGTGGGGCCTTTGCAAGCGGCCGCGCTACCTGTGAAATCTAATCGGGGGTACCGCTCGATGAAAATGCTTCGAAAACGCCCACAAAACGTCCGAAATCGGACGCAAAAAACACCTGCTAAACGAGGTCGCCCACCAAAAAAAGCACAAAAAAATACTCTTCCGACAAAGATGTGGATCAAGACTTCTGCATTATATGCTTGGAACTGATGCCCGCGAAACTGAATCGAAACAATTCAATCGCATGCATTGAATGTAAGTAAGACGTGCACTTGAAGTGCGTCAATCTCACAAAAACTTACTATGTATGCCCAAATTGCAATTCAGATTAATGTTTTTATGGAAATTTATCATCGAAATTTTGTATAATCGAATGAAAAACAACAAAAAGTTGCATACATATTCATTACACATTATTTTACTACATATTTCATCGATATTTGGTGGTGGTCCAACCCTGACTCCTTTTTTTTTTCTTTAGTTTCGTCAATAACTTTTTTTTTCGAAATCGCAGCGAGTTATCCTAAAGGTATGTTACAGATAAAGGTCCAAACTTTTAAATAGGACCAATCATTTGGTAATATTCAAATATATAAAAAAGATACAGAGGAAAGTTAAAAAGTGGCCCAACCCTGACGACATTCCCCTACATTTTGATTCATTAGAAAATCACTTGCGAAATCTTTATACGCTTAATTTGTTGAGAATTTCTAGATTTTATAATTTATTGCAATTTTATTATTTTTTCGTTTTCGTCCATTCTGCTGTGCAAAAAATTGCAATAAACGAAATGTCAGACAGCAAAAGTTTGACAATTTAGTTTGCGACAATCCGTTGAGCCATTTTAGAGCCCCTTTACACTAAACAAGAAATAGTCGTGCGATGGATAAATTCGCAGTTCGAGAACTTGGTTTGACAAGGTTCGTCTTTTCCCAAGTGTGGCGACTTTGGAATTTCACGTCGACATACTACGGAATTCTCTTTTTCTTCGAATTGATCGTCGTCACCCAAAGTTATATCGATTTTGTTTATTGGTTCGCCATTTGTTTGTATTATAGTTGGAGTCAATGGTGTTTTTGTCGTGCTGCTTTTACCCAATTCATTGAGATCATCACGGCTTAAATTGGATTTTTGCGTAAGGAAACCATCTGGTGTGGAACTTAAGCTGGTACCTGGAAAGTTTTCAATATCGTACAGTAATTCCATGGGAAGTGTTTGATTCATTGAAATATGCGTCATAAGACTCTCCAGCCATATCTCCAAAATATCAAAAGATGGTCTGTCATAAAAGAAGCAACATACAATCACTCAACAAATTTGTATTTATTTATTGGTAAAACTGAATACCTTTTATCAGGATTCAAGTCACAGCATAAGAATGCAATTTTATAGAAAGCTTCCGGGCACTGATAACAAAATTTTTCACGAAAGTCTTTTTAGGAGCAACGCGTCTCACTGACACACAAAAATTTTACAAATGGTAGCTTTCAAAATGGTGGGAAATGAAAGCGACAAATTTAGAATCCGACTGACGGCAAAGAAACGAAGGAAAAAAACGCGAACGTACAGCGACAAAACTGACGGAAAAATCTGGATCTGCCTGCACGCGCCTTACAATCTAAGAATAAATAGAAAAAGATACTCATGGCCAAAGCCCATTTTTTTGGTGATAAAGTGGGTTTGGAAATGACAAATTGTTGCTGTGGACCCGTTTAAATAAATTTATGGTTTATATTTTATGTTTCCACTATTTTTCATTCATTTATTTCCGTTATTTCCATCAGCATATCAATTTCTATCATAAAAATTTTATCCGCTGTTGCTGTTTCCTCTTTGGCGTACAAAGCAACACTAAATATTGACAGTTTATTGAACATGTAAACACAAACTCGGTATGACATATGATGACCAGTTTGATGGCTACACTGTTAATGTAAAAGGGGCTAATTGTAAGAACTACGGAAGTACTATTATTTATTTTAAAATTTTCGATTGTTAATTCCAATAACGATACTTCTCTGACAGCCAAATCGTAAAAAATTAAGTGATGCCAAACAAATTCAAAATAAAAATAAAATATTTAAATTGCGAACGGCCCTAATAGAATCAACTGTGCATTCTACAGAGCCTACTTTTTTTTTTTTTTGGAAAATTTTTAAATATAATTTCTGAATAATTTCAAAATCAGTATGAGCGATACAGCGAAGGCGGTGATATATATAAAATTGATATTTTTGTGAGACGCGTTGTTCCTGAAAATTATTTAAAAAAGGATTTTTAAAAAAAATAAACTCATAAATTTGTGTTAAAAACATTACACGCGTTGCTCCTGAAAATTAATTAAAAACTGATTTTTAAATAAAATAAACTCATAAATTTGTGATAAAAACATTTCACGCGTTGCTCCTGAAAATTAATTTAAAACTGATTTTTAAATAAAATAAACTCATAAATTTATGATAAAAACATTTCACGCGTTGCTCCTGAAAATTAATTAAAAACTGATTTTCAAATAAAATAAACTCATAAATTTGTGATAAAAACATTGCTGGAGGCTGGTGAGTTTTAAATGTATTTTTAAGTTTCTAAATTTTTAGTTTTATTCAAATTTCAGACATTCGTTTTGTCTCTTTTGTGTCATCGTCTTTTTTTTACGCCTAGCGCGTCAGAGATTTGCGTAAAAGAGATGACAATGTCTGCCAAAAACCATTTTCAAACTCAACGAAAAAATTTAATTTCAAATATTTTATTTTTTTTTTACGACTAGTGCGTCAGAGATTTGCGTAACGAAAAAATTTAATTTCAAATTTCAGACATTCTCTTTTGTGTCGTCGTCTTTTTTTTACGCCTAGCGCGTCAGAGATTTGCGTAAAAGAGATGACAATGTTTGCCAAAAACCATTTTCAAAATCAACGAAAAAATTTAATTTCAAATATTTTATTTTTTTTTTACGACTAGTGCGTCAGAGATGTGCGTAACGAAAAAATTTAATTTCAAATTTCAGACATTCGTTTTGTCTCTTTTGTGTCGTCGTCTTTTTTTTACGCCTAGCGCGTCAGAGATTTGCGTAAAAGAGATGACAATGTCTGCCAAAAACCATTTTCAAACTCAACGATATCCGCCGCCTTCATTTTCTTGATCGGGTTTTTTGAATAAAATTGAAATGTAAAATTAGTGAAGTGCAAAATTAAAATTTAAAATTATTTATAAAAAAAACTTTGAAGTTTTAATCCGTTTTCAAAGTATTCATTGGTTCAGGCTTCTCCGTCAAATCCGTCGCAGCAAGTTGAAAAAAACGACGTGATGTACTTAACGTACTGTATGGACCGTTGGCTTAAGAAATATAATAAGAAATCACGCGTCAAACATCAAATCGAGCCCTAACCGCCAAAAAGACTTAACCGACAAAAAGTAAATTTCACAGGAAAAGGTTTTTTTTAAATATCTGTGCATTTAGTAGATATAGCTATTACAGTGAAATTTAGTATCTAAGCTATATCTTGTGTAAGGTATGCGATGCAACTAGTTTCATTTACCTATTTATAATATAACGGCTATTTTTCAGTGTTGTGTCGGTTAAGCTTTTTTTACTTTTCCAGATTCCCCATCTGATCTTCAGTTTTTGTACCAGAAAACATTTGTGGTCACAAATACTATCAACTCGCATCAAGACTTTTTAATAAATTTTCCTTTTTTATAAGAATATTTGCAAATTACTTTGCACACAAAAAGAAAAAAGTTATTTCGTTTGAAAATTTAGACTTAACCAACAACTTGCAGTCACAAAAAAAAAAAATAAACAAAGTACTTCGAATGTCGGTTAAGTCTTAATTGCTTTCGCTATAACTCCGTAACGATTCTTTTTACAGTTATGAAATTTGTAGGAAAGATGCGTATAGACACGAATTACAAATTTTCATCAAAAAACGAAAATCCGATATCGTGTCGGTTAAGTCATTTTGACAAGGGCTCGAAATGGTATCGGGAAAAAATATTTAATAGAAAAAAACCTAAAAAATTACAAATACAGGCGTGTTCCGAAATCCATATGATTTCAATTACTTTCATTTAGGAGGCTTTTATATGAAAACAGTGAGTCGAATGATAAGAAGTACAAGAATCTCTTTTATGGAGAGTTACAGATTCTACAAATTAAATCAAGTTGCATTAACAAAAAAGAAACTATTTCGAAAATGTTCTTAAAAAAACCCCAAAAAGTTGAATTAGATTTTATCGAATATTTCCTGAACAGTTACTTTTTCATAAATACAAACCGATTTAATCAGGCCTGTTCCGTAATCCGCGTGGTTTCAATTACTTTTCACTTAGGAGGCTTTTTCATAAAAATGGTGAGTCACACGATAAAAAGTATGGGCATCTTTCTTGTGGACAATTGCAGGTGCTACAAATAATATTCATTTGTATTTACGAAAAAGTAACTGTTTCAGAAATATTCGATAAAGTCGAGTTTTTCGACTTTTTGCGGTTTTTTTCCTAAAAGGTTACATTTTCGTTAATGTAAGTCAATGTTATTTGTAGAACCTGTAATTCCCCACAAAAAAGATTGTGATACTTTTTATCGTGTGACTCACCATTTTCATCAAAAAGTCTCCTCAATGAAAAGTAATTGAAACCACACGGTTGTATTATTTTGTATTAATTTGCCAAGGAAATCGAACAAAGCAGCATAATGTAGTATTTATCGTGGTTGATACCACACGCACTAATGATATGTCGATCACTTTTAGTTCAGAGAAACCTTATTGTTGTGTAGACAGTTTATATAAAATTTCAGAAACATTACTCTATGAGTTATCTTATTATGACATATCAAAGATTTTTTTCTGCGATATCTTTAAAGGGCCTATTGGTTCTTTCCTTTCCAAAGCGTAAAAAGGGATAAGAACACCATTTAAATTTGTTATGTTGACATTCACGACGATATTCCAGTAAATCACACGCATTAAATAAAACTAGTAAGGGTGAAACTTTTGGCCTGGCCAAAAAATAAATACCCTACACTGCAGTATTTTGAAAATTTTGCTTATATGGGAGGTGCCACGCCCTCTTGTCCGAGTACACCCAATTTTTGTTCAGAGCTTGCATTTATAGTTTTTAGTGTCAGAGTGAAATTTAGTTGGATTATCTAAAAAAACTCTTTCAGTATAGCATTTTGAAACTTTCGCTTATATGGGAGGTGCGACGCCCTCTTGTCCGAATTCGCTCAGTTTTTTCTCAGAGCTTGCGCTTACAATTCGTAGTATTTATGTGTATTGTGGTTGCATTGTCGTGAAAAATACTCCTAAAATTGCATTTTGAATATATTTTTTGTATGGGTGGTAGGCGTGTTCGTTGGCCGATTTCGCTCATTTTCAATCCCCCGAGCTTACTTTGACGACGGAGGCAGTGTACTAAATTTCATTGAATTATCTTGCTCAGTTTTCCCAAAAAGTGTATTTCAACACACAGCCAGCCAGACAGACGGACATG
Source organism: Calliopum simillimum (assembly GCA_951812925.1). Lineage (NCBI taxonomy): Eukaryota > Metazoa > Arthropoda > Insecta > Diptera > Lauxaniidae > Calliopum > Calliopum simillimum. The sequence goes on from OX638372.1 coordinate 110,241,078, forward strand.
GCTATCTGGATTCAAGAGGTGACGCTGATCAAGAATATATATACTTTTCTATACCTGCCACGCCTCCTTCTCTGCGTTACAAACGGAAGGACAAAGTGTAGGGTATAAAAATAAACGAACTTTTAAAAGATTTAATTTTTTGTAAGTTAATTAGAATCTGTTGGCTAAATTAAAATAATTAACAAAATAACTTACTGCAAGGAGCTTCAAATTAAATGGTATGACGAACATCCCGAGCTCCTGGTGGGTTTTAGTTAACATAAGACTATAAATTCTGGTTTTCACAAATTCATATCAATAAACACAAAACATAATGGTGAACATTTCGTAAAATTGTCATTTACATGTTACCCACATTATTGTTGCTGCTGTTGACGTTATCGTTCTATGAAGTTCGAATCTAATAAAAAAAATATTTTTTTGTTTTTTTCTAAAAAAATTACGATTATCCGTAACTTGGACTTAAGTCAAAAAATTATAAAAGGGAGCTAAAGTAAACTTAGTCAGGGCCAATTCAGGCCAACCACATTTTTTTTTTTTTTCATTTTTTCTCACCAGCACTTAGCAATCGCTCAATTTTATTGCACCAAAATGATTAAAGCAATGCGTTTTTTGTAAAATTTTCACTTTTCACTACATTTTTCGACATGATTTTTTTAGAATTTTGGGTAGTATTTTTTTCAAGAAAACTAGTGAATTCAAAATTAACTTTTGTTTAAAAACACATTTCACTTATGTTTGCGTATAAAAAACAACACGACATATACCACGATTTAAAGCAGCAACTAAAAATGAAAAACTGTTAACTTCGCGGCCACTGCCATCTCGCCGCGGATGTTAGTGATGTGCAAATCTACAGCAATCGTTCGATTGCAAATAAATTTCCGTTATTTGTAGTGATGTGCAGGGATGACAGTTGGGAACTTATAAATGGATTTTAAAAATAGCTGTGTCTTAGACGACATTTTTCAGTGTTTAATTAAGCACTTTCTGAGAAACAATAACTAAAGTGCTTAATTCAACACAGATAAATTTGCGTGTTTAATTATTAAGCACAAAGTAGACTGTTGACTGAATATTAGCTGTGTTTAATATGATTTTAACATAGTGGCACCATATTTTTACCGGTTTTCTTGGCAAGCGGAGGGAAGTGGTGCGGAAACGAAAAGCAGAGGAGCAGTGCATAGGATTATATTTTTTAAAAGTGAGCGGTGCAACGCCCTTAAATGGAAAAATGCCCTCACGGCTAAACCACTGCATCGATTTCTATGAAATTTGGTATGGAGATAGGTTTAGCACAAAAAAGTGACCATTTTGTTCTTGAGTCGGCGGTGCCACGCCCCTAAATGGAAAAAATGCTCTCACGGCTAAGCCACTGCAACGATTTCTATGAAATTTGGTATGGAGATAGGGTTAGCGCTAAGGAACGATAACATGACCATTATGCTTTCCAAAGGGCGGTATCAGGCCCCTAAAACATTTTCACGGGTACATCACTTCATTGATTTTTTTGAAATTGGTAATAGATAAGGCTAACACTAAGGAATGAGAATATGACATTCATGTGTTTAAGTGGGCGCTGCCACGCACTCACGTCATTGATTTTTATAAATTTTTGTGTGGAGATAGAATGAGCGGGACGGAAAGATGTCAAAACTTTTTTGCTTAAGTAGGAGTAACACGACTCTTAATTGCAAGCACGCTATTACAAGAACCCTAAGGAAGAATATTAAAAGTTTTTTCTATTTTATCGACCAAGGAAGTTTATAAGAACTTTTTTTTCATAGGAAAATCGAAATGGTCAAATTTCGGCCACAAGGCGAACTCTAGTTCCTATAAATAGTTGTTTTAACTTTTTTCATGCGACTCATCGTTGATGAGTTATGGCAATTTAAAAATCAACATATTACTATGCACACTTATATGCTGCATGTACGTATTCGTTACCAAGCTTTGTCACTTTTTTGATTAGGATATTTCCTTAGCTATAAGTAGTATGGAACAACTTCGAGATCTTCTCAATAGGAATTTTCGTAGGCTACAAAAATGTTCACCCACATTTTTTTGAAGAATTAAACGTTAGCGAGATATTAGCGACCTTTGACCTTGAATAACTTACGACGCAGACACGAGATTTTATGGATTATACATACAAAACAGAAATTTCAAACAAGATATAAAAGAGAAATAACTAAATCACAAAAATTAGCAGTCTTCGAAAATGAGCGTTGCTGGTTTGTCTATCGTTGCTTCCCTTTCTAGCAGCCACACTGGTCTATGTTACGAAATGTGTCATCAAAATTGTTTCAATTACGCATTTATTCGAAACCAATTTAGTTGTATGTTCTTTATTGATTTCCTCAACGTTTACATTTTATTTTACTTGTTAATTTTATTAAAGAGTTACATATTTATGTATTAACAAAAATGCCTTAGAAACTACTCGTATATTTAGGTTTAATAATTTTGTTTTTTTTTTCGTTTATTTCGTTTCATTTAATAACTTTGCTTGATCGACGTCGATGAGGTAACATAAAAGAAACAAAAAAAAATAATGTTTTTTTTTTTTTCAAACAGTTCACAATAATAACATTAATAAATTAGTAGCTAAAAAAATATATTTTTATACTTTGTTTACAATTACAAATACAATTACTATATTAAAAATTTTAATAATAAAATAAATTTTAAAACTTTTTTAAAAACCAAAAAAATTTACAAAAAAAAAAAAAATATTTATTAAAAACAACAATAACGTAGGTATATGTTATTTTTTCGATTGCTAAAGAAAATAAATTCAATTTTTATTTTTTATTTTTAATTTTCGTTTTATTGTTTGATTTGTTGTTTCATTGAGTTTTTGTTTTTTATTAAAATTTGTAAAAAACATTATGATTCGCATTGTCTTTTTCGATTTATTGTCATACTTAAATAGGAGCGTTATTCGCACATTAGCGTTATTTAACCATCTCTGTCTGTTTACTGTACATACCATTTATATGAAGCAAACCGAAACAGAGACGTTTAAATAACGCTGACGCTCGAATAACGCTGCAATTTAGGTATGGCTGTTATTGCTTGCACGTTAGGTAATTTTCGAAATACTCTCAATAGCGCTAATAAACTCTCGTTCAGAATTTGAATTGCTCTCAAAAACTGCTTCTCTAAAAATTTGCGAGTTTCATACCAAAAAGACAATGCGCTTCATTTTGTTTTCTACTAAGAGGACTTAACTTATGTATATCCTTTGTTGTTTGGTTTAATTCAATTCTTTACGTGTTGTATTGGGCAGCAACAAACACATCAGACCACCACCCGTCAAAAGTATCGCCACAATAAATGTCGGCGCCGGGCAGTATTGATCCAATAATGTTGCAATTACAATATTACCAATGATACCACCCATACGTGCTGCCACCATCGAGATAGCAACACCAGTGGCACGCAAATGTGTAGGGAACACCTCAGTTATCAGACAATCCAATGCAGCATTAGCCGCTGAGATAGCACCACTAAACACAGCGGTCACTATTAAATTCTGCGTTGAGTTATAGACAAAGTACATCATAGCCGAGCAAAGACCTGCAGTCATGGTACCGAAGATCAGGAAGAACTTACGTCCCAATAGATCCATACCCAAGATGGCAATTAAGTTGGCAGGCAATGCTGAAGCAAGCGATATGAGTGATTCCATGAATACCGCCGATGGTATATGTGATGAGCACTCTTCGACTGCTTTCACTTTATTCACAACATATTCGGTAACTTTACAGACACCAGCACTTTCGTTGGGAAAATCGGTGGTGTATTCATCAAAACGATGGAATAATTCTGGGAACCACATCATCAAGCCATAATAGCCAATGTGGAAGGTAAAGTTGATGGTGATAGAAACAAGTGTAAACTTCAAAATAGGTGAGCTAAATAGTTGTTTACTGTGATCAACCATGCCGGACATCATTTTACTGTATTTGCCTTTGACACTTTCTGCATTTGCTTTAATTTCATGTAAGGTCTTCTCATCGAGAGCCAGCTCATAGACGGGATATTGATCGGCTGATTTCTTAGTGTTTGTTACGAAAATGCCACGGAAAATAGCCAAAGCTTTATCGTGTTTGCCACGTGACAGCAAGAATTTTGGTGATTCAGGCAAATAGAAAAGCAAAAAGCCCACGACAAATGATGGCAACGAACAAACCATCAAGAAAATACGCCATGAGTTATAGATGAAAATTGGTGTAACAAATCCAATACCAGTTGGTATGATGAGCCATGCCAAGCCGGCGACAAATAGATTACCGAACGTCCAGAAAGCAGCCATGAAACTTAACATAGAACCACGTTTTGCTTTCGGCTGAAATTCGGCAAAGTAAGACCAGATGACAGGACCGCTGCCACCAAGGCTGTAAAAAAAAGAAAAAAGAAATTTTAATATAAGTTAAAACGATAATTAAGTGAATCAAAGAAAACAAGAAAAACTTGAACTAAATACTTTAAGAATCTGAGGATCTATGGCGAAGCTGTTTTCTTATGCTAACGCTTGTCAGACCTAACGAAACATAATATGTACCAAGAAGAGTCAAAAATCCTAAAAGTTACTCGTATTATTGATGTGTATCAACTTCAGCACAAGGATCTCTTTTGATGAAATTAACAACATCAAGAAATTCGGACGCCTTCCTAGCTCGTCTCGTATGGTATAGTATAGTATTGTATAGTATAGTGTATAGTATAGTATAGTATAGTAAAGTATAGTATAGTAAAGTATAGTATAGTATAGTATAGTATAGTATAGTATAGTATAGTATAGTATAGTATAGTATAGTATAGTATAGTATAGTATAATTTTAAAATTGGCCGTGGAGTATAACTAGTTTGAAATTATAGTTTTGAACGATCCTTTTTATGCTCATCAAAACAAAATCTTCGCGAAAAAGAAGGCCGTTGAAAAAGTTCTACCCCGGTCGCCAAATATCCATGCTACGTCCCTGAGTAATACTCAACTAAAAATATAATTTTTTATGAAATGTTTTCTATATTTAAGTTAAGTTCAAGCGACACGTTTTTTGATCATAAATCAAGTAACATTTTTATCGAGAAAAACAAATTATACAATATGTTGTCTAATACAATTTGAGTATAAAAATGACATAAAGTTCCATTGCCATAACTTGCAGTAAAATTTATGTCAATGAGAAAAGAAATTACGCAGCAACTAGCCTAATTTTGGTTAGTCATAGTCGTAGTCGTCAGATCTTCAACTGGCACGAATTAGCATGCAAAATATTTCATTCCTTTTGATGTTTACACGTTAAATTAGCAACCCTAAGTGGGGGATTTTAAACAGCTGTATCGTAATTACCATTATCACGTTATTTTTAGTATATGCTATTTTTGCAATGTTAATTTAATTAACAGTTTTTTGCAAAAATTTCATATTTTAAAAAAAACACGTACGGTATGTTATATGTATACTATAGCGATTGCGACAAGGCAAAATAGTATAAGTCAACATATGACATAGAAATTGTTTCGTACAGATTTACTTAAGACTTGATTATCGGTTTATTGAAAGCCACCTCTAAATTGCCTGGATAAAGCAATTTAGTAAGTTCATGTCTAGTTAAGAACAAACCAGATTATTTTCCATATAAGGATATATTCGATTTGTATAAGAAATTTTAGTTAGTTTCAAATTATAGATAACTAAAAAATTGTCAGCTGCAGCCCTGATAGAATAGTACTTCTTGATAAACAAACTCTTTGCTGTGTCGTCAGCTGTTTGTTGCAAAAAATAGAATTTGATCTGTATTTTTGCATTGTAATTTTGTCATCGAGTAAAGCGGTCGTGAAAACACTAATAATTTTTATAATAATTTATAAAGAAAAAAACCTGTAAAGAAAAAGAAACCCTGTTTTAATTACTCGTTTTTTTCACACCACTCTAATCTATTTTGTACAAATCATAGCATTTATAAGGGGCCCATATCTCCTGTACGTTGCTTTTATTAATGAGAGAAAAATATGTCGCTGATTCGACTGCAGAGTGGCGAGAGCTTACTTATGCTATTTTAACTTGTTATTATGCATATGCATATGTAACAGCAGTGGCGAATTTGTTTGAGCTTGTGTGCCAGATATAAGAGTTTAAGACATAAGTTCGCTATCACTGATATATGTTCTACTCGTATAGGTATAAAAATTTATATAAATATACTTACGCAGCTCCATTTAAAAATCGAAACAGCATAAACCATTCGTAATTTTGTGAAAATGATGAGGCGACAATGCAAAAACCATTCATAAACGATATCACAATCAGCACCTTTTTACGTCCAACTGAATCAGCAATACTGCCCCAAAAGTACGCACCCACCATCATGCCAATGAAAATGATTGAATTCAACCAACCCTTCGTTTCCGTGTTCAAATTCAAATCACATTGTGCCGATGGTAAAATGAACGACATTGATATAACGTCCATTTCTTCGCTGGTACTGACTAGACCGCATATGCCCAAGAGTATATAATGGAATTTGCCATAGCCGCATAATTCGATGGCCTGCTCGAAACCGGCACGTACGCCACCGGTTCGAGCAGTTGGGCCACTCCCACCGCCGCTACCATTGTTGCCTCCATTGCCACCAGCACCGCCTCCGCCATTGGTAGCAACGATGGCATTATTAGCCTTTTCTACGTCATGCTTGCCACTGCTTGTGATATCGTCTTCGTATGATTCATTAACTGCGGCAAATTGATATGGTGTATCCTTTGGTCCAGTACCTAATGAATATGGTTGGAGTATTGAGCGATTGTCAATTTGACTTTTTAATACAATATTCTGATTTGGTAGTGTGCCCTCTTCTACATTATAGGCTGAAAAAGAGAGAGTAGGAAGAAAAAAAAACGTCAATTAGGGTGCTATAAAATTAGTCACGAGATATTTCTTAAAATCATGAATAATGATGTGCTTCCTATTTTTTATTTTTTTTTTTTTTTTTTTTTTTGAGTACAGGCTCTAATTGATTGACGAAATTAATGATTCATCAATTCATTGGATCAATTAATTTGTTATTATGTGAATCATAAATATTATGAAAGTTTGAGACGAGTTAGAGTAAACAAAAAAATTAACAGAAATAAATTAATCGCGAGTTTTTGAGATGTAAGAAAAAAAAAAACAGCATGGGACAAGAGTTTATTGCATTTTTTTATTATTTTTAATTGTTCAAAATTATAACATGTTTTCTAAAAATAATCCTTTTGTTGCATTGAGGTTATTTCCGGAAAGTGTATTTAACCCACCCCTTCTGAGTAACTTGAACTCTTTCGGAATTCGAGATTGTGTTTGGCCAACAGACTTTTGGTTTTCAAATATTTGTGGACGAATGAGAATCCGAAACATCTTTTTTGGGTTATTTATCAATGAATGATAGCTCGGAAAGTCGTGATTTATTTGGAAAAGATTGTCAAGGAATATTATGCATGCCGTTGAATTAAATTGTTTCCTGTATGAAAGCCATATGCCTGGAAAGAGCCTGTTCTGCACTTTAAAGTAAGGATAGCTCGAATGTTAGATCTGATAGAGAAAAACGGTTGCCAAATTTAGAATCAGTGACTATAAACTGCCCAAACAGCGAGTTAATGAGGTCTTATTAAAAATTTCTTGTGGCACAGTATTATTTAACAATTATTCTTGATGGGGTAGTTTAATTTTGAAACTTTGGTAATAAAATGACTGTGTTGTTTCGACATGCGTTCAGGTCACAATTTTGTTGGTAACTTGAGTAACATACGGTAGGTGCTCTTCATCTCAGATTCAAGATAGCAGATATTTAATTGATCAATGCCGGCGGCCTTGTTGTTCTCCAAGGCTTGAAGCGATTTCACTGTTTGAAGGCGGCAAATTTTCTACCTGAAAGTCTGTAGCTAATCTTGAAAATATGTGAATTTCCATGAAAAAAAATATTATCTGACTAACGTTTGATGTTCTACTAAAGGGTGTATAAAGACCAACAAAATTTTTAGTTACTTCATAAATGAATTAAATTCTCGTAACTCGTAAAACTCTCAGAACTCGACAACTATTACGAGTTTACTAAGTTTTCGTGGCATTTACACGTTTTAAAAAATACCTCAATTATTTTTCTGTTGTAGAATAGATGTGAGTTCAATATGAACAAGCCTTAGCTCTTATGGAGAGGGTCTTTCAAAAAAGTTAATGAAAATAAAAATTAATATTGAGAGTATTACATAAAACGTGTAAATCCCTCGGAAACATTGTAATCTTGTAGAAACTGTCAAAATCAAAACAAATTTTGACAGTTTTAGTTAATTAAAAATATACTCCAAAAGAGAAAACACAAACTCTAATGACGCAAATGATAAAATATTGCAGAATTGCATCTTTAAAATGAAAAAAAAAAAAAACAAAATGAATTTAATCAATTTGTCATTACTTACAATCACTTTTATTTTTAGGCGAATCACCTTCTACCATTCTATGAGTTCGATTGGTTTTGTTCTGTTCTCGTTGCGTCGAGATGAGAAAGAAAAAAAAAAATTCTATTTGTTAATTGATGAAAATTTGTTCAAACGAACTATCGAGGTTGGGTCAACTATTGATGGCACCAAGTAGTTGATATCGATGATGATAGAACTATTATTAATCTGCAAATAAAGAAAAACACAAAAATTAATTGTCTGGTGTACATACATTTCAATTTCAAAACAAAATACATAAAATTAATTGGTTCAGAGCATAAAATTAAGAAAAATATCAATTTTGCTGGCTTGGTGGTGAATTATCAGTGCCAGTTGCTTGTAATTGTAATAAATATTTATTTAGTAACAAATTTTATCAATTACACTTATTTAAATTTGAGAAATAACAAAACAGCGCTAACAACAATAATAATAAAGAAATCTTTAAGTAAACAAACAATGTTGTGGCATGTACACAACATCTTGAAAACTACGTGAGTACATAGTCTGGAATAGAACATATTGAATAAACATAACTAGCGATTCAATAAGAAATGCTTGTATTTAATTGAGCGGTTAGTAATTGAATTTGTAGCAGCATGTCGCGTCTAAGCAATAGTACATTCTCACTTGCTTGGTTAAGTCGATTTAGTTAAGTAGTTAGTTTATACATAGTTATGCACAGAGTTTATACTAATTTCAGACGCTTAAACAAAATTAAAATAACAAATTATTCAAAAATATAAGTAAAAAAAGTGAGAATAGTATTGTGATTTGGTTAGCAGCAAACCAACTGTCAGAGAAAAAACCAAGCTATACAGTGGAAACGCTAATCTTTGGATTCTCTTATTTCGGTTTGGTTAACCAAACCAAGGTAGCGGGAACAAGCCATAATCTTAATAAGCCATCGGAACTACGCTTTAAGCTAGACTGTAGACTTGACTTAAAGAACCCATCTGTCAATTTTTTGAAATGTGTACAAAAGTTTCGTACACTTCACTGCAGTTGGTATAACTGGAGAGATTTTGTTGGGGTTTTTAAATAGTTTCATAAAAGTTCGGAAAATGTTGACAAAATCGAAATGTTTTCACAAAATCGTAAAATATTGATATGATAAATCGAAATATATTGACAAAATTTAAAAATTCTGCTTTAATCGGGAAATTTTTACAGAATCGAAAAATGTTGATAAAAGCGAAAAATATTGAATAATCGAAAAATTCGGTTAAAATTGGGAAGTTTTGACAAAACCGAAATATATTGAAAAATTCTGCTATAATCGGGAAATTTTGACAAAATCGAAAATTATTGGAAAAATTTAAAAATTCTGCTTTAATCGGGAAATTTTTATAAAATCGAAAAATGTTGAAATATATTGAAAAATCGAAAAATTCTGCTTTAATCGGGAATTTTTGACGAAACCGAAAAATATTGAAAAATTCGGCTATAATCGGAAAATTTTGACAAAACCGAAAATTATTGAAAAAATCTAAAAATTCTGCTTTAATTGGAAAATTTTTACAAAATCAAAATATGTTGATAAACTCGAAATAAGTTCATAAAATCAAAAAATTCTGCTATAATCGGGAAATTTTGACAAAACCGAAAAATATCGAAAAATTCTGCTATAATTGGGAAATTTTGACATAATCGAAAATTATTGACAAAATCGAAAAATTCTGTCATAATCGGAAAATTTTGACAAAACCGAAAAATATTGAAAAATTCTGCTATAATCGGCAAATTTTGACAAAACCGAAATTTATTGACAAAATCGAAAAATTCTGACATAATCGGGAAATTTTTACAATATCAAAATATGTTGACAAAATCGAAAATGTTGATAAAATCAAAAAATATTAAAAAAAAAACGAAAAATTCTGACAAAATCAAAAAATGTTGACAAATCGGAAAATGAAACAAGAATTGCGTTTTCTTGTTACTATTTTCAGTTAAGAAGTTCCGTATTTAACCAAAGAAAATTCAATTTCGAATCGTCTAAGTAGGCTATCTTTTCTGGCACCATGTTAAGGCTTCAGTTGATCAATGTCCACCATATTGTTTTACCGCTCAATTCAATACTTGTCTCTTCCAGCTTATGGTCAACGTTCAACGTTAATTTATTCACCGTTCATTTGAATACTTAGTTATCAATAAGAATTATGTTTGTGGATAAAAGTATACGATAATTCTGTTTTAATAAACTTTGAGCTTATTTCTGCAAACACTTGCATAATACGCATGATATAAAATTATTGTTAAAGCTGCTTTTATGAGATATTGACGAAGTGTGGACACAAATGCCCCACAATGGTAGTACGTTTGAATTAATATAAATCATTATCTACTACGTAAAACTGAATTTAACACTTCTGTATGTCAGTCTTTTATGTACATACATATGTATACCTGTAAGTGCTAGGTAGAGTATAGATCCAAAATGTGACGTCTTTGTAATGACTTTTATCTCTCTTCAAGACGACCTTTTCTATGTGACAATATCAAGTCGTGTAATGCTTAATGGAGTTTACTCAAGGGATTGATGCCAAACTTTGTTGGAGGGTATGTGCTGATCTTGTTCTATGATCTTAGTATATTTGAACTTGCCATATGGTTGCATTTTAAGTGGAAGTGAGGTCACCAAATTCAAAATAGGTTTGAAGTTTTTGTTAGCTGACCGCCTTTCGCTTTTTAAGTTTTTGAGTTTATATTCTGTGGTTAATGCGCTCAAAACCTCAGAATCTTTATCTGATTTTTTATCCTATATATTATTAATGGATCTCCAAACATAAGTGGATCTTAAAGAAAGTTCCAGAAAGGGTATACGTAATAATTCGTAGCAGTAGCTTAATGGATAAATAGCTGAGGTATGCCATTACAAGAATATAAAACGTTATTTTTATGCACCTCTTACAGTTACTCTGACACAAAAACATTTAGCTCAAAGTCAAGAATATCTGGTAGATGGAAAAGTAAGTAAGGAAATGAGTGTGAAAAAATGTTGCTCGACACGCAAAAGGTGATTAAATTTTTTGAAACTTTTTCGCCTATAGCTGTTGTATACAATTCAAAAAAAAAAAAAAGATTATATATATATTTCGCTTTTTAAGTAAAGAGGTCGAAATTTGAATGCTAATCTTTAATGGCATTAACATTGCATAAAACAAAAAAAAAAAAAAAAAAAAAATGGTACCTTTGATACCTTAATTAAAGTAATACCTATGTAGTACTGCAGGTACCTATCCATTAATGAAAACGTGCCAAGCGCAGTTGGAATAAATAAATAAAAAACTTGATCAATTACATGGAATTATATACTAGAAAATATATGAATATATGATTTGCTATAATTTTTTAAAATATGCGTTTAATTTATTTTCTTCAATTTTAAACCACATTAAAATTAATACAAATGAGCACGCTATCAACAATTAAAACCAATTAAATACGTGACAAATTAAAAATTTATGAAGATATTAAATTGAAATTTCGTTTCGTTTGATACGAAACGAGTTTCGAAATGATATGCGCGGACCAATTAGAACAAAAGTTCTTTCAAATAACTGATATATATAAGTATATTTCTATATATGTATGTAGTTGAAAGTCTTGAAGAAAACAAGATCAGAAAAAGCGCATATTGACAGTTAAAGATATTAAGAAAGAGAACATTTTGATAATTGAGCAATTTAAAGAAAAATAAACAAATGATACTAAAAAATTAATTAAACAAAATAATTCATGGGCATTGCTTTTTTGAATGTCGCTACAATTACTTTGCATCTATTTGAGCTGGAGAAGAACACCAGCAGAACAACGAGGAAAAATAAGAGGTATATATGGTGCACAGACAGAAACAGTGTCACATGCAAACTGTTGAATCCCCTTAAAAGACAGCTCTAGCAGTGAAGTTCCAAAATTTCTATACGATGTCAAAGCTATTCGCAGCTGGATTGATCAATTACTAAGGTAATAGAAGATAAGCAATTCCTTAAGAACTATGATTCTAGAACTTGCTACAGCAGTGAATAAGTAGAACTATTAACTGTGAACTTCAGGAAAAGAGAGATGGTAGTGTTAAGCAAGAGGTATAACAAATAGACAACATTCATCAAAGATTAACCAATGAAATCAAATAGCTGAATACTAAATTGCCTAAGAGAATAAATGGCATAACATTTTTATATCATAATATTTTTTTTAACGAAACCTTTGTATTTTTATATCATGAAACTTTTTGTTTGAAAATGTTAATTTCGATGTTTTCTTTTCAATTCCACTATAAGATCTTTATTTCATGTGATTTTTCCGACAATATCTTGAGAAGTTTTTATATCAAGTTTGAATTGTTTCAGATTGTTTAAGATAGAGGTTTAACAGACAACATTCATCAAAGATTAACCAATGAAATCAAATAGCTGAATGCTAAACTGCCTAAGACAATAAATGTCATGACGTTTTTAAATCATAATATTTTTTTTTTTAACGAAACTTTTGCATTTTTTTATATCATGATATATGTTGTTTGAAAATATTGATTTCGATGTTTTTTCAATTCCACTATAAGATCTTAATTTCATGTGATTTTTCTGACACAAAATTTAAATATCTTGAGAATTTTATGCAGTTTTTTTATTCATCATTAAGTTTTTATACCACGTTTAAATTGTTTGAAAAAAATTTTGTATTATTATATATTTTATATAGTGACATTTTTACATGACAATATTTTTTTAAATTAAATCTAAAAAGTATGAGATTTGTGTCATTATATTTTCAGTCATGACATTTATATATCATGATGTTTTTTTTTATTGAAATTGTAAAATAATGAAAATAGTATCATTACATAATTTACGTCATGACATTTTCATAACATATTTGTTTTTAAATTAATTTTTTTAAATTATCGGATTTGTATCAGTTCCCACATTTATTATCGTGACATTTTTCTATCATGAAATTTTTTATATGAGATTTTAAAAATTTGAGATTAGCATAATAGATATTTGTTTTTGAATTAATTTTTTAAACCATCGAATTTGTATCAGTTAACACATTTATTATCGTAACATTTTGCTATCATGATATTTTTTATTTTTTAAACTATCGGATTTGTATCAGTTCCCACATTTTTTATCGTGACATTTTTCTATCATGATATTTTTTATATGAGATTTTAAAAATTTGAGATTTGCATGATTTTTATTTGTTTTTAAATTAACTTTTAAACTGTCAAATTTGTATCAGTTCCCACATTTTTTATCGTGATATTTTTTATATGATATTTTAAAAATTTGAGATTTGCAAAGTATGATATTTCGGATTTTCATCAGTTCCCACATTTTTTATAGTGACATTTTTCTATCATGATATTTTTTATATGAGATTTTAAAAATTTGAGATTTGTTGTTTTTAAATTAATTTTTTAAACTGTCAAATTTGTATCAGTTCCCACATTTTTTATCGTGATATTTTTCTATCGTGATATTTTTTATATGATATTTTAAAAATTTGAGATTTGCATTTGCTATTTGTTGTTAAATTATCGGATTTGCATCAGTTCCCACATTTTTTATAGTGACATTTTTCTATCATGATATATTTTACTTGAGATTTTAAAAATATGAGATATGCATTATTATGTTTTTATGTCAGGATATTTTTCTATGCTGATTTTTTTTAAATGAAATTTCGGAAGTATGAGAGCTGTATCATTTTTCTATCATGATGCTTTTTTTAATGAAATTTTTGAAATATTGAGAATTGTATCCATTATATGTCATCTAAAATGAATAGTCTGTTTGGAAAATGTTCAAAGAGCCCAGATCTTGACAGACTCCTTATAATTGTGTGGGCGCTTGAGTCTATAAACTAACATTTGCAGATACTAAGCATTAACTTCAGCGATCTTTGTGATTGTAATGCGGTGATTGTGTGTTTTTGGGAAAACTACTTATCATCGAATCTGAAGCATAAACATCCCGCTACTGTCAAGTATTTTCAAAAATATTCTAGGGGAACAAATATTCTCCCTTGATTTTAGAAACATTTCTTTAGTGTTCATAATCGTAGACGCATTAGTAATCGTAGACACATTCAAAGGTTTTATTCATATTATTAATTAACATTTTGTGTTTTAACAATAGTTGTTTGTTTATCTCATTAACGTGAGACAACGTGCAGCCAAATAGCTGGCTGGTTCCTGTTTTCCTTCATTTGGACATATTTTGTTTTTTGTGTTTAAAGTTTGAAGTGAATCAAGTTCAATAGCTGACCAGCGAGAGCACATTGCAAATACAACGCATTTACGAGAACTCTCATGATTTAATTCTAAACGTATGTATTTTATTTTTTTTCGTGTTTGAAAACAGTTAACTGTTATTTATTATTTGTTTTGCATATTAATGCAAATACTTGGAATATTTCATAATTATGTACTCATTAAAATTATCATAAATTGATTTCCTATTATCATAGTTATAGGTATAGTAGCTTATGCAGTTTTCTCATAATCATTCATAAGTATATGGCATGAAACTGTTTTGCATGCTGTAGACTCCATTAGTTTAATATTTAACTACGTTCTTTTATTTTATTTAATTAGATTCTTGAAAATTTTATGGTCAACAATATGTTCTAATGAATTGTGCAATGTTGTTCGTATAGTAAGTGAAAAAAAAAAAATAAATCAAACCCACCTATCTAAAGAAAAATCTGTGTGCAAGGGCTTCCTGTACTGCTTCGAGAGTTTTCTAAAACTTGAACTTTTTACGGAAGCATAATTGTGTTCTGGTTTTTTAAACTAACTTTAACGTTGACTTTTATGTATAGGGGAATATTGTCGCCTACGGGCATGGGACGGGCGTGGGCACCCCCTCGTAACTTCTGACTAATGATAAGTGCGTGTTATCACAGCACGAAGTTTTTGTGCATATACCGGAGCAAACAGACGCATTTGCTTTGTGCTGATTAGAAAACAATTTTTGAATAAGTGAAAGTCAACACAAAATTTTTTTTCAATCATTTTCCAAGTGCGATCTATATTTATGCAGTAAATTTATTATATTTTGTGATTCAAAACTGAATCCAACCAAAAAGTTCAGACAACAGAATTTGCTTATTGCTTTTCAAAGTGGCTGTCAAAGTCGGTTGTGGGCACCCAATTGGGTCGGTTGTGGGCACCCCTCTTTTTTTTATTTAAAGCGTGTATTTTACTGAAAAATCGTAATGGATGCCGACATTACTAATTTAAATGGCGTTCTTATGCCTCTTTACGCTTTTTAGTGGAAAAGAAAGAACTAATATGCCCTTTAATCTGCCCTTTAATATGCCCTTAGGTCTCTAGATTTTTATTAATACTTATCTGTCTGCATAATATACATTTGGTCAAAAAATATGAGTCGAAAACAAAATAGTGCCCACACCCGACACTAGCCGTGTTTCTTTTGACGCGTATATATAATTAGCAAAATATTTGTATGACGCGATAGTTGGCGATAGCAAACGTCGCTTATATCATAATTAAGCATAAAGGCCAGTGCTGCCCATCAAAGATGAGTATTTATCGATAAACTTCAACCAAAAACACAAAAAATAAAAATTTCAAACAAAACGTCAATAAACTTGATTCTTAAAAAAGGCAGAGCAAGATAAAAGGTAAATAGCAATTTGTTTGTTGACATTTATTTATTTTATGCAATTTTTATTTTTTCTTCAGCTTTCAAATTTTCTTCAGTGCTGCCAAACTTTTGATTGTTGTATTAATTGTAGATGCGGGTTTTTTTTTGTCATACATAATTAATTATATATACGCGTCAAAAGAAACACAGCTACTATTCCCTTATATGTGGCAACCTATTTTGTACCGCGAATTATCAATTTTAGTTACAGTGACTCACGAAATTGATCACGCTTTGGCTATGAATGCAAACAACCAATAAAAAGTCTGAATTGGGTTTGTATTTTAAATGTGTCTTTATTTTGGTAAAACTGCATTAAGTAAAGGAAAATAAACAGGGGACAAATTCCATGAAAACTCTTTCTTAAATAAAAAATAATAAAACAAAATCAAAAATACTCAGCGTGATCAATTTTGTGACTTCGCATTATGAACCTTGGAAACTAATGTTAATATTTTGTATAGCCTCCTAGTGCATCAATAACTGCTTTTATTCTTCGGGCATACTTTCTAAAAGAGTTTCACAAATTTCTGGATCAATAGCATCTCAAGCATTTTGAGCCTTATGCCAAAATTCATTAAGAGTACCAATTTAACCTTCCATCGATTTTCTCAATATGCCCCATAGGTACTCAAAAGGATTGAGGTCTGGAGATTACGAGGGACATTTCATTGTTGCAATTCCATTATCTGAAAGCCATTTTTGTGTCCTCTTTGCAGTATGTTTTGGACTATTGCCCTGCTAAAAGACAATAATCAAAGCATTTACTTTCAAATCTTGTAAAGTACCAAGCAAATGACTCCGTAGAATTTCACTGTTAGACTCTGCTCTTATTCGACCTTCAATTTTGGTAACGCTACCAACACTTCTAGCGGCCATACATACCCACACCATTATTGAGCCTTCTCCAAACTGAAGTGTGGGCTTAACGTAGTATGGCTGAAGTCTCTAACCCTTACTCCTCCAAACCCACTCACTGATTTCCGATCCTAAGTGGTTTATTTTGATCTTATTTGACCATATAACCTTCTCCCAATCATAAGCGCTCCAGTCTTTGTAACATTTGACAAGCTCCCAACGCAACTTTCTGTGCCTCAATGGCTTTTAACTTTTGCACGCCCTTTGACGCAACAAAGTTTGAGTTTAGATTAGGCTCAATAATGATGTGGGTATGTTTGACCACTAGAGGTGTTGGTAGAGTTACCAAAATTGAAGGTCGAATAACAGCAGAGTCTAACAGTGAAATTATACGAAGTCATTTGCTTTGTATTTTACAAGATTTGATAGTAAATGCTTCTATTATTAACTTTTAGCAGAACAATAGTCCAAAACACACTGCAAAAAGGACACAAAAATGGCTTTCAGATAATAGAATTACAACAATGAAATGTCCCTCGTAATCTCCAGACCTCAATCCTTTTGAGTACCTATGGGGCATATTGAGAAAATCGATGGAAGTTTAAATTGGTACTCTTAATGAATTTTGGCCTAAGGCTCAAAATGCTTGAGATGCTATTGATCCAGAAATTTGTGAAACTCTTCTAAAAAGTGTGCCCAGAAGAATAAAAGCAGTTATTGATGCACTAGGAGGCTATACAAAATATTAACATTAGTTTCCAAGGTTCATAATGCGAAGTCACAAAATTGATCACGCTGAGTATTTTTGATTTTGTTTTATTATTTTTTATTTAAGAAAGAGTTTTCATGGAATTTGTCCCTTGTTTATTTTCCTTTACTTAATGCCGTTTTACCAAAATAAAGACACATTTAAAATACAAACCCATTTCAGACTTTTTATTGGTTGTTTGCATTCATAGCAAAAGCGTGATCAATTTCGTGAGTCACTGTATATTAGAAGTATTTTTCAGACTGCGTAAATGACTTTTTTCGATAGCCTCCTCTTCAAAATTCATTTTTTGAGGGTGATGCACTGAATTTCGCGAATCAGACACTGAACCGCCTCAAAAGTTATTGCTCAATAACGGAAGCGGTTTTTCAATTAACACTCAAAATTTTGTTCGAATTTCGCGATTGTTTACGTTTTTTCATTATTTATTCATTATTCTCTTGTTACATTATTCTTACGGGGGGCGATTTTTTTACTTATTAATTGGCACTAGATCAAATGACTACGCAAGTTTTGAGACTGTTTTGTGCACCCGAGTTTTTGTGCCCCTCAAAATCTATATATCGCGACCTTAGAACAACAAGGTTCTAACTACATACAAAATGTGTAGCAGATAGAACCTTGTTGTTCTAAGGTCGCGATATATAAAAATGAAATGGTGTCCGTATGTAGCTTATGGACGCGGAAACTACACGGCGGATTTAAATATTTTTTTTTTTAAATTGTTTGTTATGGTCTGTAGAAGGTTCTTAAGGGAGTGATATGCCGCTGCGGGGGACGGGGCAAAATTTGAGGGGGATTGAACCAGGGGACGTTGAGCACCCCATATGAAAAAAACACACAAAATGCTATATCAGTGTTCCTATATCAGCTATCATTATGAAACTTGCTAGATGGATGTTTATTGCGTCTATTATACAGCATGAAAAGCTTAAGAGGGATTGAACGAAAGGGATTTGCACCCCCCGTACAGTAAAAATACTCAAAATGCTATATTTCTACGCCTATAGTAGCTATCATTATAAAAGTTGGTACATAAATATATATTCTATTCACTTGGACTTGGAACATATGTAAAGTGCATCGGGAACGGGCGAACAAAGTCGATACCGGGCCAGCTAGTACCATATAAAATCTGTGAGCCTCCTAGAAGAAGGCATAAAACCCACTGATAAAAAAATCAGACACATCATATTTTGCCATTGATGCAAAGATTTGAAAGCTTAAGTGTTTTTTGACTGAAAATTCAAACAAAAAAAAGTGTTAACTATTTATATTTGTCTTTCACGAATAAAAACATTTGATATTGTAGACAATATACCAAAAGATTTCGGCATGGGGATTAGAATTCAATGATTTTATATATATGCAAATTTCCATTATTATTAAAATTGAATCAAATGAATTAGGCAAATGAGAGCTTTCTTTTATCGTATCGTATCGTATATGAAGTTTTGCACTGATACCATTCATTTAACTTAAACAATTGGCACGTACGTTGAATGTTTTGTATTTCTGAAGCAAGTTATTGTAGCAAAGTTGATACATATTTACAAAACAAGTTTTTACGTTTAAAAAATATTGAAATTGCTATAATTAAAATAAAAAATAAATCTTTATATAGATATATTTACCTCTATTATTTAAAGAGTATTGTCTTAAATTATCACAAACTTTAGTTGTTTTTTTTATATATAAAATTTGTACGTTAGTTTAGACCTACTTTTGGCGATAAACGATTTAAACACAAAATAACAATAAAAACTAAGATGTTGGTAGTAGATATTATAAGAAAAATTCAATTTCGTATTTTTTAGTTCTAAGTGTTGTTTTCATAAAATCAAAAATTTGTTGTAGTTTTTTGCACATTAACAATTTCATGAAGTTTTTTCACAATATTTTATTTATGAAATTTTTTGACTTTATTTAACTTTTTTTTTTTTTAAATATAAAAAGACACTTGCATATTTAATGCGCTTGCCACACGTACTGAGTATCTGTCGATTTTAAAGAATTTTTTATGTTTTTTTGTTTCTTTTTTGTATTATTTTTTATAAAAATAATAATAATTTTAACAGTAGTAACGCAAAAAACGCGCACAAATGTTTATTTGTTTTTAAGAAAAAAATATTTTCGCTCGTTTTGTATTTTTCTCTGTTTTGTGCTAAACGTAGCAACCCAAATTCAAAAGAACGTCTTAACGCGCCAAACTCTGAATTATATCTGAACTTATAAGTTTGGTTTAAATATAACGAAACGAACGCGAACGGACAACAAATAAATTTGCTGTAAACAGAATTTTTTTCATTAATTGAAATGAAACGAAATGGGCATGAAACGAGAAACGGAGTTGTAAAAGGCGTTGATTTGAAACACAATTGTTATTTATAATAAAAAATAATATTTATTTATTGATCGATTCGTTCGATCGATCGTTGGATGGATGGTAAGTCGATCAGAATGAAATGTAGCGTTACAATTAAAATATTATGGTATGTATGTATGTGTGAGAATACAAATACATACATATGAAACGTTGATTGTTTAAACCCTACATTCCAACAGAAAATTTCGATGCGTATCCCCAAGATGCAATAGCGATGCGCGTCCTTCTCGTAACTAAAGAGCTGATTTGTATGCGCATACTTTTTGCGCTATAGGTAGCGAGAACGAAGCGCATCCAAAGAGCATTTCTGAATGCGAGAGCGATGCGCATCCAAAGAGCATTTCTGGTAGCGAGAACGAAGCGCTTTCGGTCAAGTATTTACGCACAAAACAAAATAAATCAATAAGTCAGCTTCGTAAGAGCGCAAGGATGGAGCAGTGGTCTAGCGACTGGCACTGCGATTGAGAGGTCCTCGGTTCAACTCCGGCCCAGAGCTAACACAAAAGTTTTTCAACTTGCAATTATAATTAATTTAGTAAAATAAAAATAATTATAATTACATCAATAAAAATAATAGTGTCTGATGAGTGAGTCTTTGTGGCGAAAGACGTAAAATTTCAATTAAAAATTAATTTTTTAAATATTTTTAGTGTCATCCAAAAAGCATCCAAAGAGCATTTCTGAATGCTAGAGCGATGCGCTTCCAAAGAGCATTTCTGAATGCGAGAGCGATGCGCATCCAAACAGCATTTCTGGATGCGAGAGCGATGCGCATCCAAAGAGCATTTCTGGTAGCGAGAACGAAGCGCTTCCTTCCAATGACATGCCAATGTTAATTTCAGCGCTTTTGGATACGAGAGAGATGCGCTTCACTGCTGCTTTAGAGCGCTTCAGAAGCGCTCCATTCCCCATTGGGATGTTTCATACAAATACACATAGATACTACCGAAGAGGAAACATTTCTAGCGCTTCTGATCCAAGCACTTAAAAGCGCTTGTCCCCCGAAGAAATTTAGAAGCACTTACACCATGATTTTTTGTAAGGCTAAAGTAAGTACACCATGGGTTCAATCCCAGAGCGGGTGATTTTATATTTTTTTTTTGCTTCATTTTTTTTATTGAAATATTTTTTATTCAAGATTTTTTTATTTCACTTTTCCATTTTCCTATCTCTTATTTATTTACTTTTGTTTAATTGAATTGAAAATGATTACACAATGATTCCATGTAAGGCTGTAGAAAGCGTTCGAATGTCAAATTCTGTTTGGACAACATTTGCTTAATATACAAGTTTAATACCTCCTCATCGTGTCGGGCAATGGTGTAGCGGTCTAAAGAGTTTGTAAATGTAAGCAAAAATAATATGTTTCTATCTATCACACGGACGGTCGTGAATTCAAATCCTGGTGTTGGCAGTTTTTTTTTTTTTAATATTATTGAAAGAACGCTTACCACCGCATTACAAATAAGCGCTTCAAAATAACTTCTAAAGTAAGGTTTCGGTAAGCTTAAGACCGCTTGCATCCTAGGACATTCAATGTTAAAAAGAAAGAATAGTTCTTACGGAGCGGAAGCGCTTATTGGTGAAAAAGAAACACTCCAGAAGGGTTTTTGAAGCACTTCTTTTCCCCTTGGGGATATCTCGATCGAGTCTGTCTTTTATTGTGTGCAAAACTCTGCTTCGAACGCAATACAAAAAAGCTTTGATTGAGCACGATACTTTGTTTTTGTTTATTTTTAAAACTGAGACTTCACTAACGCATAAATAAACAGAAACCTCAGAAACCATAAACCGCCCCTTTTTGAAGTCAACCAGATGAATTCGGTAAACATGATGATTCAGCATCATATCGTTTGTTTTTTGAAAAAAAAAAAAAAAAAAAGTTAGGATACTGATAAAAATTATAGATACTCTTTGATACTGTTTGCCATTGGCTTATTGTTTTTATATTGATATATTGATACATACATAGATATATAGATGGATGAATTATTTAATAGATAGATAGAGAAATTCGTAGATGGATATTAAAAAAGATATATGCATAGATCAATAGATAGACAGATGTGCATGTACTTATATAGGTATAAACATAGATAGAAAGATATTTTAATAGATAGATAGATATTAGATAGCGTTTTTTTTTTTCCAAATTTGAGGCATTATTGTGAAAAAATAGTTATATGTTTTTTGTTTTTCGGAAGCTACAACTTTTTCTCATCTTTCTGGCAATTTATAAATTCCGGACAAAAAAATTTCTCGTGTTTTGAGCCCAAGAACGAATCGAGCTAGTTTTAGATTCCCTAGAATGTAGTGAAGCGTATTCCAGCAACGGCGTTCTGCCTCAAACAAGTGTAAAACGTTAGAAACATACTTATAGACCCAATAGATATAGAAGATAGATATATAAATACATAGGTGAAAAGATACATAAATAGATAATTAGATACATAAACTTATAGGAATATATATAGATAGTCAGATTGACAAATAGATCGCTAGATAGTTAGATTGATGGAAAAATAGATAGTTAAATAGATATGTTTATAGACAGATAGTAGTTACATAGACAGATAGATAGATGGATAGATGTATAGATGGATAGATAGATATATAGATAGATATATAGCTAGAAAGATAATTAGTTGGATAATCTTAGAGATATAGAGATTAATAAATAGAAATATAATCAGATCGACAAACAAATAATAAATAGTTAGATTGATAGAAGAAAAGATAATTAAATAAATATATAGAGAGTTACATGTATACATAAACTTCTTGTTGAGAGCAACTCCGGGATAACACAATCAAATCATTAAGATCCCACTGAAGCGCGCCTTATTTGCTAGAAATTTCATAGTAAGTACCAGGAATAATACTGTAAATTGACCGATTATAATATTTCATGGTTTGTCATGGTTATTCAATCGCAACCTTTTACGCCGATCAAAAGCTTTGCCGATAAGAAAAAGCCGTAGTAAGAAACAAGCTATCATGGCATATTCGGCATCTTTGAAGGTTTAATAAATATAAATGAATATTTAAAATTTCAATAAATGCCAATAAACCACTTTAGAAGTTTTTTTTTAAATTTTAAGCCCCAGTGCAAGAAGTCATTCATAATTACCTTGTGATTCAATAGGCAAGCGTAAGAAAATGTTGGAGCCTTCCCACCTCCTAAAGGTGATACATAATTTATGAACGTTTTAAGTTTTTTAAAATTTGTTTTTCGTGTTGGATTTTTCCTGATTCATGTTACTGTGTATTTAGCTCAATATAAAAAAGTAGATATCGAACTACTTAGTAACCTCCCTAAGATATTAAGACACAGCAAAGTTCGCTGCCAAAGTCTTATTTAAATATCAACAAATTCTTTAAAAATTCAAGTTACTTTACGAATTGTTGAACAGGCAATAACCCCTCATTTTTTGTGTAGTATTATGAATATGCAAGTAAGTAGTTCATTAAAGTCGCAATTGGTACGTGCATTTGTATGAAAACATGAGAAAATTTTGAATTTTGAAATTTTTTATTTATTTTTTTTTTGCATGTTTATGATAGAACACGGTGCTCTTAAACAGTCGATAGGTTTTTTGGCTATGTGGAGAAAATCTGTGAATGGGGTTTCATTTGTATTAGTTAAGTGGTCTGAAAAATGCAAACCCCGAAATCGTAGCTGATCATCCCCGCGAAATATCGCAAAAATACATATCCCATATAAACAACAAACAAATATCAAAATAGTTATATCT
This sequence comes from Calliopum simillimum, assembly GCA_951812925.1. NCBI lineage: Eukaryota > Metazoa > Arthropoda > Insecta > Diptera > Lauxaniidae > Calliopum > Calliopum simillimum. The sequence goes on from OX638372.1 coordinate 110,265,012, forward strand.
AATGTATTTTGCAATGCTGAATCTGAATCCTGCCTTAAAATTGCTATATCTCATACGGTTTTTGAGATATCTTGGCCTAAACAAGGAAAAAATACCGTTTTTGCTATATTTTTAAGCTATATAACTAGAATATAGAACATTCATACGCAGAATTCGATACATTATCTGAAAGCTCCAATCTTTTTCTTTAAAACCACATTTAAATTATATCAATAGCTTAATTTTTCTCCGAAATATCGTAGACTGAAATAATGACAAAACATGTTTTTTGCACTTTTTTAACTTTTTAGGTTAGGATATCTCCGAGAAAAATAAAGATATCGACATTATTTGAAATAGGTTTAGAAGACTGCTTAGAGCTTTCCATTTCTGCATCAGAATTTACGGATATACATCCTGTTATATAGCTTCAAAATACAGCAATATAACATACCATCGGCATTTTTTCCTTGTTTTGGGTAAGATATCTCAAAAACCGTATGAGATACAGCAATTCTAAGGCCGGATTCAGAGTCAGCATTGCAAAATACATTAAATATAGCTATTTTGATATTTGTTTGTTGCGTTTTTTTTTCGATTTTTTTTTTTGTTTATATGGGATATATATTTTTGCGATATTTCGCGGGGATGATCAGCTACGATTTCGGAGTTTGCATTTTTCAGACCACTTAACTAATACAAATGAAACCCCATTCACAGATTTTCTCCACATAGCCAAAAAACCTATCGACTGTTTAAGAGCACCGTGAGAACAAGCCTTAACCAATGTTTAAAATGTTGCATCTGCAATTTTAACGTCAACATTTAAATCAACGTTATCACAATCTAAAGTTAAAAATACCAGTGTACTACATAGTAAAGCGTTTTTTTTATCTTGAAAGTGTGTTTCTCGAAATGCCCTTGCACAGATTGCCAGTTGTTGATTTTTTAGTAAAAGTTTATTGTACAAAAGCATTATTTATATATGTACAATCATGGAAAAAGCTGTTTCACTTGCTATTACATACATACAATAAAAAATTTTTATAGCAAATATTATGTATACAGGGTGTATCGCATAAGATTATGCAGTTTCTGATGATAGAGGTGATAGCGGAGGCCTAAACTAACAAAAGATTGCGCCAAAGGGGGGTCTTAAATTTACTCTTGATGCGTTATAAGGCTAAAATTGATTTTCTGACTAGTTTTAGAAAAAAAAAAAAAAAATATTTTGGGTCACTCTAATGTTTTAGAGAAAATATATTTTTTTACATAAAACTTTTTACTAATTGTATGAGCTTTCTAAGGATGTATTTGGATAATACACAGAGCAAAGAAAAAAACACGTTTTTGAGTGTTTTAGCTACGTTTCGTTGCTGATTTGGATTTAACCACGCTCCAAGCTCATATTTGTATGGTGCACCACGAAACGTAGTAAAATCCAAATCAGCTACGAAATTTAGTTAAAACACTCACGAAACGTAGTTAAAACACTCACGAAACGTACTTAAAAACTCACGAAACGTAGTTAAATACAAATCAGCTCATTTCAAAACAAATAGAAAATTGTTTTTTTCTTTTGTATTTTATCACTCACAATCGTAGTTGAAACCAATTTAGCAACGCGCGAAGTTAAAACTGCCACAAACGAGCCAAGCTCAAAATTTGGGTCGCCACGTGGTTAAAATAACTACGTTTCTGCCACTTTTGACAATGTTGTTTTCTCTGTGTAGGGTTTAAAAGGATTTCGGAAAATTCTGGACTTTTTTAAAGTTGATAAAAAGTTGATATCATTCTTTTTTTTTTCTTTTTTTGACTTTGGCGGCCATTTTAGTGTGAAAAAGGTCTCATTAACATACCTTTTTATAATTTTTTTTGGATTCCTGATAAAATTTCCTTTATTTTGGTAGTGCATTTGTCACACCAATTTTTTTAATTTAGGTCAGAAAAAAATACTTATAAAGGGTGTCTTTTACATACTAAAATGGCCACCAAAGTCAAAAATTAGGAAACAAAATTTTAAATATCAATTTTAAAGTTCCAAAACTTTGCGAAATCCTTTTAAACTCTATAAACCAAATACACTCTTGGAAAGCTCATACAATTAGCCAAAAACTTTTCACAAAATAGTTCTCTCTAAAACGCTAGGGTGATTCGAGGAAAATTTTTTTTTGTAAAACAAGTCAGAAAATCAGTTTTAACCCTATAACTCCTGAGAGGTACATTTTAGACCCTCCCTTAGGTACAATTTTTGGTTAGCACAGGCCTCCTCTATCACCACCCTGAAGCTTCGTAACCTTATGCGATACACCCTGTATTTTGTTAAGGGGTTTACTGTGTACTGTGCTCCTGTAATCGTTCCTTTTTGTCAAAGTACTTTGAATTGGGACAAAAAAACGACAACGTTGAGCTTGAAAATAATGGCTGTTAGTTGCTCTAGTTAAGATTCAGTAGCCTGGCACATGGTTATAACAAAAATTCCAAACAATAAAAAAACATGTCAATTCATTGTTTACATTTGACATGACAAAATTGTATCAAAACAAAAACAAACTAATATTTACTCGACTTGTGACAAATTTATGACAAGATAATTATTTCTTTTTTTTTATAAATAATACGCTAACAATAGATAATAGAAAATTATAAAAAAAAATTACATACAATGTTCAAACAAATTTGCACAAGCTAACTGTGCGCACGCACTTCATAATGAATGCGCAAGCAAGTGAGTACCCATAGTATTTTGATACCGCCTACTATACTTAGTACGTATTGTTTTAGAGCGACATAGAGCGAAGAACATTTTGAGAATTAATCTATGCTGATTTACAAACAATAGCGTGCGATTTTGAATATAATGTTAAATTGAATAATTAGTTATGGTCGGTATAAACACTTTTGAAAGTTCTACTACGAGCGAATATATCACAGCAAGTGTATAAAATTTTATTATACGTGTAATTCATTTAAATTAAAAAATTACACATTATTCATAAAACTATTGCATTTTCACCACTAACTGAAAAGTATTAGTAAGATAACTATAATTAAAAGATATTAGAAGAAAAACCACAAAAGCTACAATACGAGTATTTAAAACTTGAAAGAAACTAAAACTTGACATGTTTCACGCTTTGTTAATTAAATATTTTCTAGAAATTTAACATTTTAATTGGAAATTTTATAAGCATTTAACTTTTAAAGTTCTCCTGAAATGCTAAAACTAATAATAGTTTTTTTAATTTAAAAAGTATAATTTTGAAAGGTTTAAGTATACATAGATAATATATATCGTAATAAAGTCAGAAAATGCGGTTTGGAATAAGTACTTCGCAACGTATCGAATACGTAATTGTTTGAATATAACGAACGGCTCGAAGTATTAGAACATTCCAAGCAAGTTCAGCAGAGTAACATTGTCAGATCCGTTTGAAGTAACGTGAAGTATGTATGATTATTTTAAGTTCATGCAAGCTTACATTGCTAGTGATGCAAATAAAACAAAGTTATTCCATCATTTGCCCAACTTTTCGTTCCTTTTTGGAAACATCTTCAGGAGCTTTATTAAATAAAGTATGAACAATTATTTTTAAGCAATTATTTTAAGAATACATTTTTTAATATTTTCCCCATAGTTTATGAAGTGATTAGGGTTTCGGCAATAATGCCACACATAGATTACAAGGGTCCATAGTGATATGAAGTGATGCTATCATATAAAAATGCTTTTGAAAATAATAATACATATGGGCGACTTCATAAACGTCCGTTGCTTTGTGTTGAAACAGCATTTTCGTAAAAAAAATGTCGTATAATTTTAGGAGCTTATTTTTTTTACTGCATCATTCTTGCATTTCATAACGCCTAACTACAAATCGTTGACAATGCATAGCAATCAGCGCATCAGTAACAAAGTTGATGCTTTTTGTAAACTTTGCTCTTAATTCAAAAAATTTCTAAAATTATGCGACATTTTTCTTACGGAAATGCTGTTTCAACACAAAGCAACGGACGTTTAGGAAGTTGCCCTATTTCTTTTGCATTATAATGTTTTTAGTATTTTTTCAAAAAAAAAAAAAAAAAAAAAAAACTAACAACTTTGGTAAATTATGACTAACCGCAACAAGTTTTTTCTTCTCTTTCATTTCACAAACTTATTTACGCATCATGTGATAACATTTCGAATGTCACATGGTCATTAAAGTTGATCATTTAAGCTGCTTATTTAAACAAACAAAAGATCTGTGAATATATCTAACTGCTTAATTAATAAGTAAAAACATAAAGACGCAAATATGATGTTAATTCGTCGGCTTCCTTTTAGGGGACTTTTTGAAAATTTTTTTGTTTCATTTCTCAATTAGTTTTCAATAACATTTTTGTACAAAAAGGGTTAGTCATTTATATCAAAAATGGTCCAAGTGTAATGCATATTGCGTCATGAGTGCCAAAAGTGGTCCAATTGTGTATTACTTATATGGGAGGTTTCACGCGCACCGGCGATATTTCGCCCACTTTTAGTTCGTAGGTGCTTACTAACAAGTAGACTCTCTAAAATTAAAGTCAGAAATAATGCTTTAGTACTTTTCTTTTTATGTATGTATGTATGTATGTATGTATGTATTCTCCTTTAACTCCTAGGAGGAGCATAGGGTCAATATGAAACATCTCCATTCGTTGCGATCCCTTGCGATGACTTTGATCTCTTCCCACGACTTTCCCGATCCTTGGATTTCCTTTTCCAGCGATCTTTTCCAGTTGGTTTTGGGTCTACCACGTCCTCTACTGCCTTGTGGATTCCACTCAAGAGCCTGGCAACAAACTTCGCTGTGTGGTTTCCGGAGAGTGTGACCAATCCATCCCCATTGGCGCAGCTTGACCTCGTTTGCCATAGCCCTCTGATTGTATTTTTGATGTAGCTCGGCATTTGATATAGTGCGAGGCCACCAAATCTTTAGTATACGCCTTAAGCATTTGTTGACGAATACTTGCAGCTTGTTCGTTAGTTGTTCAGTAACAAGCCATGTTTCACAGCCATATAGCAAAACCGATTTCACACTCGAATCAAAAATGCGCACTCTCGTTTTAGTGGATACAATGGAGAAAGACCATATTTTGTTCAGTTGAGCAAACGCGCCTTTTGCTTTTGCTATTCTTGAGTTGATATCCTCTTTTGCTCCACCATCCATGGAGATATACGTTATGCTGCCTTAATACGTGAAGCTATCGACGTTTTCGATATCATCACTGCCAGGTCTAAACGTATGACATCAAGTTTGCGTTTAACTTCATGCTTTTAGTCTTGGATACGTTGATTTTTAGGCCGGCCTTTTGTGATTCCAATATAAGGTCTTCAATTTTGCTTTGCATATCTGAATGTTTGGACGATAAGAGGCAGATGTCGTCAGCGTAGTTGAGATCTTCCAGATGTTCGGTAAAGTTCCATTGGATACCCCTTTTGGCCTTATTAATAGCTTTATCTAGGATACCATCAAGAACGATAAGGAAGAGTGATGGTGATAGTAGACACCCCTGCCGTACGCCTGAACTAGTGGTGACTGTCGGTGACAACAACCCGTTGTGTAACACACTGCATTTAAAGCCTTCATATTGAGCACGTACTAAGTTTATGGCCTTTGCGGCAATACCTCTTCGTTGTAGTGAAACCCAGATGTTTTCTCGGGAGACACTGTCGAAGGCAGTGCTATAGTCTACGAAGACAAGTTGAAGTGCAGCACGTCACTCGCATGATTGTTCGAAAATTATTCTGAGGGTGTTGATTTGATCCACGCAAGATTCGGTTTCGCTGGAATCCAGCTTGCTGCTTTCGAATGGCCGAATCAAGTTTTTCGTTTACCCTGTTGAGAAGCACTTTCGTCAATATTTTTGATGGTACTGAGAGCAAGGTAATGCCTCTATAGTTTCGGCACTAGCTAAGATCACCTTTTTTCGGCAGTTTGACTAACATGCCATATAGCCAATCTTCTGACAAACGCTCTTCGCTCCAGATTTTGGTGAGCAGAGGATGGAGAATTTTAGCTGATGTTATGGGGCATACCTTTAGCAGTTCAGCTGTTATTTGATCTATTCCGATGGCCTTGTTGTTTTTCATGCTTTGGATAGCTTTCACTATTTCATCGATTGTAGGCGGTGGTGTTTGTATTCGACTGCTACTGCGAGTCACTGCGGCAGTTGTAGTTGGTGATCCTGGTTGCGGGGATGTGGTAGACATGGGATTTAGTATATCACAAAAATACTCTACCGACTTTTCTTTTTATAGCGTATTATATTTTTTGTGGATTGGCCCTATGCTCCTCCTAGGAGTTAAAGGAGAATACATACACACATACATATTTTTTGTGGGCCAATATAACCACATATTACATATTAATTTTCGTTCTCAGGGGTAACATCTCCTACATTTTTATCAAAAATGTGGGAGTTGTTTTCGAGTAATATTGAATGAGAATTTTCAATAGTTGAAAAGTGGGAGTGGCACTTTCTCGATGCCGCCCGCTTTTCGTTTGTTACAAGGCATTGATAAGCACTACCCGCCTATCGAATTTCATCAAAATATCGTGTAGGGTTTGCGAGATATGACCAGATTAAATTTAAAATTCAAGGCGGTGCCACGCCTTCTCATGAGAATATACAAAGTCAGAGCCTAGCTCATTCTCTACATACACAAGGTGGTTGGGACTCGGTAGAATACTGGAAAACGTAAGATTCCTGGGAGTATTCTGAACAACTTTTCTTAGTTTCAATTTTCGAAATTCGCGAAACTGACGGAGATATAGATATCGGAAGATTGGGATATAGCTTTTGAAAAACGGTATTATAAGTTCGGATTTTAATAATATGAAAGCTAATTTAACTGAGTATAAAATTGGTTTACAATAGTTTTAAAACCGAGTCATAAAATGTTTTGGCAATTTGCATGAGAATTTCTTTGGTTTACTTTTTTGTTTTTCTATAAAAAAATATGCTAATGAAGGAAATCATGTACAAATTACATATCAAATGAAAAACTTTTACAAAAACTTTATGTTAATAATACAGTTTTTGGAAAAATAATGCTTTAAAAAAAAAAAACTGCTCAAAATTTTTGAAAATTTGCCATATCTCGACAACCATGACTTGGATTTAAAACTGTTGTATACCAATTTAGCAGAAAATTAAAATACCTTTCATATGGCATCAATATTATTAAAATCCATCTTACATTTTACGGTGTTCTACCAATTACCAACCAAACTGTATATGAAGCACTCCATGCCAAGTGTACCAGGTTTAAATTTTTTTTATCCGATTTTGCTCAAATTTGGCAATATGGTAGATCCGGTGTGCAAGAACAACAATCCGGGAGGATTTGGTCCTAGTACCATTTTTTGATAAAATACAGGGTGTTGAAGTTGGCGTTTTTAGTCATTTTCATGAAAAGGGTGTTTTTTCAAAAATTTAAAGCTTACACTAAAGTTTGTAAATTGATAAATCTATGTTAATGGTTCCATTCACTTTGAAGTATTCTTTTTATAAAAAAATATTTCAAAAATTTTTTTTCACCAAAATTTTTTACACTTAAAAATACTTTTGAATATTTTTTAAAAAAGCCCCCCTCGATTTTTTATAAAAGTACTTTAAATAAAAGCATATTTTATAAGCTTTAAAATGATGAATCGCTACATCGGTTTTTTTTGGCTTTTGAACGCCCGCGGAAGGCAAATATCTTTTTTTACTCGAGGGGAAAGCATCTTACGTAAAAAGTGTACTAAGTAAAAAATGCTTAGAATCGTCTAAGAAATACGTGTGATTTTTTTGGAATTTTTTAAAACTTTTTTTTTTGAATAATTTTTGAAAAATTTTTTTTTATGAAAAATTTTTGCGAAAAATATTGAAGGGAAAAAAAATTTTTTTTTTTTAACTTTTCAAAAAATTCCAAAAAAATCACACGTATTGCTTAAACGATTCTAAGCATTTTTTGCTATGTACACTTTTTACGAAAGATGCTTTCCTCTCGAGTAAAAAAAGATTTTTGCCTTCCGCGGGCGTTCAAAAGCCAAAAACTCCCATGTAGCGTCCGAATCCCATCTTGAGTCGTACATCATTTTAAAGCTTATAAATTATGCTTTAATCTTAAGTTCTTTTGAAAAAATCGAAGGGGGCTTTTTTAAAAAAAATTCAAAAGTATTTTTAAGTGTAAAAAATTTTGGTGAAAAAAAATTTATTTCACCAAGAAATATTTTTTTATAAAAAGAACACTTCAAAATGAATGGGACCATTAACATAGATTTATAAATTTACATATTTTAGTGTAAGCTATAAATTTTTGAAAAAACACCCTTTTCATGAAAATGACTAAAAACGCCAACTTCAACACCCTGCATTTTAACAACAAATGGTACTAGGACCAAATGCTCCCGGATTAATGTTCTTGCACACCGGATCTACCATATTGCCAAATTTGTGCGAAATCGGAGAAAAAAAAAATTTTTTTTTGGTACACTTGGCGTGGAGTGCTTCATATAAATATATATAAGTATATATGTAGTATATGACACTAAACTTTATTGGTTTAACCCAGAAATTGTTATATGGGTAACACCATCTTCACTTAGCAAATCAATTACTAACATAGTAAGCTGCAATTTTGGGATGCATTGTGAAGGATTATTGCTTTGATTTTTGAAAATATGTATCCTTTCCAAAAGAATTGATAAAGGAACCAACTTTTATCAATTCTTGACAATGCCGTAAAATGCTTGTATAGCAATAGAAATATTGAACGCATGTTTTAGCACATACTGTACACAAATGTGAAGTATAAAGTATGGTAATTCCTTCTCTCCTTTAGTCTGGCTAACATATAGTTTTCTACTTTTGTTCTAGCCGCTTGCTAATTGCTCATTAAAGTTTATTTTTTAAGTTGAAATTATTGAATTTTAAAAACCTTTACACCTAATAATTAACAATATTAAACAATTTACTTGATAATTAAATTAGGATTCACTAATTGATTGACTAATCAGCACATGTTGCTTCTGTTCTTAGAAAATCTAGGTTTGTATAACCTAAAAAAAAGCACAATAATTACTTATACAACTACAATTGCTTTAAATTATAATAATAATCTGCAATTTTAAGTTCCAGGTGCAGCAATGGGAAAATTCCTTTATATAATTTTTTTGTTACGAATAAAAATTATAAATTTGTTTTGTACTTTTTTTTTATTTTTATAGAGAAAACGGTTCGAAAAAATTCCAGAAGTGCACTTTTTAAAGTTCTTTTAGTACGCTGATTGAATCTTAATATCACAAAAATCTTTTCGTTTTTGATGCCAGGGGTCGAATCGCCGCATCCGTGAACGTACAACTCGTCACGTAAAATCATGTGTTTTACATGTATTTCGCATTACTAAATACATGATTTTACGTCACGAGTTGTACGTTCACTGATGCGGCGATTCAGGCCCAGTTTTTTGATTGAAAATAGGTACAGTTTTAAAAAGTTTCTTTCAACAATGAAATCCATTGAAGCGTTAAAAAAATTGCGTATTTTCATCAAACAAAACAACAAATTAATAAATAAATTCATAACCGCTGTATTCCGAAATATATTGGGGGCTTTCCGTTATTTTTAACAAAATAATTTAAATTTAAATTAAATACATGTAAACAAGTGAGGGCATGTTTTGATCACGATTTTATTGACAAAAATTTATTTTAAGAAAAGAAATAAACCATGCATTAAATATCTTTAATATTTAAACGTTGCGTCTGTTAAAAATAAATGCAAATTAGTTTTCAATTATTAATTCAGCTCAATCAATTCAATCAGTGCAGCAGCAGTACAGTGGCAACACAAAAACAATTGTTGCTGTGCGTTAAATGATTTAAAAGTAAGAGTTATTTATGAATATCACTTTTATACCATACGAAAGCTACATGAAAATATCTTGGTATACTTAACTTAACGAGAGTCCGCATTTTTGATTCGAATGTGAAATCGGTTTTGTTATATGGGTGCGAAACATGGCTTGTTACTGAACAACTAACGAACAAGCTGCAAGTATTCGTCAACAAATGCTTAAGGCGTATACTAAAGATTTGGTGGCCTCGCACTATATCAAATGCCCAGCTACATCAAAAATGCAAACAGAAGGCTATAGCAAACGAGATCAAGCTGCGCAAATGGGGATGGATTGGTCACACTCTCCGGAAACCACACAGCGAAGTTTGTCGCCAGGCCCTTGAGTGGAATCCACAAGGCAGTAGAGGACGTGGTAGACCCAAAACCAACTGGAAAAGGTCGTTGGAAAAGGAAATCCAAGAATCGGAAAAATCGTGGCAAGAGATGAAAGTCATCGCAAGGGATCGTGACAAATGGAGAGATTTCATATTGGCTCTATGCTCCTGCTAGGAGTTAAAGGAGAATACATACATACATACTTAACTTGTTGTTGAAGTAACCTTGCAGGACCATGGAAATATATCAAAACTAGTTTGTCTATTGGGCTGACAGACAAGTCCAAATTCTGATCCCATCACATGTAAAGTTTCATTAACGTTTTGTATTGCTTGTCATTGGAAGTAACCAATTGCCTCCTTATGCATTACATTCGTACCAGAAAAGGGCCAATTTTTTTTTATTTTATTTATAAATTTCAAAGAATTTAATTTAATATACAAATTTTACACAAAAACGTCAAAAGGTTTAATAGACAAATGTGCTAAAGACTTTGTTATATTTATATTCCTGAGCATTGTGTTCCAGGTTCAAGCCTCAGTGCGAATGAAATTTTTTTTATTAAATTTTTTCATTATTTTCCACTCTTCAGACAAATTGTGTACAAATGAATGGAAATTTAAAAATTGAAATTGTAAATCACCAAGTGGAGGATTTGACCCAGGGTCTCTCCACGTAGCGCAAGTCATTAGACCGATACACTATCGTTTGTTCTTCTTCACGGTCGACGAACTTCCAAACAGTACATACGTAGTCAGTAACGTTACACGTATAACTTCATTGACACAATTGGACCACTTTTGCTACAAATGACACATTATGCAATACGTTCGGAAAATGTTTGATATAAATGACCGACTTTGCATTACTTTCTGACCATTTTGTACAATTGATAACACAGGCACACACAAAAAAAAAAGTCAAGACCAAGAAAGTATACCTCCCAGGCGCCATGTATTTGGGGCGCTGAGCTCGAAAATCGTATTTTTAGAAAAAAAAATGTTGGTTTTCCCGCTAGCGCTCCTTAAAAGGGGGGCCTTTTTTAGGGGTTAGAGTTTTACTTGTTCTAAAAATTTTAAATGTGTGCAGATTGCTAGATTTTTAAGTGCTCTGAAAGCGAAAATAATGTCAAAAAAATATTTGGAGCACCTAGTCACCCCCATATAGCCCCCAAGAGGGATGAAATAACGCTTTTTATAAAAATTTATAAGGAATGTATATTTGTAGGTTTTTTGATGAGCTGAAACAGAAAATGACGAAAATAAAATAATTATAGCAGCACAGATACCTCCTAACACCCCCTTAAAGGGGATTAAAATTTCACGTTTCATAAAAATATAAAATGTATATCAATTTTTAGGTTTTTTGGTGCTCTAAAACTGAAAGTGATGTTAAAAAATTATTTCAACCACCAAGTAACCCCCTTAGCACCCCCTTAATACCCCTCGAAGGGTTGAAATCGGGTTTTTTATAAGAATTAAATATGTATGTGCATATTTGGGTTTTTTTGGGGAGAAGAAATCAAGTTCAACGATTAAAAATAATTTCAGTATTACAGGTACACGGGATACTTGCCCCTATCTAGGAGGCGCTAGAGGTTACTGGGTGCTTGAAATCATCTTTTAACGTCGTATTCGGTCTCAGAACCTAGAAATTGATATATATTTTAGATTCTTATAAGAAGTGTAATTTTAACCCCTTTGCAGGGGTGTTAGGGGGTACTTGCATATCAATACGTCAATAGCTCTAGCATAATGAGAAATACAGTGAGATAAATGAGAAAAGCCTGTGATATGGTCTTAATTATCATTACAAAAACTAGAAAAAACTTGCTAGCTCATGCAATGTTTATGGTACGATGTTCTTTTGGCCAAAAATTGAAACGAATATTCATTATTTCTGTTTATGGTATTGTCAAATGAGCAATAAAAATTTTTGATTATTGTACGATTGAACATTATATTTCAATTTGGTGACAGTACAAAGTGTTGTTGCTCATTGAATCTTTGTCATGAGTTTCACATTGCAAAAAGCATATCAATGAAATAATCAGTAAATATGAAATTTACATTGTTTATCAATGCGTTCAGCTATATTTTTATAACTAAGTATATATGCATTACTTTTTCTTGCAAAAACAGCCAAAAATAAAGCAAAATGTCATTAGTGTCACGGTTGTAAGAAAAATATTTTCATCACTGAATTTTATTTGAAAAAAATATGTATTTTCGAAAATAGTATACGAATCTACAGAATCGTTCTCTTAAACATATTCACAAACGAAATCGTAAGTATAAAGCTTAACTGTACAGCTTTTAAGCCACAACAATCAGGTGGAATGTACAACTTTAACTTGTTTTTTTGGGATGTTATTTATGCCAACTCAATTCAAATTAGTATAAAAAAATTTTGGGGGCTGCACTCACTTAAGCGGTAAGTAAATGATGAAAACATGACAGTTTTAAAGTGCTGCATTTTAATTAAAATGTAATTGTTAATTTCTTATGTAAGCGTTAAGCCGTGTTTACGCTTTTCAAATTAAACGTAAGTATTTTTAAATGTTCTCAAGTTAAACGAACTTTAAAGAATTTATACGTAAATTTTTGGTATTAATTTTTTTTTTTTAACTAAAATAATTAGCACCAAGCATGATATCCTTTTTGTAGTTTTAAATATCCTTTTTCACTTTGAAGAAAAAAATTTTTTTTATTTTTTTTAGTATTACTAACCTGTCTTTGAACGGTTAGTAAAGTCTGCTACTTCACTACGATACAAATCAAACAATAAATTTATACACTATGCGAAAATTAGAAGCAAAATAATGAATGAGCTGTACAGCTCTAAGAACCGTTTGGTAATGAGAACGTTGAAAGAATTTAGAGAGTTTTTATATGGAAACCGCTCTAGCCGGGCGTTGAGTTGGAATGAAGTTGGATAAAGAAGGAAGCTGTCTGTACAGTATATGATGCTTATCTTGAAAAATTAGATTAAAAATCATTTACGTAGATTTCAGAAAAATCATACATACGTACATAAATAATTATAAGTACCACGTACGTAATCACAGTGATAATTGCAATAAATTTTTCGGGAAATTTTTTCTTTTTTTCTTTTTATTCTGCTGTTGATTTTAAGAAACTTAACTTTTTTACTCCTCATAACTTTTTGGGATTATTATTTTTTTTTTTTTTTTTGCATTATTGTTATTGTACATACGTACATACTTATGTTTATTTGGCAAGTGATTAAAAATGTGACAGCTTAGTAGATAAAAATGTTTTTTTTTGTGTAATACCTTTTGTTTGAATATGTCAACTGTCAGCGTTTTAATTTTATTTCATTTTTTATAAAACTATATTTATTCAATTTTTATGTCTACCCTTAATGCTATACACAAGGATAAACAAATTTGTTTCAGCCTTTATTTAAATTTTGTTTTTTATTATCATTTTTATTCTTCTCAAGAGCGGAAAAAATACTTGCTTACGTTACAGCGAAAATATTCATTCAACATTTTTTTGCTAAATGACACCTGTCGCTCTATGTATGTACACTTCGTTGCCTGGTTTCTCTTTTGCTCCATACCCATTAAACTGTATTCCAAGAAACTCGAAAAAGACTCCCCATTAATTTTTCCTTCTCAATATTTTTCTTGAACATACTAACCACTTTTTTCCACCCCTAAAGGCGCCTCCCATACAAAATTTTGATAGAAATAATCACCTTTGTATGGGGGCTCCTTAAGGGATGGATAAAAAGGGCTAGTATAATCCAAAAAAAAAATTTTGGGGAGGAAAAATTAATGGAGGTTGGTGAACATTTTTTTCGCCTTTCGGCCATGAGGAATTTTTTTGTTGTTTTTATCAAAATTTTGTATGGGTGCCCCCTTAATTAGTGGAAAAAAAGGGATAATATGTTCGTGAAAATTATTGGAGAGGAAAAGTTAATGAGGGGCGGAGAATATTTTTCCCTCTCCCAGCAATGAGGAATTTTTCTATATTTTTATCAAAACTTTGTATGGGTGCCCCTAAGGGGTGAATAAAAGGGGTTAGTATATTCGAAAAAAATGTTGGTAAAAAAAATTAATAGGGGTCTGTGAAAATTTTTTTCCTCTCCCGGCAACGAGGAATTTTTTTAATATTTTTATAAAATTTTTGTAGGGGCACCCCCTTAAGGAGTGGAAAAACTGGGGTAGTAATAATGTTACCAACTCTCGCCGAGTGAAATCCAGTTTATTTTTGCCAAATATGCATTAAAAACCAGTATAATCCAGTATGGATCTGAAAATCCAGGATATAATCCAGTATGGATTTTCATCCAGTATATCGAGCTCAAATCCAATATGATACTGAAAAATCCAGTATAGTTGGTAACATTATGTAGCATGTTTGAAAGAAATGTTGGAGAGGAAAAAATTAATGGGGGTCGGTGAAAATGTTTACCCGGCAACAAAGAATATTTTAGTGCTCGTTCACTCACATTTTTGTTAATTAAAAAATTAAAAAAAAAAAAATAGTCATCATCATCATCTGTTCCAAAAAACAAAAAATTAAAAAAAAAAAAAAAAAAAAAAACAAAAAAAAAAAAAAAATTAAAAATAGTTCCCATCGTTTGCCCATTCTAAAAATTGTTTTAAAAAAAAAAATTTAAATTGGATACAAAGCTCAACTAGTACTATTAGACAAAATAGTTTCAAAAAAGTCGGAGATGCAAAAGTCAAATGCTATCCGAAACAGTATGTAATGCACCATCCCGACTAGAAAATTTTGTGTGGCGACAATTAGGGCCCCGTTGGTTTTGCCTAACCAGAACGTTAGGGCCAAACGCGGGAGCCTAACAAGGCCCTCATATCGGATGTAACGGTGTTCCCCATATTTTCCCAATAAGGAATGCCTAATGCCGGCCTAATTAGGTAGGCGTTCGTATTTAGGAAAATTTGAGGCTTACCGAACTAGGCCATCGTTGGGATTTCGCACTTTACCCTAACGTTTTGCTTAGGCAAAACCAATTGGGCCCTAATTCACGCCTAACTAATAATAATCTTCAAATCAATAAAACGAAAAATAGCTCTGTATTTTTTTAGTAATTTATTAAAAATATTATTTATTTCTTAATTTTTTAAGAATTTTTAATATGCTAAATTATAATAACTGATTACATTAAAGATAATTCAGGTTTATTCCGAAATCCGTGTGATTTCAATTACTTATTATTTAGGAGGCTTTTTGATTAAAACAGTGAGTCGAACGATGAAAAGAATTGGAATATCTATTGTGGAGAGTTGTAGGTTGTACAAATAATATAAGTTCGGATTAACAAAAAAGTAATCGTTATGAAATTTTCTTAAAAAATCGCAAAAAGTCGAAAAATTCGATTTTGTCGAATATTTCCTAAACGGTTATTTTTAGAGCCTATAATTCTCCACAAAACAGATTCTGATACTTTTTATCGCGTTACTTACCATTTTCATCAAAAGCTTCCAAAATGGAAAATAATTGAAACCACACGGATAACGGAACAGTCCTTATTGAAAATAAATACAATTCCAGATATATCTGACAATCCTTATTTAGTTTTTGAACCGTGAAATTTAATAAAATTGGGTTTTAATGAAACAATTGTTTGGTAGAATGAATGAATCATGTATGGAAAGGAAAACTTGAAGAAGTTGCCTTTAATTATGACATTAGCATGGAAGACGAAACGAATCGACTGACTAAAAATCAACCGTTAATATCAGCCTATTGAAATTTTCATTAAAAACTTGGTTTGACTTAAGCTTCCATTTTAACTCAAAGAATTAAGTTTGTAAGCAAAAATTTTAATTCTTGTCTTAACTTTGAAGTTGTAAGCAATTGAAAATCAGTCGTTCGATTCGTTTCGTCTTCCATGCTAAGTCTATTAAATAGAAATGTATCAACATATCGTCACGAAAATGCAAAAGGACGTAACATATTATATAAATAAGAAAAATTATAGAAGTGCACTCTGAAATGAATTTGAGTTATTTTGTTGTAACGTCTTTTTGCACTTAAAGTGACAATTTACAACCAAAAAATCAATAGTAAAACTTAAAAAAAAATTTAGAAACAAAATCATCTGCGGGTTTCAATCAAAAACCTTTTTTTATCACGTGCAGCACGATGGTATGATGGTATGCTCACTAAGATCTTCTTTCGATTTTGGAAAAATTTTAACGAAAGCATCTGCAAAGAAAAAAAAATTAATATCATTGGACACTGTTAAGAAATAACGTGACAACCCTTGAGAAATGTTTTTGATGCAGTTTGATTTCAAATAGTAACATATACATATCTGAATATCATTGCATTTGTTTTTCTACAAGGAATTATTTCGTAAAAAAAATTTTAAGTATACGTACCCCTTCGGCTGCTTTAGTGCAGTTAAATTTAAGCGCCAGTTCGCAACTTAAAGCATAATGCAAATGCACCGGCTGACGACCAACCCAATCAGCGACAGTGAATTTACTTAATTTACTAGCAAGATGTATCAGAGCAACTGCAATCATCTCTGGTTCCCACTGTAGACAGTGCTTAAGGAATCATTTACGAAATTCCATGCCATTTGCACCATTTTTTGAAGTTTCTGCTGATCGCCTTTGAAGCATTTCGCATATTTGAGCAAGAATGTGTATGGATGTTCCACCTGGAGATCGAATTTTATGGTTTGCAGCAGAATACGCTCCAAAGTCATAACTTCCTATAAGAGAATTTAAGAAAAATTTACCTCCTTTGGATCTTCTCCGAATGAATAGAATTGCGTATCCGTTAAACGTCCAAGTGCAGTCTTTATTATATCCCTGCATTTCTTGGGCGTTTTCTCCACTTTGCCCGCCAAGAAGAGGCCACAGCATGCAGTGACATAACGCGGAAAGCTCTTAAACGAATGAAACATATAAAAGCGATGAAAGTACACCACTCCGGTAGCAATGATATTGTGTCCAAGGCTTATTTCGGTGCCACAACTCATGATGAAGAGCGCGCCTTCTTTGCGACAGCGACGTTTAGTGTCCAATGTTATGTCATCCAATACAGATGGTGTGTCTTTCAACTCTTTTTTGTCATAATACCAGCAAGGCATTGTCCCAATGTTGACAGTGATACTTTGACTAGGATTTGGGGAGTTTTGTTGTTGCGGCGTCTGCTTCAGAATCTGGCTCAGTTGTTGTAGGTACAGGCATTCCTTCATGAGAAAATGATTACGCTATCGCTTAAATTGATTTATTTATTAAAATAACAAAAGCTCTTACGATTATGTTTAATCCAAGATGCAAAATACTTTTTTCGAACTACATTTTATTAGAATTTTATTCACAAACCGAACAACAAATTAAATGTCAGGGCTGCCGATGGATTATTTGATTCCTAACTCTATTTAGACAAGCGGAGGAGGGTAGAGTTCTTGCAAATCCCGGGATTTATTAAAACTATTTTTATCAAAAATATGAAATTAAGTTGAAAAAATTAGGTAAACATTATTTAATTTTGTTGAACAAGCACCGATTTTGATCCGACATTGCTCATTTTGTTGGTAATTGAATTTAGAAAAAAAGAAAAACTTTAGATTTATGCAGTTTAAAAAAAAAAAAAAAAATAGGAACAATTCTCAACAAAAATATTAGTTTTCGATGCATCTGTCGATTCTCAATCTGAATCTGGCATCAAAATCGGTCTATCACGTATGGTTTTCGAGATATCCTCAACTCAAAGTTGAAATAACACGATTTGTGAGGTTATATGGAGGACACTCGAACCTATTTTCTATTGAATGCGTCATATAGTACTATTTTGTGCCTTCAAAATGAGTTATAAATTCATGATACCATTTGAAATTATCGTAACTTTTTATAAGAAAATCTTTTGATACTCTATCATAGCTCATTTTGAAGACAAAAGCTGTGTTCCTTTTGACGCGTATATACAATTGTGTATATTTTTAAATTGCAATAACTCATGTACTGTGAGTCGCACAATAAAAACTCTCAGGCACTTTTTTATGGAGAATCACGTTCTCAACAAAATCTTTTCATTTTATATTTAAAAAAATTTATCTTTTAGGAGTTATTCTATAAAAACTGGTTAAGCGCCGATAAACGGCAAAAAATCACTTTTTTTTTAAATATTTTCTAAATACCCAGCAAATCCTACATAACCATATTGAATTATGAACTGACCCGTTAAACACATACAATGATACATTTTTCTCATTTACTACCACAAAGAAGTTAAGAGTGTGTTAACTAACTATAAAAAATATGTTCTGTATTCATTCATACCCAAAAACTATATCAAAATGACAGAAAAAAATATCCATCAATTGAAGTGGTTAAATTGAACAAATTTAAATTCAACATCAGCATCGAAAAGGTAAAGTAAATAGAATTAAGCTTTTAGCCCCACCAAAAACTAATACAATTTTTTTTCTTTCAAAATACGTATGTATGTATGTACGAGTACGTGCAATTTTTCCCAATTTTTCGAATTGTCAAGAAAACTTCCTGCTGCAGATTTATATACAGATTGAAGCCATCAAGAAGCTCCTTGATTCAATTTCGTGCAACCGATATCAATCCTGTGTGTATATAATTTGTTTAAATTATGTAAAAAAAAAAAAAAAGTGACAATAAAATATTTTTCAAAGATTTCTGTTTTATTTTTGTATGTATTATTTATTTTTATTGAAAGAAGAATGTCAACAAGGAATTTGAAAAAGAAAGGGACAACCTTAGTTTTTTCATCATTTGTCTTATGAGGAAATCTCATTGATAAGATAGGGATGCACTCACATGTATTTTCAAAAGAATAGAAAAAGGAAAAAGACAACTATTTTTTCATTATTTGTACGACAGGGATGCAAGGTCACACGTATAGGGCAAAAGTGGTTATTTTTTTCCCGATGCTAGAAGAAATGTAACTGGTACAATACGAGATTTGTAACTTTTACGTAATAACCCAGCAAATCCTACGTAACCATATTGAATTATGGACTGGCCCATTTAACACATACTATGATGCATTTTTCAAAATTTACTACCACAAAGAAATTTAAAAAGGGAAAGATATAAAAGAAAAGATGCCTTGCTCCCTTACTCAAAAAATATCAAGTTGACAGAGAACAAAATTGAATTGTTATTTATTGTCAATCGAAGCACATTAACAAACAATGACTGTAAAATTATTGTTGTTAATCGGAAAAACACGTAAGTTCCGTTTGTATTGTTACATTTTATAATTAAACTCATTTTTGTAAAATTTGAAGGAAATATGCTGAATCAATTGTGGATCGTCTGAAGCTACGTGTTGATGTTCTTTTTCCCAACGGAGATGTTCCTGGTCAACCTGCAGAACATCGCAACATGCCCGTAGAAGATGCCATTCAATTAATAGCTGAAGATTTTCGTGCAAGTGGCGCTTGATCGCAGTAATGCACCACGCATGTTGCCGAAATCTGTGCCGATAATACCAGCAGGGGGCAGTGCGTCGGTTGCACCACATCGCCATCCTGACACGATACAAATGTAACTAAATTTGTTGGAAAACAGCTCAAAATCATAACGAAGCCTCATAAACTAAATCCATCATCCATTTAATAAAATTGTAACTCATTCATGACATTAAAATAATTTTTTTTAAATTTCAATTTGATTTTAATTTGTTTACATAAATCGAAAGAATGTCTACAAAAGGAATTGGAAAAAATGAAAGAGATAGCTATAGTTTTCTATTATTTTTATTGATGAGATAGTCGTATTGATAAGACAAGGATGCACGATCACACTGATAGGGAAAATGTGGTTATTTTTTTCCCGATGCTAGAAGAAATGTAACTGGTATAATACGAGATTTGTAACTCTTATATAATAAGGTTGGTAACGGTTACAGGATTTGCTGGGAAGTTTGGTAACGGTTACAGGATTTGCTGGGTAGTTATTATTTATCTAAATTTTATTTTTACAAAAGATCAAAATTATTTGTAGAGCATGTGGTTTTCCCTGAAAAAGACCCTTGGACTTTTTATAGTAAGACTCACCATTCATAAGTTATCGCAATTTGAAAATTACAATTTTATACACGCGTCAAAAAAAAAACACGGCTAAAGAATAAAACGAAATGCTGCATTTAATAGAAAATAATTTCGTGCATACTCCATATAACCTCAAAAATCATATTTTTTGAACTTTTAGTTAAGGACATCTCAAAAACCGTACGCGATAGACCGATTCGGATTCAGAACTGGCAAATGCAGTGAAAATTACTATTTTTGGTTAGAATTGTTCTATTTTTTTAAAAAAAAAAAACCGCATAAATTTTAAGTGTTGGTTTATTTTTCAATTTCGGGATTGCAATTTATAATCCAGAAAATCTCGGGCTCGCCAAAAGGCCCAGAAATTGGCATCCCTAATACATATATATCGAACATATTAAAATGGCATAGACTAAAAAAAAAAGGCTTCCAAAAAAAAAAACTGGTCAAAATGTTCGAAAATTTGCCATATTTCGAAAATCATGACTCGGATTTAAAACTTTTGCAAATCAAATTTGTAGTGAATTAAAATACCATTAATTTGGCACCAATATTATTAAATTCTATCAAGAGGTTCCGGTTTTCATAAAGCCATATCCCGATCTTCCGAAGGCTACATCTCCGTAAGTTTTTGAAAAACGGAACTAAGAGAAGTTGTTCGTCCCATGAATCTTACATTTTTTGGTGTTCTACCGATTACCAACCACCACCACAAATAAAAATGGCAAAGGCATAAGAATATTTTGAAACAAATGAGTTTTTTGGCACGAAAGGAAAATAAAAAATATGTAGCTGTGTTTTAGACGACATTTTATATATGCTTGTTAAAAAAGAAAATTCACAATGGAGTCCCTGGTAAAAAATCTATGACAGCTGTCATGATCTTAAGTTCGTGTGGTAATAATCGTGGTACTTATGAGATGAAAATGTTACTTTTTGAGAGCAATAAAAGCACTTAAAAAATTCAAGTTTTTAATAATATTTTATCTTATAGAATAGAACAAACATTTTATTCGTACATTTACATTATTTAATTTTGGAGCAGCTTCAAATGTTCTTATTAATATCGCATTACTTTTTCCCCAGATTTACCGAAATTCGGCAACTTATCGTTTTTCATTATGACAAGCGCATTAGGCGTTCATAAGGTAAATCTTAAGCCTTCCCAACAAGGCAAATGCTAGGCATTCCGAAACTAGGCAACTGTTTGTTTATCACTATGACCCCCACGTTAGGCTTTCGTTAGGCAAACGAAATTCGGCAACTGTTCGTTTATCACTATGACCACCGCATTAGGCGTTTATTAGGCAAACTTAATTTGGGCAAACCCAAAGCCTACTTAACTAGGCAAGTAATAGGCATTCCTAATTTAGGCTAACCCCATTGCTTCCCAATTAGGGCCTAATGTATTTTAAGGCATGCCTAAGCAAATTTCTAGTCGGGATACAGCTATGGAAGAAGAAAGAGCACGATTGAATTTATTTTAAAAAAATGTATTTTATTTTATTTAATTGAACTTTTAGTCATATATTTGCAAAGATCGATTTACATATAAATCTATCAATGCATTTTTCTAACACAATCGGTATTGAATTTGTTCCAAAGGAACAACTATACCAAATATCAATAAATAACACAAAAACAACAATTATGATATATCAATACGTATTAACACACAAATAAAACTGGCAAAAAGTCGGCTTCGCAGCCGGGCAAGGCTGGTGCAGTGGTAACGACTTCTGCTACCAACCTGGAGATCCTTGGTTCGTCTCCCGCCCAGACCAAAAACACAAAAAGTTTTCAAACTTGCAATTTTTCAATTATAATTAATTTAGTAAAATAAATATAATTATAATTACAACAAAAATAGTCTGATGAGTCTTTGTGGCGAAAGACGAAACATATGTCACTATAGCCGTGTTTTTAATCCGTTCCTTGATTTGTCATAATTATGTGTTAGAAAAATGCATTGATAGATTCCCAGTAAATCCTGTAACCGTTACCAACCTTGTTACATAAGAGTTACAAATCTCGTATTATACCAGTTACATTTCTTCTAGCATCGGGAAAAAAATAACCAATTTTGCCCTATCCATGTGATCGTGCATCCTTGTCTTATTAATGCGACTTTCTCATAAACAAAAATAATAAAAAACTATAGCTGTCTCTTTCATTTTTTTCAATTCCTTTTGTAGACATTCTCTCAATTTTTGTTAATAAATAATAATCGAACTGAGGTTTTGGAAAAATTATTTTATTGTCAAAATAAATTACAATTTTGTAGAATTGATGATGGGTTTAGCTGCATTCAATTATGAATCTTCTTTATGCTATCGAGCTGCAGGTTTGCCTACGGTTGACGTCTTTCTGGATAACTCGGCAGTTGTTTGTGAAATATGAAATGATATAAAAGAAGTAAAGATTTGTTGATTTTTTTTTTTTTTTGGGTTTTCAGCTTTATAAATTTTTATTTACCTTATCGTTGCTGATGTTGGGTTTTCGAATTGGTATTTGAATGGACTTTGACGATAAATTACGATTCAATTTTATTCTCTGTCAACTTGATATTTTTTGAGTAAGGAAGCAAGGAATCTATTTGTTTATATCTTACCCTTTTTAAATTTCTTTGTGGTAGTAAATTTAGAAAAATGTATCATAGTATGTGTTAAACGGGTCAGTCCATAATTCAATATGGTTATGTAGGATTTGCTGGGTTTATATGTAAATCGATCTTTGCAAATATCCCAGCAAATCCTACATAACCATATTGAATTATGGACTGACCCGTTTAACACATACTATGATACATTTTTCTAAATTTACTACCACAAAGAAATTTAAAAAGGGTAAGATATAAACAAATAGATTCCTTGCTTCCTTACTCAAAAAATATCAAGTTGACAGAGAATAAAATTGAATCGTAATTTATCGTCAAAGTCCATTCAAATACCAATTCGAAAACCCAACATCAGCAACGATAAGGTAAATAAAAATTTATAAAGCTGAAAACCCAAAAAAAAAAAAAAATCAACAAATCTTTACTTCTTTTATATCATTTCATATTTCACAAACAACTGCCGAGTTATCCAGAAAGACGTCAACCGTAGGCAAACCTGCAGCTCGATAGCATAAAGAAGATTCATAATTGAATGCAGCTAAACCCATCATCAATTCTACAAAATTGTAATTTATTTTGACAATAAAATAATTTTTCCAAAACCTCAGTTCGATTATTATTTATTAACAAAAATTGAGAGAATGTCTACAAAAGGAATTGAAAAAAATGAAAGAGACAGCTATAGTTTTTTATTATTTTTGTTTATGAGAAAGTCGCATTAATAAGACAAGGATGCACGATCACATGGATAGGGCAAAATTGGTTATTTTTTTCCCGATGCTAGAAGAAATGTAACTGGTATAATACGAGATTTGTAACTCTTATGTAACAAGGTTGGTAACGGTTACAGGATTTACTGGGATATGACTAAAAGTTCAATTAAATAAAATCAATTTTCAATATAAAATGTCATTAAGTAACACACTTAAAAAATTCTTAATGTATTTTATTTAGTGTGTCAAATGAATATGTTTGGATTATTGAAGTAAAAAATTAATTTGGAGTTCATAGGCCTTAAAAAACCACAAACTTCAAATAATTTCCTTCATTTAGCTCTGTTAAAGCCATTTAAGCGTTTGAAGATGCAGAAACGCCTGGAAAAAGAAGTAGCACACTTGTGAAGTCCTGTGGAATAGGAAAGCAACCTTACTGAATAACCTGCTTAAAACAACTTATAATTACTTATAACGTTAGTATTTTGTGGTGTGGCCACGATTTTTGATTGTTTCGCGACATCTACCTGGTAAGCCTTCCACAAGTTTTTGGCATCTGCTCTTTAGAATGGAATACCAAGGTTCTTGAATTCTTGCCCAAAGTTCTTCCAAATTTTTATAGTTTTTCCATCCAATTATATTTTTCGCACAATTCCGAAGGTTCTCTAATGGGTTTTCATCAGATCTTTGAGCTGGCCAGTCCAAAACATGGATTTTTTCCGCCCCTACCCAGTTTTTCACTAATTTAGCTGAATGCCTCGGTTCATTATCCAGCATAAAAATCCAATTAACTGACATGGAGTCAAATGAAAATGGCTTTATCGCATCCGAATTGGTCCAATTTGCCATCAATTTTTACTAATGGTCCCACTCCAGGCCAAGAAAATGCGTCCCATACCATGACAATACCTCCACCGGACTTTAAGCTTTTGATAGTGTATTTTGGGTTGAATTCTTCGCATTTGGAGCGATGAAACTAAAATTAATAGCATTGGATCTGATGGGAAAACATTTTTAAATCGCCTTAAGTCGCTAAGGGTTCAACTCAAAGTACACTACCAAAACCGTTAAGCACGGTGGAAGTTGTGTCATGATATGCAGCGCATTTTCTTGGCATGGAGTCGGACGATTGGTCAAAATTCATAGCAAATTAGACCAATTCGGATACTTTAGCTTACGATGGAGCTATTTTCATTTGATTCCATGTCAGTTAACTGGATTTTTGTGCAGGATAATGATCCATGGCATTCAGCTAAATTAGTGAAAAACTTGGTAGGGGCGGAAAAAATCCATGTTTTGGACTGGCCAGCTCAAAGGCCTGATCTAAACCCAATAGAGAACCTTCGGAATTATGTGAATAATGTTATTGGATAGAAAAACTATAAAAATGTTGAAGAACTTTGGGCATGAATTCAAGAAGCTTTGAATTCCATTCCAAAGAGCAGATGCCAAAAACTTGTGGAGGGCTTTCCTCGTAGATGTCGCGAAACAATCAAAAATCGTGGCCACACAACAAAATACTAACGTTATAAGTAATTATAAGTTGTTTTAAGCAGGTTATTCAGTATGGTTGCTTTCCTATTCCACAGGACTTCACAAGTGTGCTATTTCTGTTTCCAGGTGTTTTTGCATCTTCAAACGCTTAAATGGCTTTAACAGAGCTAAATGAAGGAAATTATTTGAAGTTTGTGTTTTTTTTAGGCCTATGAACTCCAAATTAATTTTTTACTTCAATAATCCAAACATATTCATTCGGCTTACTAAATAAAATAATTTTTTTTTTTTAAATAAACTCAATCGTGCTATTTCTTTTTCCATAGCTGTATGTTAATTAATTTTATAGAGAAGCCTTTTTAAAATTCTTTACTTGTTAATAGGCTTTCCAGAAAATAGAATAAGCACGTGGTGGACCAGAAAACGTCAAAAACTTAACAAAAAAAAAAATCCAGAAGATTTTAATTAATATACACACGTACATAGTATGAATATAAAAAGAACGAAAATTATGAAGAATTGAGCTAAATAAAAGCATAGTGTAGGTCTATTACAAATGTAAAAATCATAATAGACATAAATAACTTACAGCATGAGATTCTACGAATATATATCTAGAATATTAAATTCACTGAGCCAAAATTTATATATGAGTCATATACTTACTGTAGTAAATTATGTTTTCTACAAATTTTGCACGTGAATCATAGCAGAAAACAAACAAAAAATATTTATGCTTCTTCTAACAGCTGACATGGCAGCATAGAACCTTAAGAAATCGTACCAGTAATGATACTATGTATTGTACAACTGGCAGCTTAAGATGCTATGCCATAGTTGATTAAGATTTATAGGGAAGAAAAGGATATATATTGAAGGAAAGTATGAGTAATATTTCATTCAGAGAACAAGCAATACAATTTATAACAAGGCAACAGACTAATTGTTGATTTTGTTCAAAACATTATAAAATCTAATCAACTTTAAGCATTTTTGAAAGCGGGAATGATATTCATTAGTCGAAAACGCTTTCTACGTAGTACAAGAAATGAAAAATAAATTAAATACATAATCATAAATCTTATATGGCTTCTGCTTTGCAATTTATTTGAATTAAGTTGTAAAAAAATAATTTTAACTAATCTTGAAACTTTTTTTTGGAAATAAAATTATTATGATGATTTCTCTTAATGATGGCACTTGCTCGCTCACATAGGTACTATGTATATGTATTTGTATTGTGATAAATTTTTGTGCGTAAGAGATACTTAAATTATCTTAAGATTAAATTTTGGCTTAAAAGTTAAGTGGAAATCTTGAAAACGAGAATCATAAAAGTTGACGAAATCCTACATGTGTGCCGTTAAAATTGTCCAAACAAGGTGGGACAAAAATAATGTCACAATTCGTTTTTGTAAGAAATCATAAAACTTGAGCGCTAACTTCAAGGAAAGTTCAGTTACAGCTAAGTGAACACTTTCTGAGTTGTTGCACATTTGTGCTCGTTTTACGGCATTTCAAATTGTTACACGCAAAACATCTGTCTCCAAATTGGTTGGCACGTTGCACAGTGGCCGGAAAATCGAAAAATCCGAAGACTCTTCAAACAAATTTAAAGATCACAGACTGCAAGATTTGTACCCGGGCCTTTTCACGCAGCGCAAGTCATAAGACCGATACACTATCGTTTGCTCTTCGTCATAGTCGTCATACTGCCAATCAGTACGTAGTCAGTAACATTCTAATTTCACTGATACAATCGATACACAATTAGACCACTTTTGATACTTATGACGGATTATGCATTACATTTGGACCATTTTTGATACAATTGATCGACTTTGTTATATTTGAACCATTTTTGGTACAATTGATAATTTAAGTGATTGGACTATTGAGACAATTGACTTCGTCGGTCCTACAGGGTTATTTTACATACATACATAATAATATATGTATTAGAAAAGTACAACTCAATAAATAATGTATAATTTGGAAAAGTCTGAATGTCATTACTGGTGTGAAGTGATAACGTTTTTATAAACTCAAAATACACATAACCGAACGAAAACAAAAACATTTTAAATTTTAAATACAAAGTAAATTTCAATGATTTTTTTTTTTTTTTTTTTTAAATATCACACGTGAATTTAAAAAGAAGAAGAAGAAACATAAATAAAAAACAAAGCATCTACTATACGTATACAAAATGCTGATTTATCAATTTTTACTCACTAAATCGCTTTAATAAATGAACAGACACAAGGGTCCGGAAAAACACGTCCGACAACGACTAAAAGTCGGAGTGAACTGGTGAAAATAAAATTTCAATAATATTGAATACAAATTTGTTTTGGTTTATACGTATATTATATATATGTATATAATATTATGTATATATTAATAAATATTTATAGAATTCTTTTTTTATGTTTTTTTGTCTTTACGTCAAACAATTACTTAGAAATGTTTTCCTACCAAACTATTTTTTAAGCACACACTTTTGGTTATAGTTTCGGTACACATACTACATATATAAACCCACGGTAACAAAAAGCCCAAAAACCACTTATTTCATTAAGCAGCAGGCACCTATTTAATTCGATGCGATTTCATCATTTCATGAAATCCGAGGGAATTAACAAAAGTTCGCGGAATTGATGCTACTTAGTATATTTTTTTTTTTTAAATCAAAGATAAAGGACGATTCACTATTGTCTAACGGTTTTTCATTTTAAACTTTAGAAAGATCGATTGCAATGGAGACGAGAAAATGTAAAATAACTGTTGAAAAGTCGAAAGAAATTCCAAAACCTACACGAAGAAAAAAAGTGTTAATACCTTGATTTTTTGGCTACTCGAATGGAGTGAAAATTATGACACTCACTTTTCTCCGTGTTAGTGCAAGAATTAAAATAATTTTTACTAGAATTATATTTATATACGAATTGTAAATGGTAACACATTTTAGTGTAGTATAATATACTCCCCGAGTAAAAAAAAACAATTTTTAAATTACGGCTGTACAAAGGCTGTACAAGGGCCAAATTTCATTACTTTTTTTGGGCTGCACAAGGGCCAAACATGAGGGGTATTCACGATCTGGAGTAACGTCCTGAGTAACAGAGTAATAGGGTAACAGTGGACAACCTCAACAACAAAATATATGAAAGTTACTCTGTTACTCTTTTACCCTTTTAGTCAAGTTATTTTCTAGTGTAAAATAATCTTACACTTTTGCCTTTTTTTACTATTTCTATTTCTATAGAAACGTTTGAACTTGTTTACTATTGAGAGACAATTTTCGTTCATCAAAAATAAAAATTAGAATGAGAGCAAAATATTCATTTGAAAAAATTTTTTTTTTTTGTTGACAGTTGAAATTATTTTGATAGTCAAAAAAAAAATGGAAGTGCAAAAGTGTTAAGTATGCTCTCAATTCAGAGTTACCGAGTGCACTTTTACACTGTTACTCAGCTCGTTACTCCAGATCGTGAATAACTCTATGGTGTTTTTGCAGGACATTTTGGCCGTACACAATGCTTCATATGGGCTGAACATGGGCTGTACATGGTTTGTATATGGGCTGTACAATTGAATTTTTCATTTGAATTGGGCTGAACATGGGCTGTACATCGGCCGTATAATTTGTTTTTATTTTTGAAATGGGCCGTACATGGGCTGTACGTGGGCTGTACAATTGAATTTTACTATGTACAGCCCATGTTCAGTCCATTTGTTTTCTACACAAATTTTTTTTTTTGTACATTTGTATAGCCCTTGTACGGCCGCATGTACAGCCTTTTGGGCTTTTTTAGTTTTGTACAGACCACGTACGGCCTTAAAAAAGCAAAAAAGCCTACGTTCAGTCCTTTATCATTTCTACTCGGGTCTACATAAAGTAAAATGTAGGTAATTTGGAGTAAATATTGGGTGTACAACTTAAAAACCGGAATTTGACGGTGGATGTCCGTACTAACAATATCGTGAAAGCTCGAACTTTATATATATGTCATTTTGAAGGTACATTTGACAGCTGTCAAAATCAGTCAACAAAACAATTTTATCTTGTGTGCATCATTATTATTTTTCACGATGAATAACTTCGAAAATTGGAGAAAAAGACAGCATTTGCGGTAGGTTCTGTTGGGTAATTTTTTTGCAAAGAAAACTGCTGCGGAAAGTCATAGTTTGCTTGTAGAAGCTTATGGGGACTATGCTCCAGCTGAATCAAGCTGTCGTGAGTGGTTTCGACGGTTTAAAAGTGGTGATTTTGATGTCGAAGGCAAAGAACGTCCTGGTCAGCCGAAAAAGTTTGAGGATGAAGAATTGGAGACATTACTCGATCAAGATTCATGTCAAACGCAAGAAGAACTTGCAGAACCATTGGAAGTTGATCGAGCAACAATTTCCAGACGTTTGAAAGCCTTGGGAATTTTTCAAAAGATGGGAAATTGGGTGCCATACGAGTTGAAGCCAAGGGACGTCGAACGCCGATTTTTGATGTCCACAATGCTGCTTGAACGCCACAAAAGGAAGGGTTTTTTGCATCGTTTTGTCACTGGCGATGAGAAGTGGATCCATTACGATAATCCCAAGCGCAAAACAGTGTATGTCAAGAAAGGTGAGGCCGGCCCATCACAGCCGAAGCCAAATATTCACGCTTCGAAGGTATGTATTCTCCTTTAACTCCTAGGAGGAGCATAGGGCCAAAAAGGATTTTAAAATTTTGAGAAACCATATTGGTTCCAGTTATTGGAGAATCATTCCTAACTATACATGTTTCGTGCACCTCCAAATCCGATGTGCATGCTGCCGAGGCAGGTGGATTAACCACACTCTGGTGGGTACCACTTGGAGAGTTATTTTCCATCGTTTTTCGATCCATGCTTCATTGGTATAATCTTCTCGGCAACGCCCCACGCAGTAAGTTATAAGCTTAAAGCTGGATCCGGCAAGCGCTGCAAATATAGTGGCCAAATTCACTTTTAATTTCAGCCGCCCACTCTGGGTCAGACGCTTCAGGATTTCGACAAGATGTTTATTTTAAGGCGGCATCGACTCGCCTTGTCAGTGCCAGTTACGGGCATTGTGGGTTTTTCTTTCGAGGCGCAACGCTGTCCAACGCTACACCCTTCCACACCCTGGCTGGTCACCCGCTTTTAGTCGCCTTTTACGACAGGCATGCTTACCTCGGGTATATTCTGACCCCTTACCCGCAGGGGTAACGCTTCGAAGGTAATACTCTGTATTTGGTGGGACCAGCTAGGTGTGATCCATTATGAGCTGTTGCCAGGTGGCCAAACCATTAATGCTCAACTCCATCGTCAACAATTGATCCGATTGAAGCAGAAAATCCAGGCAGAGCGGCCAACGTATGCGACCAGACACGAGTCAATCATTTTCCACCACGATAACGCTCGGCCACATATTGCTGCCCCAGTCAAAAATTATCTGGAAAACAACGGATGGGAAATTTTGCCTCACCCGCTTTATAGCCCAGACCTTGCACCATCTGACTACCATTTGTTTCGATCGATGCAGAATGCCCTATCAGGAATACGGTTCACTTAAGTTCAAGATATCGAAAATTGAATCAATTCATTTTTGGCCGCCAAGCCGGCGCAATTTTTTTGGGATGGAATTCATAAATTGCCTGAAAGATGGGGAAATGTTGTAGCTTCCAATGGACAATACTTTTAATAAAATATATTGTAACATTTTTCTACAATAAAGCATCAAATTTCGCTAAAAAATTCCGGTTTTTAAGTTGTACACTAGGGGTGTTTTAGTGCACGAATTTTGGATTTTGATACTTGACACCCCTCAATTTTGTGAGGTTGGAAAAAAAAATGAGTTTGCAAAAAAAATTTTGGGGGTGGGGTGAGGGTAAGGGTTGGCGCATCGAGGTCAAAGATGAGAGAGAAGGAGAAACAATTTACTTACAGCTCTACAAGAGGGGCCACTTCTAGAGGGTTCAAATGTATGACCGACCCACATTATTTTTTCTTCCCCAACATTTTTACTAAGCATACCTACCTCTTATCTCTCACCCCTAAGGGGGCTTCCATACAAAATTGACATTTTTAGAAAATCGACCCCCACCACTCCCAGGGTGCCCCTAGAAGGGTCAAATGTATGACCGGCCCCGAATTATTTTTCCTCCCCAACATTTTTTCCCACCTCACTTACCCTCTATCTCTAGCTCTTTAGGGGGCCCCCATACAAAACTGACGTCATAGACATAAAAAATATGGAAAGGAAATCGTTAATTAGGCCCATAACTGCCCAGGAGTCTCTCCTAGAGGAGTAAAATATATGACCGACCCCCATTATCCCCCGTTCAAAGTTTCACAGCTTACCTACCCCCTATTTCCAATCCTTAAGGGGGCTCAAATACAAAGTTACTGTTTTTATATAAAATGCCCCCACTACCCCAATTGGACCATGGGTACCCCTAGAAGGGTCAAATGTATGACCGACCCCCATTATTTATGACCGATCCCCATTATTTCTAGGAAAATTTAAAAAAAAAAAAATTGTACGGCAGCCTGTTTCAGGGTTGAAAATAGGGGGTAAGTATGTGGGGAAAAAATATAGATCGCAAAAAAATAATGGGGGTCGGTCATACATTTGACTCTTCTAGGAGTACCCGTGTGCCAGTTAGGGCAATGGGGACATTTTATATAAAAACAGTAACTTTGTATGGGAGCCCCCTTAAGGATTGGAAATAGGGGGTGGGTATGCTGAAAAAAAATTTTGAAGGGGGCTAATGGGGTTCGGTCATATATTTGTCTCCTCAAGGAGTGACTTCTGGGCAGTTATGGGCCTATTTGACGATTTTCTTTCCATATTTTTCATGTCTATGCCATCTATTTTGTATGGGAGTCCCCTAAAGAGTCAGAGATACAGGGTAAGTATGTTGGGAAAAAATGTCGGGGAAGAAAAAATATTAGGGGCCAGTCATACATTTGACCCTTCTAGGGGCACCCTGGGAGTAGTGGGGGTCGATTTTCTAAAAATGTAAATTTTGTATGGAAGCCCCCTTAGGGGTAACAGATAAGAGGTAGGTATGCTTGGTAAAAATGTTGGAGAAGAAAAAATAATGTGGGTCGGTCATACATTTGAACCCTCTAGAGGTGACCCCTAAGCATTTGTAGGGCTGTATGTAAATTTTTTCTCTTTTTCTCTCACCTTTGACCTCGATGCGCCAACCTTTACCCTCACCCCACCCCCAAAATTTTTTTTCCAATCTCATTTTTTTTTCCAACCTCACAATATTGAGGGGTGTCGTGTATCAAAATGTTGTTATTAAGGATCTCCATACATTCTTAAAACACCTCTATTGTACACCCAATATTATATGACTACATTTTATTTGTAAATATTATGAAGTACAAATTATGACATAGTGTATACAGTAAGAAATTCGTCATGCGATTCTTTACGGCTTTCGGCGTCAACTCAAGGCAGTACAAATTTTCAATGAATACCAAAATGCATTTGGAGCGAATGCACTGTTACAAAGATTCCAGACTGGACAGGTCGGCCAGAATGTTGGTCCGATAAAAGAAATGTGATGGAAGTTCACAATTGACACAAGAAATGATTTCTGACGATAACTATAACTATAACTTTGGTAAATTTTATAATAAGTTATTAATTTTTTCACTATTTCAAAGATAAAACCTTTCACTTTTAGAAAAAGCATCATATTTTACATTAAGGATGGTGTTAAAATTGATGTCATTTAGTTGAAAAATTGATATTGGTAAAATGAATTGAGTTCGGAATTGTTGCTGGCAAAGTATTATGCTAAAATTGTTTGGCTTTTTTCAACGAATTCTTTATCTGTCAACAATACAAATGTCAAAGCACAATACAATTATGACACAATCACATTATGTCATTACTTTTGTCTCAACTTGTACGTTTCACTATCGCACATGCGATGCAAATCTTTCGTAGAAAGCGTAGAATTTTGCGATAACGGCCAGATGAGCAATATTTACAAATACTCTATAGAATCGCTACATGCAATCTCAAGATCTTATTTTCTTTTTTCGAAGCTCTAGCATCCACAAACTTGTAAATAAAGAAACAAAGCTTTGATTTTTGTCGGTCGAACTATTAAATCACTTGAAATCAAAAATCTTTGGGAAAAACGAAATTTTTCATTTTTATAACAATTTAATGAAAAAGGAGACTTTTAAATTTAATATTTTATTTTGTTTTCATTTAATGCAAACATTTCTCGCGCACATGTACCTATACATATGTATGTATGTACTTTGCTTAAGACAAAGAATCAAATAATAAAACAAAAACTACGTCAATGACCGCTGATAAGGAAAAATTACACTCTTTTTTACGTAAAACAGATACATGGTTAATCTATGTGCATACTCTGTCAGTTTATTTTGTTTATATTTAATAAATAATTAAACATTTTTTGTTCTCACTTTTGCAATATATGATGAACTTCTTCTTCGAACCTTGCGTTCAATAACAAAAATCTGTTAAATTAATTGTAAGGTAAGTTATTTGGGACTTGAAATTAGGCAAAAGTAATGACAGAATGTGAATGTGCCATAATATTTGCAAATGGCATCAAGTGTCATAGTGCTTTAACATTTATGTTGTACTGGTTAACCTTCATGTATAATTAATCGTCCCATCTCAATTTTCCAAAAAAGGAGAATTTTCTTTCCAAATTTTACTAAAAAGGAGGTTTTGTTTTCAAACGGAGGGTAGAAGGAGGTGCAATATATTTAACGAGAAATGTAAATGAATTTTTTTCATATTATTTTAACTAGATTTTAATTAACTACAATAGATTAAATTAATGAAATACATTGTCTTTAGATTTAATATCCTATTCTTTATTCTAATTCCATTTGTACTTCATCTTCGTCAACTATTTAATCGCCGCTGGATATATGTATTACGAGCATATTTTGCGATTTTTGCGGCTGCGATTTGATAAACGAATAGAATTCCAAACGCGACATATTCCAGTTAACTTTAGTGGACAGAAAAGCTGATTCTTATTCATTGTAGCAAAAATTCTTTCACCGAAAGCTGTTGAGCCGGGCAGGCATAAAATGTATTCAATTATTCTACACATTTCCTCGTAGTCACAATCGCTTCAGTAAGGGAATCTTGTCATTATTCCCTTGTTGAATTTTACTTTGCGTGCAATAGTTTTTGATAAACCAAGCTCCTTGTGTAATTGCGCCGAGTTGGCAGTTGCGTCGTGCAATTTTTGATCGTCACATCGATATATTTCCACACTAGAACTGTGCGTAACATCGCCCACGAATACATTTTTAATTCCATCATTGGAGCGGTCCACTCATCGATGTATTCACAAGCATCATCTGGATATAAAATCGAAATCATTAACATACTAAAGAGTACATAAACAAGTTTAGTTACCAAAAAATTTAATAATATTGAAATCGTATCCATCACTGACCAACATCTCTTTTTCTTTTGCTGCCATTATCGATAGTCATATTCATGTCATCTTCTCAAAGTGTACTTTAGTTCATCGATATGTTGAACGACTTCCACAGCCGTAACCTCGTCACTTTCAATTTTCAGCATATCTTCTCCGAACAACTCCGCCTAGTCAATAACAATAAAATTGGAAACGAATCGATTGAAGTGCATTTTAGAATCCGAGATCATGTTATGTTGTTTACCTGCTCTTGTACAAACAGTAGCCAAAATTTCGACATTGGATCATTGAAAAATGATTTCAGCAACTTTGCTTCTTTCCGATGTTTCACCACGTTCGTTGGTAATATCTAACATTTTTACGCACACCCGGATTGTTGAACCGAAAAATCTAGCGAGAACAGGAAACAGTTTAATGCTTCCATGATTGGATGCATCGGTGTAAATTGTCACATACCGCCAATTTTCTACGTCATCTTGAAGCATTTGACTAACTTTCGGTGAAAACACGTTCTTCACGATGCTTTGACATTTCGTTTGCGAACACGAAAATTTTTCTAAATTGAACCGAGTGCGGAAAATTTTTGTCGCACAGTCTGACGACTGGAAGCTTTGCATCAGTGACTTGGTACGCCCACGTACCCTCAATTGCAGCCATTTTGGAGTCGAATCCCGATAGGAAATGCGAATCGATTGGTTTGCTGCTTGTTGCTGCTTGCATGGCATCCAAGTGTTTGGCTATATTGACATGGCGTTTGACCACTGCATCGCCGCCCGAAGCGATAGAAAAATTGCTTTGCATTTCTTGCACCACAAATCACTTTTGGTTTTTTTTTTTCGTTTCAAGGAACGGATACTTTTTCTTCAGGTTTGAATTTAATATGCACTTATTTTTCGGCTTTTTTGTGTTGAAAAAAAAAAAAAAAAAACCCAGCTAGACCAACAATGAGTTTGCTAAAAGAACTAACAGAATGACACGCTCAGAATGTGAAAGAGCAAATGACATTGCGTTCTGATTTCTTTCGTACATTTGTTTTCGCTCAGTGTTAAATTTATTTCTCGTGTTCAATAGAATGCACGTGTGCTTATGGAAGATCCCTGAATAAAAATTTACCAATGTTCCAAATTAGGAGGATTTTTGATAGGAAAGGAGGATGATTAGAGAGTGGAAGAAGGAATTAAAGCGAAACAGGAGGTTTGCAGGTTTTTGAAATTTTTGGCTTACAAAGAAAGACGATTCTACCAAAAGGAGGACAGATGGGATGGCCAATGTCTGGCCAGCAAATTCGAAGTTTTGTGCTCTTAAATTCAATTCAACACTTTGAAGCCTGGGGCCTTACTCTGTAATGCGATGCGATAGGAAATGCGTTGCGAAAGCTTTCGCATTGGGAGTAGCGCTGCCAACTATGTCTCACTGAAAACGCTACTCCCAATGCGAAAGATTTACAGAGTGGCAATTATTTTTCGCATCGAATCTAGCTTTCGCAACGAATTTTCTATCGCATCGCATTACAGAGTAAGGCCCCTGATTTTTGTAAATTTCAACTCCCCCCTTTTATGCACAGCCTCTAGTATGATGAGTGTTACTTATTTTAAAAATGACAAAATCATGTCTCATATTTTAAGATAAGTTTGGATCCGTATCAAATTCATTACTATTTTTACCTCTCGTGTCGGAATAATCTTTTTCGCGTTTTTAATAGATTAATTATCTTAATTATATCATTATTACGTATTTGGATTTAATTTCATTTCAAATCTTTTATTCTTCTTTAAATTTTATTTGCCTCATAAATGTTTGCGGTTTAATGAAACCACGCGCTTCTCTTTTTTTAAAAACATTTGCATTTTAAAAACGTTTTTTATCTGTTTATCTCTCATTTCTATTTACAAATACTGTACGTCGTACACCAAAGGAACAAAGCAAAAAAATGCTGATATCTGCTGCTTTTTTACAATATGTACTCGCACTTGAGTGGTGGATGCTGTGATTAAAATGTCCCTCGAATTTTGGACTGTCCTCCCCTCTCTATGCTCTCTTCTTTCTACTTAATACTCAGAAAAAACCGAAATATACAATACTTGTTTACGTATAACCGCTATAATATTGCGGATGTGATGTGATGTTGCATTGAAATAGCAGTTATAAACATGCAAGCTAATAAAAATACACAGGGTGATCAAAGTTTCATAAAAAAAAAAGAAAATCTGAAGCGAAAATATGAATAAGAAGATAAGATATTTTTATTTGAGCTAACTAGTTACGTTTTCGAGAGGCATGGTTGGTTCTTTGCGGAACCGTGAAGCATCCGGAGTTCGAAATTCATATTGCAAATAACACCCATACGTCATACTGTCTTATGTGAAATATAATTAAAATATGTTGGTTAAGGGCGGTAAATATGGACCACCAATTTTGCTTTTTAAAGTAAAACTTAAAAATCACAAAACAAGACATTTAATCTTATTTCATTCATTAAAGGCAATTCACCATAATTCTGATTCACTTTAAGGTAAATATAGAATTAATGGGTGGGCTTCGTTATCACAAAGAGCCAGTATTGAAAAAGTTCTTAAGAAGTTCAAGAAGAGTCAACTGTGAGGCGCAGCGAACGGCAGCGCCGTCTTCCAAGTAAGTTCCTAGAATACTTACTTTATTGGGTATGGAGTAACTTCTGCTGTTAATTCTTCGACAGATATTGCTGCTAAGCCAGATCCTAAAAAATGAATAAATGCTGTTCAAGAAGAACTTAATTCAATGGAGAAAAACAAGGTCTGGGAAATATATCACCGCTAAAGAATGCAAAATTGCTTAACCCTTTCCGTGATTTTGTCCAATATATTGGACGATCGCTTTCCGCTATGTTTCAAAGCCTACTGTTACCGCTACATTTTTGCTATTCTCTTTTCAACATATTTTTAGCGTTGAACAAGGTTTCATAAGTTTGTAAATGTTGATGGTGCTGGCATTCTGAAAGCCAAAAATATTTTTTTCCATGTTTTAGTGAATGTATATTTTTGGTTTTTTTGTAGGCAATGTTATGATAAAAATAATACATGTTTCCAAGGCTCGGATCATTTCCAAAAAATTCATGAGTATTTCGACAAAATTATATAATAGATTCGTGGTAAATAATTTTACAATAGTTGTATACGGTAACCTGTGGAGTGCAATTTATAGGTGTCCAATATATTGGACAATTGCTTTCAAAGGCTGCAGAGTATAAGTCATAAGTGTCCAATATATTGGACAACTGCATTCAAAGGTTGTAGTTTTTTGTATTATTGTATATAAAAATATCGTTTTTCATAAGATATGTCTTCAAATAAAAAACTTTCTATGGTCAGATCATGGAAATGACGTTGATGACAGATGTAAGGATCCACTCTAGTGGTGTAGCTGTTTAATTATATGTATGTCTAAAATGCAATGAACTTCTAAAAAATAATACCAGAGTTGCTTTCAGGAATTACACAAAAAAAAAAATTATTATATTGCATGTTTTTCTCTTAATTTCAAAATTTTATCAAAGAAAATTTACTTTATATTAAAATAAATACTAAAAAATAACTAAAACTAAACTCTTACATCATCATTAAATTGGAAATTGGTAAGATGTATTGAAAAAATTATGGTCGTTGCGAGTAATTGTCCAATATATTGGACACCTCATACCACCCACATTAGGCAACCTACCTCGATTTTTCTTTCATATTTGTATTTCTCGGCATCAAATTAGTCTTTGGGCCAAATTTCATAATTTTAACTTAACTTCTCGATTAAAAGCACGGAAAGGGTTAAATCAAGATGGATATTTTGTACAAAAGAAAATGAAAATGGTATACCTACTCGATATAAGGCAAGATTGGTTGCAAAAGGATTCCTACAGAAAGAAGGTATAGATTAACATGAAACATACACACCAGTCGAAAAATTGACTATAATAAGGGTTGTTCTAGCAGTTGGTTTACACAATAATTTTCAGTTCCATCAATTGGTTGCTAAGACGGCGTTTTTGCACGGCAAATTGCAAGAAGAAATTAACATGGCTTTGCCAGAAGGGATAATTGGTGTAGAAGGAAAAGCTTGCAAATTGTTGAAATCGCTCTATGGCTTAAAACAAGCTCCAAAGTGTTGGAATGAGAGGTTCAATGATTTGATCTTGAAATTAGGGTTTCACAGATCAAAACATGATTATTGCTTATACAACAGAATAGATGAGAAGAAAAACGATATGATCACTCTATTACTGTATGTTGATGACTTGTTAATTGTTGGTAACTAATTGACCGAAATCGAAATTCTGAAGAAAAGTTTCTCGGCATAAATCGATATGTCAGATTGCGGAAATCTGAAGTATTTTTTTGGCATCAAAATTGAGCACGATAATGGGTGGGCTAAGTTATCACAAAAAGCCAGTATTGAAATAGTTCTTAATAAATTTGGATTGGCTGGGTGTAATCCATTGCGGTCTCCAATAGAAAAAGGATTGCAGCTTAAATACAATAAGGACAAAGTAATGTTAGATAAGCCCTACAGAGAAATGTTTGGAAGCCTTGTGTACATTATGTTAACAGTAAGACTTGGCATATCGACGGCTTATATTCAATACCCTCTATCTACAATTTTTACGAAAATTAGTTTTTGATGGTAAAACCTTCATTGAGACAAATGGCATAAATGATATTAATTCCAAACGAAAAATTTGCTTCCAGAGCTACTTTTTTCCATTTGAAGAAATTCACTATCGACAGCAATCGATTTTGTGAAATGCAATATCCTCTATCTACATATGAAAAATGAAAGATTTTTCATTTTATTATATTTATTGGGTGGCCCCTATATACAAGGTCATGACAAACGGTCCTCAATCGGTTCCAAATGGCAAAAATAAATTTTCTTGATTTTTTCAGTTTTATATGGTGAACCTTGATAGCCCTGCTCAGTCGTGATTGGCCTTCTGTAAACAAACAGATAAGGCTAGACGCATGAAATTTGGAACAGATGAAAACAATATTACTAGGCTATCTGGGATTAACAAATGGAGAGATTTCATATTGGCCCTATGCTTCTCCTAGGAGTTAAAGGAGAATACATACATGCATACATCTGGGATTAAAAATGGGTGTGATCGGCTAAACTTGATTTCAAAATTAATAAAACTGAGGAGTGTCCGCACCAAAGGCCCTAAGTACTTTAATATGAATCGGGTGACATTTTGTTAGAAATGATAATAATTGTTTTCTGTTTTCACGAAAAATTTACTCGATGGCGTGGAATTGATGGCATTATGTTAAAAAAATGATACCGGTCAAATAACTGATTATTATGGAACATAATATGTATGAGATTACTTTTGCCTCGAAATGATACTTAGGCCATTTGGTACGGCCACTCTTCAATTGTATATACGAGTCAAAAGAAACTGGGTATTAGAGCGGTATCCAGACGGACAAAACATGAGAACTGAAATCTGAGCTCAGATTTTTATATGAAGTACCCCAAGTTACTAGAAAGTAGATGTACCCAGGAGCAAGGGTCTTTATTCCCTACTCCCCGCCCAGGCCTACCATAGTCTTGCGCCCTAGTTTTTTATAGCAGTTTATGGTGGACTGGGGTTAGTGGTGAGCAAACCAAGACCAAGATCATAGCAGTCTTGGTCTTGTTCTTGCATATTGTGTCTTGGCCTTGGTCTTCATCTTGGTCATTAAGTCTTGGTCTCAAAGATGCCAAATTTCGAATTGAGATATGATTTTATGCTTGAAACGGGCGTGACACACCTATTAACTATAAATTCGAAAGACTAAAAAGCAGTCTTGGTCTTGATGATAACTCTGAGTAAGACCAAGACCACAGAAGTCTTGGTCTAGCAATGATATCAGCGTCTTGGTCTAATACCGAGACCAAGAATCAAGACCAAGACTAATTTTGCTCATCACTAACTGGGATTTCCGTATTACGCATCTAAACTAGCATTTTTTCCATCACATAAGAACTCTGAGTTATCTTTTCTTAGAAGTCCAAAAATCACTGTTTTGAGGCCTACTTAGAGCTATATAGCAAGCTATAAGCAAG
Source organism: Calliopum simillimum (assembly GCA_951812925.1). NCBI lineage: Eukaryota > Metazoa > Arthropoda > Insecta > Diptera > Lauxaniidae > Calliopum > Calliopum simillimum. Next base: position 110,305,642 of record OX638372.1, read on the forward strand.
GATAACTCAGTATCCTTATATGATAGAAAAAAAAAATTTAGATTCATAATAAGTAGATCAAAGTTCAAAATAAACGGCTTTAAAAAATAAGGACCTATAACAATCTGAGCTCAGGTTTCGGTTCTCATTTTTTGCATTCTCAAGTCCGCCAGGCGCCTAACCTATTTTGAGTTTTCTTTTGCTAAAAAACCATCTATTTTAATAAATTTGAATAAATCATTAATAAATAATTCATAAAAAATTGGTTTTTATTATTGCGCAATAGGCTCTATCTGCTGGTTTGAACACGAATTTTATATTATATTTGAATTGCAATATCCTCTATCTACTATAATAACGCGAATAACAAAGGTTTTTTTAAATTTTTTTGTTTGAAGGATCTAGTGGCTCTTTTTAATTAATATCGTAGTACTTTGTTTGATTAACACTATAAAAAATAGCGAATAAAACAGTTTTTTTGCTCTCCTGAAAAATTGTGTTTTTGTAGATAGAGTGTATTGAATATAAGCCGTCGATATGCTTTTCAGTTGGCTTTATGGGACGCTATCAGTAAGCTTTAAAAAGTATTGTTCGGTATCTGAAAGGAACCATAATGTATATTTTATATGTTGAAGAAAATCCATGTTTTATATGTTGAAAAAATAAAATAAAAATTTTTGAAAATTCTTCTGAAAATCTGAGAGATGGTGTAAAAAATGTCGTTCAGAGCAAAATCACGTCAAAATATGGTTTTTATTTTAATGGCAAAAATACACAAAATGAGTCGTAAGATTTATTTGAAGCCACCCTGTACTTTGGTACATATATTAAATTTTATGCTCAACTCATAAAATATTGTTTAGTGAAAACAGACAATTTTCTTTTTTAATAAAAGTTAATGCGTACACAAAGAAGTAATTGAAACTTTTTTATTTAAATTTTCTTGTTGATATCATGCTTTTTTTTTTTGCTTACCTTTTGATACTCGTAATTTAATTTAATAATCCAAAGCGTCTTCAAAGTGAAATTGCGACAATGGCGTTCGTACGAGTGAATCCAACAGTCCAGTGTTTCCATTCAAAAAGTTTTTTGATTGATCGCGTTACAAATGGGATGGGATGTTAATGGTCGAAGAATCAAATGCGTTTGTTGGAAAGAGTACGAGTTATAATTGAAATCAGAGTTATTAATGTTGTATGTCAAGGAATTTTCCGGTTGTCAAATGTTTGATATATTTTTTTTTTTTAGTTCGCAAAGTTTGTTTATTTATTATAAACTTTAATTTAATTTTTACAACTATTAATAAAGTAATAATAACGTAATGGAAGCAATAAATTGCGTTTTAAATTGAAAACTTGTTGTTGTTTTACTTGTTTTTTCCAAGAAAAAATTAATTTAATTCTAAATAATGAAAAAAAAAAATTAATTTATTATGATAGTTTTATTTACTGCAGTATAATACTTTCATTATAGAATCAGTTTGTTGAAATTTCTACTGCAAAAATCTGCAATTTTACACTTTTATTTATGATTTATTGCGTGATTAACATGGTTTGCACATATAAATTTTATCACATTAACGTGCAACGAATTAATATACAGTACATTATGTACTATTAATTAATATTTTTGTTATTGTAATTTATAAATTTTATTTATGTAAATACCTTAGATTATTTTTAGTACTGAGTGTAAATCGTGCCTATCGTGTTATTTTATAAAAATTAATCCTTATGACCGGTACATGGTAAAAAATCTGCTTAAATATGATCCTACAATATGTTACGTCATGTTACAATATACGGTTGCATTCTACAAACTTCAGATTATATTCCCAAAGCATGTATAAATCATCTTCTATATTGACAAAAATCTTTCAACAACTCTTTGATTGGGACGGTTACTGACTTCGATTGTGATTGACTTTGATCGTGATAGACTTCGAAAGTGAATGTGTTTATCATACTAACATCAAATATTACTGAATTTAGATTTGACTAACTTCGATTGCGTCGGACTTTGGCTGTGAACGAATTCAATTCTGAATGACTGATACTCAACTCTGAGTATAGAGTTTTCTTAGACCCATGGTTTGTTGGTAAAATTTTTTTTTAGAATTTTCTGTTTTCACACTTATGTACAATTTCTTAACTATATTTAGTAACTGATCTCTTATTAAAGTAAATGAAATGAAGTTTGAATAAAAGAATTCAACAAAAAAATTTAGTATTTTCTGGGCAAAATTTTCTTTAGTTTTCGGTTATATTTTTTATATTAAGGTTGATATTTATAATATAAATATCACAGTTTAATTATGTAAAATGTATAATTTAAACATTATTCTGGTTGATCTTGCCATTTGCTTGTCTCAAAGACTAAGCCATGCATGTCTTAGTACACACGAATTAAAAGTGAAATCGCAAAAGGCTCGTTATATCAGTTATGGTTCCTTAGATCGTTAACAGTTACTTGGATAACTGTGGCAATTCTAGAGCAAATACATGCAATATAAATACGAACCTTTGCTTTTATTAAGCTAAAATCAAGCGGTCGTAAGATCGTTATATTGATTGAACTCTACACAGAGAAAACAACATTGTCAAAAGTGGCAGAAACGTAGTTATTTTAACCACGTGGCGACCCAAGTTTTGAGCATGACTCGCTTGTAGCAGTTTTAACTACGCGCGTTGCTAAATGGGTTTCAACTACGTTTGTGAGTGATTTAACAACGCGCGTTGCTATATAAATACAAAAGAAAAAAAAATTTTTTGAATTAATTTTTTTCTGTGAACGGCAATGAAACCTGACATTATTTTCTTTTTTTATTTTCAATTTTATGCTTTAAATAAAATTTGTTTGTTTTGATTTTGAGGAGATTTGAACCTGGAACCTGTGGTGTGATAGATGCGGACGTTAGCAACTCAACTACGGGCATCATTATTGTGAAGTTGACTGAAAGTTTATTTGTTTTGAAATGAGCTGATTTGGATTTAGCTACGTTTCGTGAGTGTTTTATCTACGTTTCATTGCTGATTTGAGTTTAACAACGTTTCGGAGTGTTTTGACTATGTTTCGTTGCTGATTCATATTTAACAACGCTTGGCAACCAGCGTTGTTGAATAAGTTTCAACCACGTTTGTGAGTGATTTTGCAACGCACCATACAAATATGAGCTTGGAGCGTTGTTAAATCCAAATCAGCAACGAAACGTAGTTAAAACACTCACGAACGTGGTTTTTTCTTCGCTCTGTGTAGGTAACTTGCAGATCGTATGGTCTGGTACCGACAACAGATCTTTCAAATGTCTGTCCTATCAACTTTTGATGGTAGTATCTAGGACTACCATGGTTAAAACGGGTAACGGGGAATCAGAGTTCGATTCCGGAGAGGGAGCCAGAAGAATAGCTGCCACATCTAAGGAAGGCAGCAGGCGCGTAAAATACCCACTCCCAGCTTGGGGAGGTAGTGACGAAAAATAACAATACAGGACTCATATCCGAGGCCATGTAATTGGAACTTATTGGAGGGCAAGTCTAGTGCCAGCAGCCGCGATAATTCTTGCTCCAATAGCGTATATTAAAGTTGTTGCGGTTAAAACGTTCGTAGTTGAATTTATGCTTCATACGGGAAGTACATCTATAAAAGTAGTATGTACATTACTTTATGTATGTAAGCGTATTACCGGTGGAGTTCTAATATGTATTTAATACTTTGTATTTTTTATATATACCTCCTATTTAAACCTGCTTCAGTGATCTTCATCGAGTGTTGTTGTGGGCCGGTACACTTACTTTGAAGAAGTTAGAGTGCTTAAAGCAGGCTTAAAATGCCTGAATATTTTGTGCATGGAATAATGAAATAAGACCGCTGTTCTACTTTCATTGGTTTTTAGATCACGAGGTAATGATTAAAAGAAGCAGATTGGAGGCATTAGTATTACGACGCAAGTGGTGAAATTCTTGGACCGTCGTAAGACTAACTTTAGCGAAAGCATTTGCCAAAGATGTTTGCATTAATCAAGAACGAAGTTACAGGTTCGAAGGCGATCAAATACCGCCCTAGTTCTAACCATAAACGATGCCAGCTAGCAATTGGGTGTAGCCACTTCAATGGCTCTCTCAGTCGCTTTCCGGGAAACCAAAGCTTTTGGGCTCCGGGGGAAGAATGGTTGCAAAGCTGAAACTTAAAGGAATTGACGGAAGGGTACCACCAGGAGTGGAGCCAACGGCTTAGTTTGACTCAAAACGGAAAAACTTACCAGGTCCGAGCATAAGTGTGTAAGACAGATTGATAGCGCTTTCTCGAATCTATGGGTGGTGGTGTATGGCCGTTCTTAGTTCGTGGAATGATTTCTCTGGTTAATCCGATAACGAACTAGTCGCGAGACCGGCTATTGCCGGTGAGCATTGCCTCACCTTTGCACTATGGGTCAAAAAGCACACTTTTCTGGCCAAAACCTAATTTTCACAAGTGTTGCTATTGAATTTTTGTTGATGCAGTGTAACGGAGAATACTTCAAAACAAACAAACAGGTTTTTTGTTTTTGGAAAAAATAGTTTACCGTTTTTCAGCGATGTGTCAAAGTTAATGCATTTGCGATTTTAACTCTTTTTTCAATTATTATTATAATAATTTTTTTTTTTTTCTAAATTAAAAATGGATAAAACTGATGCTGATATTTATGATGCAATTTATATTAAAACATTTAAAAATAATTTGGTTTTCTGTGGCGAAATCTGAAATTCAAATGGGAGCCCCTAATTTTTCAAATTTTTTTAAATTTCGAACTTTGTGTAAGCTTTTAAAATTTTGTTGGGATTTGTTAGTCTTAAAAAACCCAAGATTAGTTAGATGTTGCTATTGTTAATATAATTTAGAAATTTGGACGCCCTATTTTGGTGGTTTTTTTTTGAGTCAACTTTTTGTCAGGCTGCAAAAGACAGGCAAAAATGAAAAAGAAGAAGCTGTGTTCAATTTCTAATTCTAATTCACTAATTAAAACTGGAAGTTGCCTATTATCCAACAACAAAGTGTTAATTGGCTTAGAAGCGAAACATTGATTAAAAAGCAACAACCGACAGCAAACACGTCAGTGGGCGAGCATCCAGAACTCCCTTTTAGTGAAAAATCGGAACGTTTTAAGCGACGGGCCACAACAGAGCTATCTACCGTTTGCAGCAATTAAACCAATTTGCTTGTCAGAGCTGCAACCATATCCGCACGAAAACAAGGTGAAACATGGTGGCAGTTCTAAAGGAAACACTTAAGCTGAGGAAACTTTGTTTTGAAGAAGATAAGAAACCAATTCGTATGTCAGCTGATGAAGCGTTAGCATTTTAAAACATTTGTGCTTGAAAACAACTTCACTAAAGAGCAATATTGTAATATACGCCGTGAAAGTAAACTTCGTAACTATGACATACATATATCCACATTGTAACGAAATCGTGAGCAGAAAAATTAATTGCAGGCCAGATGGTTTCGTAAAAGTGAAGTTTTTGTAAAAGTTCCATTACAACACCTTCTGAAACACACTGCAACAAGAATAGTTGTGATGCAAAAATAAGTTATCAAAGCACAGGTGGATACAGCTCTAAATAAATTTTAAAATCACAATTGATTGTCAGTTATGGATTCGATAGCAGAACAGTGCAAGCTCAATAAAAGCAAATTTTCAAAGAAACGACTGATCCGCAATACCTAGTCATCTCTCTTAGCTACAACGATTATTCCTTTAAGACTCGTGAACTTCTCGGGAAACATTCTTTGGAATTTAAAGCTTAAATTTGTGAAAGAAACAGCAAGCGTTGTTTTAAAAGAAGATTTTGAAACAAAAAAAGGAAATATCACTCTTGGGAAAGATTAAAATTGACTTCGAAGGTGAGAAAAGTATTGAAATTGAGTGCAAGCTCGTTTTAGCTCTTATTGATGACAAAGTTTTAAATATTCTTACCGGAACAAAATCGACACAAGCCACGGATTTACAAGAATTTAATTTTTCGCCTTGCCAATTTCCTCTAAATGTTAACAAATATCAAGTTTTTTGCTTTGAAACCGCAAAAATTATTCAAAACATGTATTCCTGATTCTCATTCATTCAAAGGAAATCATGGAGGGTTTTATTTACGAACGTTCCCTGCGATCCCACCACCCGCCCGAGAGGCGCATCCGTGTAACGTACCACAAGCAGACTGGACTGCTCTGCTGTTCAGCGGATCAGTGTCCACGCGGGATACACGCTTTGAAGCTACAGATCATGACTGATCAACTGCTACATATTAAATCGAAATATGAAGAAGAAAGGAGAAAACGCAACACGAGCTAGGAGTTCAAGTGCAAGAATTTTTTACAATTAAGGATAGCGATTGAGTCATCAAAAGAATATAAGTGGTATGAACAGTTAAAATCGTTACAGATGCTACAGAAGGGGCTAAACTGTGCATAATTTGACCTACAATGTGACAATTTTCAAGGGCGAAAATGTCTTGAGTCTCTTCCTGGAACGTTGAAATCTATTGATTGAAGTAAAATTGGTGAATTCGTTTCGCCTTTAATAATTTTATGCAAAAAAGTTACAGTAAGCATTACCCTTCTACTATTCAATGAAGGTAAACGGATTAGTTTTAAACGGCTTACATATGAAATCAGATTTTGGTCAGGATTCCACGGCAGTCCACGAAGTGCAAATAACAAAAATTGTTTTTGGACTGATCACTATAGATTTTATAGTATGGTTTCCAAACAGGTGAAGCGTACTCTAGGATAGGCTAACAAGAGAAGTGTAAAGAAGTTTCGTTGTATAAGGATCATTGAATTCTTTGGCCCAACACTTAATAATGCCAAGAACACCTTTAGCTTTGTTAATGGTGAAATTTATATGGAATTTGAATTGGAGCTTTGGATCAAGCATGACTCCTAGATCATTAAACCTTTCTACAGCTACCAGAGTGTGACTATTGATGGAATAAGATAAGCTTAGAGCAGATTTTTTTGAAAATACCATTTTCTTACTTTAAATTTAATTCCATGCGATTTACTTGGCACCATTCAGATAGATTATTTAGATCGGATTGTAGTTAATATTGTGATGATGGTGAATTTTGAGAAATATAGAGTTTGACATCAGCTGCATACATTAAAATTTTACTATTTTTGATAATTGAAGGAAGATCATTTATGTAAAGCAAGAATAGGATAGGGCCAAGGTGACTACCCTGTGGAACACCAGAAGTAACAGTGAATTCTACATGCTGTTTCCTAGCAGTTAAAAACGAACGTAACCAACACAATAAACGTTTGGTTTTCCCCGTCGGTTATTTTGAAGAAGAATCTGCAGAATCTCGACACAAATTTTATAAATCTGATAGATTACACCATGCACGCAAAATTAGCAGCGTTAATGCACTTCCGGACGAAGAAATCGACTTATCTAGCTATGTTAAAGCTGGCGAGAATGCGGAATAGGACGATGAACTTGAGGAAACCGAAATTTTAAGTTCAATTTATTTAAACATTTTAAATAACTTAACTTTAGAAAATGAAGATCAATTAAACCTTCTACTACAATAAAATCCAAAATAAAAACATCTCTTACTTAATTATTTATTGATTTTTGAAAAAATTAGGTACGTACCATTTTTGAACCGGCAGTACAAGGGCTAAGATTTTTCTCAGAATTGTTCTTTTAGTCTAAAGTCAACATAAAAACTTAATTTCAAGTTGATCATCATAATATAGCCGTTATAGGGTTTTGGACAGAAAAATATGCTATTTGACCTATGGTGCATACCATGGATGGGACACGCACTACGCATACCCAATGATGCCGTTGTCAAAAAAATGTTGACGCAAAATGCAGCGGAAAGTGACCTTAATATAATGAATGTGTGAAACTACAGAGTTTTGACAACAGATCGAGATGTCTGGGCGAGAATTTGAAAGGAAGCTTTGTGACGCTAACAAAGGAAAACTAACAACATGTTCCGAAATCCGTGTGATTTCAATAACTTTTTATTTAAGAGGCTTCTTAATGAAAACAGTAAGTCGAACGATTAAAAGTATCAGAATCTAATTTGTAGAGAATAACAAGTTCTACAAATAATATTGATTTGCATTAACGAAAAAGTAACCGTTGGGAAATATTCTTAAAAAACTGCGGGATTTTTTCTCAACGGTTACTTATTCGTAACTTAATACAAATCAATATTATTTGTAGCGATTCTAATACTGTTTAACTTGGGACTCATCGTTTTCATCAAAAAGCTTCCGAAATGAAAAGTCATTGAAACCACACGGGATACGGAACAGGCCTGATAGTTTACTTTAATCCAGTATGTGCTGCTGGGCTTAATCCCGAACAATATTAAGAAATGCAAATGATCTCACTGATTTGCAATACGCGAGCTTTAAGCAAGACAACAGATTAGCGCGTAATTTCAATTATAATTACTTTTTTAAATTCCGTAAACCGCATGAGACTTAAGCTGCTTAGGGATTTTGACAGAGTAAGTTATCAATCCGTTCACATGACAAGATACGATTTTAGTTTGAGCGCGTTTATTGTAATACGCAAATAATCCACACTGGTTAATAAGTTATTTTAATTATAACACACGTTACATTATTAATGTTTTTGTTGTTTATTGTTGTTGTTGTTACACGTTATTGTATTTTTCCTTTAAAAATGTGTTATTCTTGTTTTTAAATTCACATCATTTCAATTGCAAATTATATTAAGGAACATGTGCAATCTCAGTAAGAATTTTATTTTTTTATTATAGTATTTTTAATTATAGGTAGTATGTAGTAAGTATTTTTTATATTTTTTTAAAATGGCTTAAAAACAACTTTAAACAATTAGTTATGCATGAAAACTTTATTAAAAAATAAAAAAATTTTCTTAGAAATTAAGATTTTTTTAAAAAAATGTTGTTATTTTTTTGGTTGCGCTTTTTCAACGGTCACGTTAAAACTGATCCGCCATCAAATCCATTTGCATTTCCATAGCTAAAGCTAAAAATGTGTAATACAACACAAGTGGGATACAGCACTTTAGTAGCGCCTACTAAATGCAAATTAAAATGAGTTAGCGTTGATGAATGCTGAAGATGGCACTCGAGCTTAATTTGATTTTATAGATTTATTTAAAGTGAATTTAAAAATTTTCTTCTTTTCACATGTTGATCTTGCGATGAACTCGAACTTTTTAGCCGAACAACAAACACAACAAGACGAAGAAGAATAAATGATGGAATTCTTAGTACTATGCTTTGTACTATACTTTGCAAAGTAATGAATGGGGACATAAAATATTAGTGACGAAGTTTGACTTAATAGTTGATGAACTATACGTCTTTACATATATCTTTAGATGGGCATTAAACTTTCGATTCCGTTGGAACTTTACCCAATAGTCAGAAGTTCTCGACTACGCTGAAGAAGATTGAAGATCTTGTCTTGGAATCGCAAAAGTCCGGCCTAAAAATCAATGCGTCCGAGGCTGAAAGCATGAAAGTGAACAAAAACAGAAATGACATCACTTTTAAAGCTGGCAATAATGATATTGAAAATGTCGACAACTTTACTTATTTACTCAACAATATCTCCATGGATGGTGGAACAAGAGGATAGGTTATACTCTCCGGAAACCACAAAGCGACGACCCTCGAGTTGAACCCACAATATCGTAGAGGACGTGGTAGAGATAAAAGCCATCGCAAAGGATTGTGACAATTAAAAAAGTTTCATTTTGGTCCTATGCTCCTCTTAAAAGTTCCAGGAGAATACATAAATACAAACTTTCGATTTGCTTAGTTTTAAAATCACATACTTTGTCTTCTGTGGTGACTAGCTGGAGGCTTTAAGCCTCTGATTCCTATATTTCTTGTTCCAGCCATCGTTTCTACAATGTCCTCAGGCATGTGTATCTTCTACTAACATGACCGTTGCTTGACGGCGACGATACAAACGTCTACCTACATAAATGCTGATGTTTCTTCATATAAAATATACTTTTTAGATATCAGCAATTTAAATAACCTCTAACAGCTTTATAATATCAATGACAAACTTTCAGGCAAAAAATTCCAACAAAACCGTTCAATTATAGACAAGGGAAATCGCAGACAATTAAGACCAACCAAACCGACATCAGAAGCACCTGTTCCAAGTAAGATAAGGCTAATTCCGAAAGATGAAATCGATGAAACTTTAGCGAGCATGTGGAGAACATCTGACAATGGGCCTTATAACGAGTAAACATTCTCGAGAATTTTTTCTCAGACTACCTAACAAGCAATCGTAAAAGTAATTTTGTGGAAGGGCAATATTCAAGTAAGGTTATCTGCAATGATTTGGGAAGGGAGTACTTTGAATAAAAAAGCATAAATAATATAAAATAAATTTAAAACTTACCTTTCAAGTGACACCAATATTTTTAAAAATCCGTCCAAGAGTTTTCCACTCATACTGCTTTTTCCATATATCCCCGAAACTACATAGATCTGCGCGTCTCCTTTTTCTTAACATATTTTTTTTTTTTTTTCAGGAATAAAAACTTTATAAAATTAACTTGGTTTAAAGAGCGGTGTCACTAAAATAAACTTGGTTTAAATATATCAATGAGCATTGTTACTTTTCACTTCACTTCACTTCACTTTTTTTATTAACATTATTTCGTCCGGTTTGGAAATTTATCGGGCCAAACTCGTATACCATCACCAATTTTTTATTTTTAATTATTTTCAAGAAATTAGATCTCTTTTCTTGATTCTTCTTCTTTTTCTTAAGAAAAGCAGTGTTGCCAGCTGCTTATTTTCAAAATCCACTGAAATGAATAAAAAACAAAATCGTTTTATTTAAAATAAAAAAAAAAATAACTAAAAATACACTAGTACGAAAAACTGGATGATCTCTATACGTGGGATGCTATATATATTTCTGGCCTAGGCAACACTAATGTCATTAGCTAAAATCTGGCAACGCCATAATAAAGTTTGACATTTTTTAGCATAAACGTACTCACAACGTTTTGATGAACAAGTGCTATTTGTTTTGTTTACAGTGAGTAACGAAAATTAATTTTTCCATTGATAATTTAAGCGATTGATAAATTATGGGGTTTCCAACGAGATCGTTTTTTACAACTAACTGTTTATGCAAAGCCGAATGTGGAGTGGAACTAATGCCCAAGGATGCCTCTATCTCACGGTATGTCACATGACGATTTTGCATTATCAGTTCACGCACGGCATCAATGTTATCTGGCAAAACGGCCGTTTTTGGACGACCTTCACGGAATTCGCCTTTGAGCGAGGGTCGGCCACGATTGAATTCATTAAACCATTTTTTCACAGTGCTATAGGATGGTGCTTCATCGCCATACAAAGATTTAAGTTCATCGATGCACTCTTATCGTGATAATCCACGTCGAAAGTTGTGAAAAATGATCGCTCGAAAATGTTCACGAGTTAATTCCATTTTTTTGCCAAATTAATTTTTTCAAGTCACTGTAAACAACACAAATGATGGTCGTACGTCAAAACGTTCTGAGTACGTTTATGCTAAAACATGTCAAACTTTCCAATGGAAATGTCAAATTGCACCTGGCAACTCTTTGTGTTGCCTAGGCCAGAAATATATATAGCAGCCTACGTAGCGATTACAAGAACTTTTATAGGTTATTTAAAATTGAGAGAAAGTATTGAAAACTATTTTAATTTTGAAAAAGCACTAAATATGGTAGGAAAAGCACTAAGTTGGCATCACTATGCAAAAGTCGAATGGAAATACCAGGGCTGCAAAGTATTTTTATGGCGAAAATTCATTTCCATTCTAAAATACTCAAGATTGCAAATGATCCCTCTCGAGAAAGGAATATATTCTCGAGTGAGAGCTTCTAGACAAATTCATGATGAGGCCCTATAGCTCTTTTATGTTGTCATATTTTTGATTTGTGTCGGTTCTAGACTTTTTGGCGCTCAGAATTCGATATAAAAGATATATTTTTAAGCTTAAATTTAGAACGACATATGTACGTAGATATAGTTTTGTATATTAATTGTTTATGGTTTTGATCAACAATAAATTCTAGGTCACTATGACAAATATCATCAATTTAATACAATTCATCAAGAATATGAACAAATTAAGCTTCCCTTCTAATTCGTTCTAAAGTACGAGATTATATAGATATATCTATAAAGTACATACTCTATATATCAACACAAGTATCTACCACTAGTAGGTACATCAGTTCAATTTAATCATTATTTACTCAAGAGCATACAATTGACGAGAAATTAGGAAGCTTTTAAACATCGTATGAAGTATATGAATTCTAAATTCTTAAAGGAAGCACAATTCAATTTCAATTTTTGTTTTCTTTTTAGTTATTTATTTATTATATTAAGATTTCCACATGAGGCCAACATGCACGCAAATACAAAAATTTATAGTCGTACATACATATTTCTCTGTACTCTTTAAATTAATTAAATTTTCATTCAAACAATAAATTTGTTGAAAGTGCATTTAAATTGTCAACAAATTAACGACCTTCTCTTTGAAACAGCAAATCTGTAAGTCTGTTTTTTCACAAATGATTAAATCGTACTGTCGTAGGTCACGGTTGAACGGCTCATACACACCACATCAGGTATGTGCAAAATAGTGGCCTTTTAAGGTGCTGCTGCTGGTGCATCACAATTAAAATGCACAACTAAATTTGCATTTCAAAAAAAAAAAAGGAAAAAAAAACAATTTAAATTTCATCATCATAAACGAAGGAAAAACGTTTCGATTCAAACAATTAAAGTTGACACAAAAGTTCAGTAAACTTTTGTACACAGGAAAAAATTATGTTAGCTATCATTAGGCATTATTACTCTTGCAGACAGTCGTATTAAAATAAAAATATTTCGATTTTAAAAAACGACTGTCGCATTTCTTATTTAAAAAACGACTGCCGTATTTCGATTTAAAAATACAACTGTCGTATATCGATTGAAACCGGCTATCATATTTCGATTGAAACCGACTGGCGTATTTCGATTGAAACCGACTGGCGTATTTCGCTTAAAACGACTGTCGTATTTCGCTTACAACGACTGTCGTATTTCGCTTAAAACGACTGTCGTATTTCGCTTAAAACGACTGTCGTATTTCGCTTAAAACGACTGTCGTATTTCGCTTAAAACGACTGTCGTATTTCGCTTAAAACGATTGTCGTATTTCGCTTAAAACGACTGTCGTATTTCGCTTAAAACGACTGTCGTATTTCGCTTAAAACGACTGTCGTATTTCGCTTAAAACGACTGTCGTATTTCGCTTAAAACGACTGTCGTATTTCGCTTAAAACGACTGTCGTATTTCGCTTAAAACGACTGTCGTATTTCGCTTAAAACGACTGTCGTATTTCGCTTAAAACGACTGTCGTATTTCGCTTAAAACGACTGTCGTATTTCGCTTAAAACGACTGTCGTATTTCGCTTAAAACGACTGTCGTATTTCGCTTAAAACGACTGTCGTATTTCGCTTAAAACGACTGTCGTATTTCGCTTAAAACGACTGTCGTATTTCGCTTAAAACGACTGTCGTATTTCGCTTAAAACGACTGTCGTATTTCGCTTAAAACGACTGTTGTATTTCGCTTAAAACGACTGTCATGTTTCGAATGAAACCGACTGTCACATTTCGAATGAGACCGACTGCCATATTTCGATTGAAATCTATTGTCATCCGTGTGGTTTCAATTACTTTTCACTTAGGAGGATTTTTGATGAAAATGGTGAGTCACATGATAAAAAGTATAAGAATCTTTTTTGTAAAAAATTATAGGTTCTACAAAAAATATTCATTTCGAAAAAATCGTATTTTTCGACTCTTTGCAGTTTTTTAATATTTCCTAAAGGGTTACTTTTTCGTTAATGCCAATCAATATTATCTGTAGAACATGTAATTCCCCACAAAAAAGATCCTTATATTTTTTATCATGTGACTCACCATTTTCATGAAAAAGCCTTCTAAATGAAAAGTAATTGAAACCACACGGATTACGGAACAGGCCTGCATATTTCGAATGAAACAGACTGTCATATCGTTCTCTTTCAGCCTTAACCACGTAACTACCAACTTTTTTTAATTTTTATTTTCTATCGGAAAATTGTCAGAGGCTTTCACATAACGTATTGACAAATTTTTTCGAAGATTTAAAAAAATTGCAGTTACGTGGTTAAGGATGAAAGGGGACGATATTTCGATTGAAACCCACTGTCTTATGTCGGTTAAAACGACTGTCGTATATTAGCAACGATGAATCCTAAGATTTTTCCAATGAATTATGTATTACGCGAAGTCCCGGGATGGCATCCCTAGTTTAAATGTGTTCCATGATACATTTTGTTACTGAATTATTTACTTATTGCTCTAATAACTAATAGATTTCTTAGCGCGTTTAATTAATAAATAAAAAATAACACTAATATTTTTGTATAATTTATATAAAAAAAACAGCGTTCATACTTTTTATTGAACATTTCTTTATGTTTTACTCTTGTTGTATATAAAATGTACATCAGTTTAAAACATCTGTCTACTAACACTCTGTCTACTGCATTTATTCGCTTCTCATCATTTTCTCCTTTTGTCTTTGCATCTTCTTTTTAGACAGCTTCTTTTTGGCTGGCTCATCTTCAGGTGCCTTGCTGACAACTTCTTCCTTTTCGGTGAGGATGACCTCAACATGGCAGGGCGATGACATGTAGGGATTGATGCGACCATGGGCACGGTATGTGCGACGACGCAAGCATTGTGCGCGATTCACTTGAATGTGATCAACAACAAGACGATCAACATCGAGACCTTTGTAGTCAGCATTGGCTTCGGCATTGCGCAATAATTGTAAAAGGAATTCAGCGGATTTTTTGGGCCAACGACCTTGTGTGGTCTTCCATTGTTTAGCCTGTGCGCAACGGCCAATGCCACCGTTGAAACGACGGAATGGTACACACTCTTTTTGTTCCATGACAGCCTTCAAGAAGCGCTGTGCACGACGCAATGGCATGCGTTTGATGGCCTGTGCTGTTTCATGTGTGTTCTGAAAATTTGGAAATTAAAAAGGTTTAAGTAATGGCAAACAGTACATATACTAGATAATAAGATAGCATTATTTGACAAAAGAGATGCAATTGTGCAAGTTCTTCGCAATAATGAA
Source organism: Calliopum simillimum (assembly GCA_951812925.1). NCBI lineage: Eukaryota > Metazoa > Arthropoda > Insecta > Diptera > Lauxaniidae > Calliopum > Calliopum simillimum. The sequence goes on from OX638372.1 coordinate 110,320,832, forward strand.
ATTTTGTGCAATGGATCAGGTTGTGATTAATGCATTGAGTGCGTTTTAATCACTGTTTTTCCATAACTAAACTTTAATTTAAGCATTAATATTTTAAAAGTGAACAGGCTTTTTTAAATTCACCTTTAAACGCATATTATGCTATTAAAAATTTCTTTAAATTTAAAATTAGTTTAAGTAAATGCTTATTAACTAATTTATAAATTAAAAATATCGTATGTGGATATCGCTGCGTCCAACGGAAAAGGTACGTTATTTATTATTCCATTTGTCTTCAAAATAGAACCTTGCTACCTTTTACAAATATATGTAAAGATTTCCTTATTTTGTTAAAGTTTTCTGTGTCTACTGTCAATTTCATGTGTCGAATAGATTCAAAGGCAAGCGATTTTGTAACCTACTATTAAATACTACCGATGGCTAATATCAAAGTTTTCAAATGACTATCAAGTCCTAACAAATTTCGAGTTTAATTTTCAAAAATGATAGGAATTTCCAGTTTTGTTAGTTTTCAATATCTTTAAACAGTTAAAAGTGGAATGAATACATCCCTTTTGAATTAAAACTCGAATAAGGTACTTTCTGCGTTGGATGAAACGATATGTGCAATGGATCAGGTTGTGATTAACGCATTGAGTGCATTTTAATCACTGTTTTTCCATAACTATTTTTTAATTTAAGCATAAATATTTTGAAAGTGAACACGCTTTTGGAATTCACAATTCAAACAGATATTATGCTATTAAAAATTATTTCATAAATATAAGTAGTACATTAGAGAAGATGTTTACACATACGTATGTGTAACGAATCAGGTAGTGACTAATGCATTGGATAAGATTAAATGAGGGGTATAGAAGCAAAGGTAACAATCTCCATTTTTTTTATGAAAGTGTTTGATCACAAGCTACCATCAAATGCAACTAGATGTCACTATCAAACATGTCCATGTTCAAAGAAGAGACTGTCGTCTTTGATTCTGTACCTCTTTGATCGTACCATCTTCTTGCATTTGATGATGCTTTGTGGTCAAATACTAAGAGATACGCTCAAAAAAAAATGGAGATTGTCGCCTTTGCTTCTATACCCCTCAAATCACCTTTTTTCCATTACTAAAGTTTTTTATCTAAGCATAAACATTTTAAGGGTAAATATTGTATTTTTAATATACTCTTAAACGCATATTATGCTGAGATTAATATCAGAAAATCATGTCAATAGCTACAGAATACAGAATTGGTCCTAAATTCTGATGACTCTTTAATTAGTTCAAATAAATTAATCAATTTTGATTTAGAAAACTCATACATTATTATACTACGTTTCCACCGGAGATTTATGAGGTGATTTATTTGACTTTTGATTATGATGAATGAGGCGAGTTACAGCTAAATCACTTAATAAATCTCCGGTGTTGACTGACGAGATTTATTTTAAATTTGCTCATAAATCACAAGAAGGCGAGGGAAAAATCAAAAGTTAAGGAAACATAACGCAAATCTTGTAAGATTTTTAAGTTCTATTCATTCTACAGAAATATAATGAGGGGATTCCTGAAAACGTGTAAAAGCCCCAAAAACCTCGTAAACTTGTAAAACTGTCAAATTTCGTATTGATTTTGACACCATTTACGAGTTTACAAGGTTTTCGAGGTTTTTACACGTTTTTAGGAATCCCCTCATTATAAATGAAGTTTTCATTATTAAAGATGCATATTCTAATCTGGACCTAACAAATGCATTGTAAACAATATTAAGCGTGTAAGGATTATTAGTAGATTCAGAACTGTACATTCGAACAAAAGCGGGTAATGATTAGGCTTAAGGAGCAAAATATAATTGATATTTGATTTGTTTATTAAATTATCCTTAGAGCTAGCTCACAAAACGAAATCTTATAAGCTATCACTAATTAAATGATGTCTATGCAGGATATTGAGTCACAAATAAAAGTTAATATTACAAAAATAAGAATTATTAAACAATATTGTATATATATGTTTTTTTTTTCCTTCCAAGAAACCAGTAAAAAATTATAAAAAATCTACAATGAGGATAAGTACTCTAAGGTAACATTTTTGAACTGCATATCATTGCTAATACTCTGAATTATATGAGGAAACGAATTTCAAAGACGTATGGAGCTGTCCATAAGCTCTAGCCCCTATACCGTTAACGAAAAACTAGTGTTGAATAAGATTTTTACCCCGGTTAGATCGAAGGAATTGTAATTTATTAAATAAATAATTAGGTTCTTGGGTGTAAACTATTTTATGAAGGATAATTAATGTTCTTAGGACTAGTAGCTTGTCGAATGGTAAATTAAAAATTTCACATCCATAGAGAAGGGGCACTAGATAAGTTTTGGCCAAAAGTAGCCTAATCCTTTGGGGGGTGAAACATTGTGAAGCCCACACTACGGAGCATAACGTAAAATTTACCAGTAGTACTGTTAATATGGTTTGACCATGTTAATGTGCTATTGAAGGTGATGCCTAAATTTCTTGCGCAACTCACAATTTCAATGAGAGATATTATATGATCGGGTAAGAGAGGTAAAAATACACTACAATACACAGCAAAAGCTGAGACAGAATTGATGGAACAAATGTTCCTATACAACGACACTTAAATCGCATTGCAGGCGTAAAAACTGCAAACGATAATGTTGACTTTATGAAAACAGAACCACAAACAGAATCCTGAAAACCCGCCACTGAATTGCCTTCTACAGTTATTAAGCTTGTAACATGAACTGTAGCAGAAGTTCTAGATGAATATTAGCTTTAAATGCTGTACATTCAGCTGATGCTTCGCCAGAAATTCCAAAATTTCTTATATTAATCTTGCACCATTGCAAAATGTTAATTTCCCACTAATGATACGAAAAAACATTCGATTGGTGCTGAGCAGTTTATATTTGAATTTATTTGTAAATCATAGATAAAGAAACGAGTGAATCTTACGACTTGATTAAATAGATTGTTATCCCAATAGCAAACAGCTTTCATTATTAGTAGGCAAGGGAGCCTCAAAATTTATACAAACGTAACGCAAATCTTGTAAAAGATTTTTAATATCATTTGATCATAGAAATATGTATTATAAATGAAGGATTCCAAAAAAAAAAAAAAGATGCATATTCTAATCGTGACGTGTCAAATGCATGGTATTGGATATTGAGCGTGTCAGGATCAGTAAATTCAGAACTATTCCTTCGAACAAAAGCGAATAAATAGGCATAAGAACAATATAATCAATATGATCGGGTAAGAATGTATATACATATTTAATATGCAGCAGAAGCTGAGGCTGAATTGATGGGACAGATAATCGATTATAAATAAGTCGCATTGAAAACTTAACAACTTAAACTATTTCGACTTTTTCAAAAGAATCATTCGCAATTTGAAATGTAGCAGAAGTTCTAGATGAATATTAGCTTAAAATGCTGTACATTCAGCTGATGCTTCGCCAGAAATTCCAAAATTTCTTATATTAATCTTGCACCATTGCAAAATGTTTATTTCCCACTAATGATACGAAAAAACATTCGATTGGTGCTGAAGTGTTATATGGAACAGATGAAAATATCGCAACGATGAAGAGGGAATATTGCACACTACAGTTACTAGTAGAGGGACGCAATCAATTGAACCGGATATTAAATAGATAAAAGGTAAGAGATCTTACGCCTCGCTTCAAGAGATTTTAAACCTTAAAGCAAACATCGAAATATCCCTATACAAAGGCACTTAATTTGCATTGGAAACTAAAAATGTTGTCTTAGTAAAAACAGAATCCAAAGAACCCTATTCTGATAGACAACACTTACCTAAACATGGACTGATCGACCAATAAATGTCTACTGATCAATAGCCAGTTCTTTAATTTGATACAATTTACGTACTCGCATTATCAAATATGGCACTATGAAATGTAGCAGAAGTTCTAGATGAATATCAGCTTAATATGCTGTATATTCAGCTGATGCTTCGCCAGAAATTTAAAAATTTCTCATATTAATCTTGCACCATTGCAAAATGTCAATTTCCCACTAATGATACGAAAAAACATTCGATTGGTGCTGAACAGTTTATATTTGAATTTATTTGTAAATTTGTAGCACAAGTTCTAGATGTAAAACTGTTGGTATTTACAGATTTTCAGCTGATGCTTGGCCAATGCCCATTCATAATGGGTACATTTTGGTTTGCTCTAGCATCATTGCAAAAGCACCAAGGAGCACAATTAACAACTCTCAAGCACTGATTTAAGATGCAAAAATTGAACTACGAAAAAAGAACTACATTTAAACATAGCCCTACTTAACACACATCACTATTTGACTTTCCACTTTTTCATTTCTTTTAAAATCCAAAAAAAAACTCACCTTGAAATGCACACGTAGATTTGGGCCACGCGACTTGCAGGACTTGGTGGCATTCTCTGGTTCCCTTGAGTACCGACCCATTGTTGTTTAATTTCTGCAAACGAAAGGAAAACATTAATATTTTTTCCTATAAATTTGAAAATTGATTTTTGTTTTGTTATTGAAAGTAATTCTGAAGCTTGGTTCCCTACAAGCTTGTTGCAATTATATGCTCTTCCAGTCAATGTTTGCATTTCTGCCTTTATATTTAACATTTCGTTCAATTTTCACACGGATGCTTCAAAATTAATTTCTAAATTCATCAAAATTCGTACCTTCTTCTTGTGAATTAAACCGGAAAAGAACCTTTTTGACAGCTGTCTTTTTGTTGGTAAGCTAGTGCGCGGCAGCCATTTTTCATATTTTTGGCATTAAAGTGTTGCCGTACCATTATAATTTAAAAAGGATTATCAGAGCGTGAGCACAATCTAAAATCAAGTTTGTTTCTATTTTATTTTGCTCTGATATCACTCTGAACAAAAAAAGAAACACAAATTTTATGCTCTGATGTCTCTGAACAAAAAAGAAACACAAATTATATTTTGACAACTCAGACTCTACTCCGAACGAAAAAAGAAAAACGCCTATTATAAGAAAACAAACTAACTATATTTTTATTTTAAAAAGCAACCACTGTGTCAAAACATATTAAGGTATTCCTTGTAAACTTGTAAAACTAACAAAATTCTTACGAGTTTACTAAATTTTCGAGGACTTACACGTTTTAAGGAATACCTTTATAATTTTTTTTATGTCATAATTGTTATTATTATAATTTTAGCGGTAATTAACAATCTTTTCCAATGCACAAATCGTGTCTCAAGAATTGCCATCCTTTGTAATTTTTATAAAAAATTGTAGACATTTACACATTTTCCGTTCCGGAATGATAAGCTTCGGCAATAACACAGCTAATATTGTACAATGTGCCAAGGCTAAATAAAAATTTATTTATTTACTTTTAGTTTTGATAGTTGTATTGGAGCTGATTCATACACACAACTAAACTATCGGACGATAGTACTATTAGTAGGTAAACGGTGGGTAGCGGTCCCTGCTTCCAAATCATATATCACATTATTCGATAAACCGTGTAAGTGCTTCAAAAGCCTCGTATGATGGTTAACATGGCAGACAAAATAGTCGAGCAACAATCTTGTCGCATATGCAGCAATCCTGAATAGAACTATCGCCTAACTGCCATAACTAAATTGGAGCGTCAGCGTTATTTTACCATCAAAAATTACTCATGTACATTCAATTTGTATGGCGCATACCGAAATTCCCAACGTTCAACGCTCAGCTATTCGAATTTCCAATTTTGACAAAGCGTTATGGAGTTAAGTTAGCTGCAGAAAAGTAAAAAAAGAAACAACAATATGATTTTGACAAACAAATGACTTCAACGCAACGCTCTTTATTTCGGTATGGCGCTTGACGCTTTTGTGTAACGTTAAATAACGCAACGCCTGCAATTTAGGTATGGCAATAAGTGCTGGTTCACATGACAAACTAAATTATCGGGCGATAGTACAATTTATAGACAAGCGGAGGGACCGCTATTCACCGCTTGCCTACAAAAAGTACTATCGCCCGACAATTTAGCTTGTCGTGTGAACCAGCACTAACTGTTTCATCTACCATGCGAACCAGCACTAAAGGGCCGTCCTCACGTACAGTCTTACCTGCACAAACCAAGTTCGTGCAAACTATATTTTTTTTCATCGCGTCCACATGACACAGGAAAGTTTGTGTAGTTTTCAGTATACCTTATTTTCATGTCATCTAATATGCGGGATGGTACGGCGCGATGAAAAACTAAAATTTAAAATTTCACTTAAAAAATTTTTGAAGCACCTATGAACAATTCTCCAAGTACCTGAAAACTCTCCAACACGTATTTTTTTTCAGGGATGCTCAGAAATGACGTTTATTGAAATAGCAACAAATTGACATTTTTGACAGTACAAACTGTCAAAACAAGGGATGAAAGCAACGAAAAGTGCGAAAACACTGCATTGAACCGCAGAAAAGTGGGATAAAAATAAACAAAAATATATTTCGCTCCCCGAAAAATAAAATCTGAGTAGAAAGAAAATTTTCCAAAACGCGAATTAGAATTTCCTTTTTGCTTCTTGCTGTTAATTCGTTGAGTGAGTTCGTGCTGAACGATTCAATATTTTGTTTTTAAATAGTGAAAAGGAAAAGCCGAGTGTAAAGGAGAAAGAAAAGGAAAAAGGATGAAATTCAATAGCGAAGCAAAGCTCAAAAGTGCAAGTTGGAAAAGTTCTGTATTTTAAAGTTAGAATTCAATAATTCAAAATTGTGGGAGAGCATATTGAGTTTGGATATAATTTTTCTTGCAACAGGTAAGTAAAAAAAAAAAAAAAACAATTGTTTAAGTAGTTTTCGGTGATAAAATTAGTTTTACTTTATTCGTTCTAAAAAAACTCCTTTCTCCTCCATCCACTAAACTTTGCCTGTCGTCGCCAGGCTTATGACAGCATCAATTGGGTGTTTTTCCATTTTCCAAAGCAAATCCACCCTTACATTCCTTCCCACTTTAATTTTGGTTTTAAGTTACAACTTCGCCTGGTGCTGCGCTTTGTCCTTAAGTCTGCCTTCGGTTGCGTTTCCTTAACGAATTCTCTTCGTTTGTTTTTACTCTCGCCTACTACCACCCCCTATTCAGTTTGTGTGTTGTTGGGCTTTGCGATTTCCTAGCTTCGGTGTTGCCAGATAATTATTTTAGATTTGTTTTATTTTTAACTGAATTGTTAAAAAAAAAAAAAATTTAAATGCTAAATATTCTTAATCACAATTTTGAGGACCGAAAATAGCGGAACTGAACCTTTTGTTAAAAATATGTGTTTTCTCCACTTCTTCTACACAATTGTTTGATTTGCATTTTTATTAACTGGAGTTCGTCTCTTGCTTGGAGCAGCTTTAGGAAAAAAAAAATCTCGTGTTTATGTGTGATCGAACCACGACTCATGCGTTATTAGAAAAAGCTCTTTCTTATTAACTGAACTGCTGGGCCTGTGTAAGTAATTCTTTTACATGGTTTTTAGCTTCCTTAATAGTCTTTCACCTAAAAGAATAAATGCGATCTGCACTCTTTACAATCTTTCCATTAAAAAGTCAAGCGAATATGGTTGACTAAAAAGAAAGTGAGCTAAGTTTAACCAATTTTTTTTTTCATAATAACTTTGTTGAGTCAAATACTTTCCATTGTTATGAACCACCTCTCGCCATCTTTCGAATAAAACCATAATCCCGTCCTTAAGGAATGCCTGGGGTTTCTGGTCGAAAAACTCGGACAATACCTTTGTGAAGTCCTCTAGGGATTTCAATTTAACGCCATCAAGATAATTCTGCAACTCGTAAAACAAATAGTAATCCGAAGGTGTAACGTCATTCTCCCTCCACCTTTTCAAGATTATCGTCTACTTTTTCGGTGAATGGTCAACCAGATTTTAGTGCGTCTCTTCAATCATATATTCTAGAGCGGAATCGATCATACAATTTTCCAACTGTCAACCTTATATAAGAGGAATTCCTTATATTAATTATTGTAATTAACTAAAAATTGTACAATTTTTGATCTCTTTCCAATCGTAATGCAAAAATAATTAATTTACGTAATTTAAAAACGGCCCTTATTTTGAAACAATTACTTAGGACAGCTAAAATGGTACGGAACTATTTTACACTGAATCCCATTCGCCTTTTTATATAGTCATCCTTATTCTTTTTGTCGTTTTAATAGTCATTTTTAAGTCGTTTTAGTTTTTATAGTAGTCTCGCTCCTAAATATAGATTTTTTAAATATACTGAAGCGTAGTATTATTTCTAGTATTGATATCAGCTCAGCATCAGCAATAAGCTGATAATCAGCATAAAATAAATATCAGCATCAGCAAAAAATTGCTGATAATATCAGCAAAACCATCAAAGCATTTATTCTTTGCCGATCATTGACTAATTGCACAAATTTACAGTTGGTTTTTCATTTTCAAACTTTGTAGCCGATTATAGTGTTTTGGACCTCCTATTTACGAAATTGAACTTGGTTTTTTCTACTAACTACGTTAGGATTTTGAGCATCCTTACTTCAAATTGCGAAGGCGCTATATTCAGTTACATGCACTTCCAGGATAAGGTGTTATTTGCTTAGCCAAATGCATCGGATAGCGACGAACTTCATTAAAAAACTTAATCTGTTTTTTATTTTTCCAATATGATTCTTACTTTTTGAGTTATCAGCCGTTGAAGTGCAGGTAACTCAATGCCATACGAATAGAATTTAGTTCTTTGTATGGCGTTGAAAAACCTTTATTTCAGCGGAGCATTAGTCGGAAAATAATCGTCCAATTGAGCAAAGTTGAAAGGTACAGTTTAGTAAGTGAAATTATGCCTATCAGATGCCATTGGCAAATAATTACACCATTTACTGTAAGTATTATAAATTTAGCTTCAAAAATGTTTCGAAACAGCGATTACTCCACTTTGAAGAAAAAAAATCTTGGAGTCCTGACATGATTGAAAAAGTAAGCAAGGGGTTGCACCAACATATTTGGCTATAAAATATCGGAATGGAAAACCATTGTAAGATTGTGTTTAAAAAAACAAATTGTTTTTTTTTTTTTTTGGTTTTAATGTTTCAATATTTTTTTCTTACATTTTTGCAATGTGTTATTTCCGATTTTAATGAATTTTTCCAACTAAAATCTGTGCAATTTCTTTTGAAATTAATTTTTAATTTGTACTGTAAATAAATAAAGAATAATCAGGCATGTTCTGAAATCCGATTCTCGTCGGAAAAGGAATGAAAGCAATCTAGAAGATTTCGGTAAATCGAAAAAGAACCATTAGCAAATTTTATTTTTTGAAATACAAATCCGATTCCATCTTATTTGTCGCAATGATGAGTTCTTGAAGATTGCTTTCATTTCGTCTCCGAAGAGAATCGGATTTCAAAACATGCCTGAATGTAAGTTTATTCTCTAAAAAAAAGCAAAAAAGTGGAAAGTATTTACATAACTAGCTACCAACAAATCACTTGTCAAGTGGTATTGTGGTGTGAACTTATTGTTCCATGTTTTTGTGTGAAAAGAAAGTATGTACTTTTTGTTCCATAAAATATCAGCATCCGCATCAGCATCAGCTGATATCAGTAAATTAATATCAGTATCAGCATCAGCAAAACCATATCTCGTATTGTCATCGCAGTGTGTCAAATGTTCAAAAGATCATTGTAGAAGAAAATCCATTTTGGCCCTATGCTCCCCTAGGAGCTAAATGATAAATACAGAACAGTATGATTCTTTAGACAATTTTCTAATTGCGCAATTTATTCAAAGCATCTGGCAACATTATGACGTATGCTCTAAATCTGTTTTAAGTTACCATTTGGTTTCAAATCAACTACGTTTCATTATTGTTACGTTATGCTTCGTCCTCTTAGCTACGATTTAATATGAATTGGAACTTACCAGTCGTCGTTGTCGTATGTTTATTTGTTGTTGTTGTTGTTATCCTCGTTTCAAATATGACATCAACTGTCTGTCTTTCTCTCTGTTTGTCTATTTATTCTTCCCATTCCCTTCGTAAAATCCATCGTCCTTTTTTGTCGGTTGAGTCTTACTTTGAACCACGACGGGTAGTCATAGTCTTGGTTGCCTTGGCCATTCTTTGTATTGCCGAGGGGATGGATGGATATTAATTGATATCGATCGATTAGTTTTGAAAAAAAAAAAAATATATATACTTATATATAAAATGCAAAGCCTAGGCGCATAGATAGTTTGAACAATCAATGGAAATGCCAGTGGAAAGGAGTAGCATTGTAATTATGCTTGTTGTTGTCTTGTTCATTTGTTTACCTACTTACTTAGTTATATTGTTGTGCACCCATTTGATATTGTGACTTTATTTTTCAATATAAAATATAACTATATTTAAATTGGAATATATTTTTTTTTTTTTAAATGCGTATATGTATATCTGTTGAAAGCTTAGTTTTGGAAGAATTTTATTGAAACATATCAAATTCATACCATTCAAAAGAAATATGGGTACTTAAACGCAAAATAATCAAGAAACGAATAATTTTTGTGGTCTCCACTGTCCATAAAACAGCCATAAATCATGCAATGAATTTTTGATAGCAGCTTTAACAAAAATTACGCCAAAATAAGAAGGTTCGTGTCGTTACTAGAGCAATGCATCAAATATTATTGTGCACTAGAAAATTAATTTTTTATATTATTTGCATAAAGATATATTTCATGAAGATTCCAGCTATTCCAACTAAGTGTTATAAAAGCTGCTTTCTATGAGCTGCTTTCTTAGATCACATAGTATTTAACTTCAGTGTTGTTAAGAATAACTATGTGTTCTAAGTTATACAAAGTAAAATAAATATTATGCCTTGTTCTCAGTGTCTTGTTAACCAGATTGAAATAGGAAAAAAACGAATAAGCAAAGATTATCATTCAAACTATTCAGCCTGGTTTTTACTCTGACAATTCACTAACAATAAGTCTGTTATTAACCAAATCACAATTCTATTCTCAATTTTTTCACTTACATATCGTCACTCTTAGGCCAGATTCACGAAAGTGCAAATTTTTCGGTTTTGCACTAATGTGGTTTTCTTGTAAAAAATGGTTCAATAAAGTTATACCAGAAGTATGAAAGCTTTATCTGAAATGGTTTAACAGCAAATGCAAAGTTTATTATACGAAAAAGCAGAATATAGAGTAGAACGGGGTAATGTCGTGCAGGGGGTAATGTCGCGCACTGGCTGTTTTAGCTCAAAGAATTGAATGATTTACCAACTGTTCGTAAGGTAGGGACCTGCTGACCTACTGAGCTTATGCATATAATACTACCAATTTTCACCAGTTCGTCTCTACAGAGTAACCTTTTTTTCAAAACGCACGCTTTCGGGACGATAAAAGTGTTTTTTCATTGGGTCAGAAAAATAATTTTCGTTGCGGGAAAATATACCAGGTAAGTGTTTTCTGAAACGAATTATCCTGCCAAAGAAAAGAAGTATTTGGTTTTCGAAAAAAATTGTGGGCTTCACCGAGTTATCGAAGTTGACCTTTAAAACGACCATTGGGGTAATGTCGTGCACATTCACTTACACAAACACAATTTCTCGCTACACAAATGTTGTTACACATGGATGTAACCAATGAAATTATCTTTCGATCGGATGCTTTCTCGTTGCATTCGCTTGAGATGTACGGCTTTACGAGCATGTCAAAGTTGAGTGCACGACATTGCCACGTTCTACTCTACACAACATATTATGTTCTTCACACTTGTATAATAATGAATAAATACATGATAATGCTAAATCTCCTCTAATAGAACCACTACCTATCATTTCTCACACATTTTGGAACCTTTACTATACTCGGAAAACAATGCACGACATTACCCCACAAATTTTGAGGGGGATAATGTCGTGCACATTTTTTTTTCTTCACTTACACAAACACAATTTCTCGCTACACAAATGTTGTTACACATGGTTGTAACCAACGAAATTATCTTTCGATCGGATGCTTACTCGTCTCATTTGCTTGAGAGGTACGGCTTTACGAGCATGTCAAAGTTGAGTGCACGACATTGCCCCGTTCTACTCTACATATAATTTTCATATTTAAAAAAATTTCAAATAGCAATTTCTCAAATTCAATAATTTTCACATTCGTGAATCTGGCCTAAGAGTGACGATATATGAACTAACTAAAATTTCTCATACAAATCGAATAGCTCTTTATATGGAGAACTAATCTGATTTGTGCTTAACTAGACATAAACTAACTTCTTAAATCGCCTTAACCAGGCAAGTGCGAAAGCGTTATTAATAACACTGATCAGAATCCAGAACTAGCGAACTGTTAATAAGTGATGTTGATAATCTCAGTCTATTATACAATTTTCAAAAAATGCAGCTGGTTGATCATTAGAAAAAGAGATATTGGTTGTGCTATAAATAAATAGGAATAGTCCAACACATTTTTAAGCTTTCGAAACATGCATAAGTAGATAAAAATGAACAATTTCTCAAAATGCTTGAAGCGACGCAGTAAAATTACTTTGCAGTGATACAAAGTTTAGCGTGAATAAAACTCAAAATACATGGCCAAGCAACGTAGTATTGCTTAGCTTGCTAACATTGTCAGGCCTACTTTTCTGTATTAATAATCTAAAACTAAAAATAGTTTGTATCGTTTGCGTAAAAATTTTAAGATCATGTTATTTCCTTTTCAAAACCATACTTTTTAGTTGCCTTTTGCTTTGCTCATGACAACTCTAAAGATTTGTTAACAAATTTTTTAAAAATTTTGTGTATAAATATATAACATCAAGTTCTGTTACTATGAGCTGTAATTTAGATGTAAATAAAAACACCTTACTCTCTCCTCGTTAGCTAAAAATGTTCCTTATATAGCGCTGCCCACATAGAAAAACCATTTCAATACACTTGCTAAACATAGTTTTTTAAAGATATTTGTGGGACTATTTTGGAAGCAATATAATATTTGCTATCAATTATACGTAAGGCTGTATATCAACGCGATATAATACCAAGCTCATAACTCAAAATGTTTTCAATAATTCGATTTGTACAACTTCGATATGAAACGTTTTACAAATGTTTACATTTCGATTCAAAGTGTGGCCTTGGCTATGGTCAAAAGTAATGGATTTTAAACTGATAACTTATCGCCTGCTATCCACATAAAAAGTAAATAACTGCGGTTTCTTCGAATTATAAAAAAAAAACTTATCAATGATTATGATCTGGACAAGAACTAAAGATATTCTCTTTATTGTGACGTTAATATCGATCGTTCTTGATAACATGAATTCAAATATCATAAAGAAAACTTCTAAGCAGGTTGTGCTTGAAAGAATGTTTAGACTCTATGAAACAACAAAACCTTTTGATACAGCAACATTGTTGTCAACAAAAGAACAAATTACGTATTAAGAACCACTAGCAAAGAGATAAAGGTCGCCAGTGTGAAGGAAATTAACTGACTTCAATATCCAATGATCAAATGTTAATATCACCCTGCAGTGATCAGCGTCATCTATTTGGATCAAATTAAGCTTTGGAGCTGATATCGGAATCTAATGTGAAATGAGTTAGCGTACAATCTCAAGCGAATTTAGCGTTAAAGAAAAACAAAAAAGAATAGACACGACGATAATGTTCGTACAGCACAAAACGGGGGTTTGTAAAGCTGTTGCGAGAAACATCAAGAAGGTTCCAATTATATAGTCCCGGCAGATGGATACAAAAGTGTAAAAACTATAATGATAATTTATAGGCTAAATTTCGACACAACTTTAAAAAAAATATATTCAAAATGCAACTTTAAAAGTATTTTTCACGACAATACAACCATAATACACATAAATATTAAAAATTAGGCGAACTCAGACAAGAGGGCGTGGCATATATGATTCTATGAGCGAAACAATGGCCTAACCTTTACTTCGTTGATAAAGCAAAAGCACATAACCTAAGTCGATACAAGCACAAGTTATTTGCTTTTGATTTTTTAACGAAGTGAGGATTAGGCCACTGTTGGGCTCATATCCTCATATGTAAAAGGCACTATGACAAAACAACACATATTAAAAAATGAGCCACACCCAAAAAAACATAACTCATCATATCTCTGAAACTATTTGTTAATGTACGAACATTTTTATGTCTATACTTTAGATTTAACAATGCAACTAAAAAAAAACTGCATACATTTGTCTAGATAAGATCTGTTAAAATCTTTAAAACTCCAATTGGAAAATACGCGTACAAGAAAGTTTAAATAAGTTCAATTACCTTTGAGAACAACACAAAATACGGCATTTCTTCCAAAATAGATACTTAAAGGCAAGATCCAAAAATAAAACTTAACTCACACCAATTCAAGACATTTCATTTACCAACAGCGTTGTTTCCTAGCTTGAATTTATGGAGAGACATCATTCTAAAACATCATGTAAAAAAATAAGAAAACTCTGTTTCATCATTTAGGGACTATACATGAAAAACGGCATACATATATGTATATATAATATACAAAAAAACCCAAGCAATTTGTAAGCAAGAACAGCAAATCAAAATAAGCAAAAAAAAAAAAAACGTTTAATACACCGATTCATCCATCCACCAACATGGCCAACGACGAAAGAGTTTATTTTTAACTATGAAATACCGAAGAAAAATTCAATTTCATACAAATTTAATGTTTAGATTTGAAACAGAGATACACCAATACATATGAAACAATGCACAAATACAATTTCACATACTACGCCTGTATGCCTGTGTATAGATATGAAATGATATTTTGAAAATAAATTCTAAAACGTTTCACAGAGCGAGGATCATCGATCGGTACGAGCGACACGACAAGTTCGGGGTAAAGGGTGGCTTTGGCTTTTAGTGCTGCTGCTGTCTGTTTGTAAGGTGTAGTTTGAGGTGAGCGAGCAGTGGGCGGTTGAGGGGAATAGGTAAAGAGCGCGCATGGCGCACAACACTTGGATCAAAAAAATTAAGACTAAGAAAATCTACGTAAAATAAAATTTTTACGCAACAGATCAACAGCAACATACGCAATCAAATGCGATCAATGAGTTTAAAGCTTAAAATGTGTGTTTTTTTTACTTTTGTTTTGTAATATATTACCTCTATGTAAGCATATAATCTAAGATTTTAAGTAGAAACATTATTTTGGGATATCGACTATTCCATGAAGAAATGTATAAAATTTTTGAAAAAAAAAAAAATTTAACAAAGAATTATATCGATACATCCAACGTTTGTATTGGTAACTCAAGCTACCAATTTTTAACGGGACAGTGTTTTTCAAAATCTGCGCTTTAAACTCCATCTTATGTCAACGTATACGTTGGACGTACCGATATGAAAGCGGAATTTAGAAAAAGTACAAAGTGGTGAAACAAATATTAATACTGTGACTGGATAATTTGTATGACATCCACTTTGCTAAAAACAAAATGAAGTATGCCTAAAAGCATGCAATGAATTTTAATCATAACCAAATGAAAACGATCTGCCACAAGAGAAAATCATGTTTTGAAAATAAATGATTTGCTACCGAGCAGATGCTAGAACCTTAGATTGAAGGTTTGCTAATTGAAAAAAAAAAAAAAAACAGTTTAGCTTTAGTTTGATGGCAGTGTTATATTTTAAATTTACTTTAGCAAAAGAAAATCTTACTAAAAACGTTAAACTTACCTTTAACCATGAACTCATTTCGAAGAACCTATTGATTTAGCAAAGACATTACAAAAAACCAGCTCCAAAAATGTACTGCATATCTATAGCCTATCTTTTTTCGCTTGAAGAGACAAACGTGGCTATTCAGCAACGGAAATAAAGCACCAGGCTACTAATGTACTAATGGCGCCGCTACATCTTGCTCTTTTCGAAGCCATTTCGATAGAAGAGCGGCACATTAAAAGAAACTGTAGATTTTTCAGCTTAGACATTATGACGATTTTCGTACAAACCGCTCATCCATCCATTTGCATATCAGAATGGTGAACGAGGCTTCATTATTGCTTTTTTACTTCGGTACTGGGATAAACTATATCAAACCATCCAAAGAGTCAACCTTCACCGTCTCCGGATTCAATGAAAATTAAGGTTATCAATGTCCAATATCAAACATAAAGTTCGAAAAAAAATGTGAAAACTCTATTAAAGTCATTAACACTAAAAAGCTGTAACTTCGGAAGCAATTCACATATAATTTTTAAAGAAAAACCGATTTATAGGCAATTTTTGTTGAAAAAATTTGGATCTTTGAAAACGTATGTCTCAAAAATCGAAACTTTTAAAAGAATATATGCTAAAGACCGACTTATCATCTATGCCAGTGATTCTCAACCTATGTGCCGCGGCACTTTTGTGTGCCGTGAGATTTTTAAAGTGTGCCGCCACTGTCACAAAGCAAATTCGCTGACATGATTTTTTTAGGTTCCTGGAAATTAAAACCCTTTGGTCATAATAGCATTTTACACCAATTTATAAATTGTGATGTAATGATGCACAGACTACCTCCTACCACACCATCTTTTCCTAATAAACTTCCAGGTGGTAGTGCCTTAAAGGGATAGTTGGGCTATTTTAAATACGTTCTTTAAAATATACACGGATGGGTCAAAATTGGATACAGGTACTGGATCAGGAAGTTTTTCCGAGTATATAGAACTAACAAAATCGTACAGACAGCCAAACGAATGTAGTGTCTTTCAGGCAGAGGTTTATGCTTTTCATATGCTGTTATGGTCATAGTAATTGCTGATAAACTAGCTAGGAAAGGGTCGAACCAGAATATCGTTTTGGGTTACCTTTGAATAAGAAACGACATTAGCGTAATCAAGGGAACAATCGAAAGTAAATGTATTCAGCTTGCTAATTCCAGACGGTCAAATCTACAAACTTGAAAGCATATTAGATCAATTTATTTTGTCATCCTCAAGTAAAAATTAAATTTTTTATAGCTTTTGAAGAAAAGCAATGTGCGTAACTTATTTGGTGCTATTGCTAGAAAACCATATATTTGTAGAAGTTGTAAAGAAACTTATATGGAAGATACAGTTCTTCATTTCTTTGGTCATTTCAATTTTAAACCGTTTGGCTCACTATCTAAATTGTGTCTGAAATCCATATGGTAGTGTATGTATATGAACATCATGTGGTTCTCCTAGAATTACTTTGTCAAAGCTCTCTGTGTCGGGTACACAATGGGGCCAATTCAGAAGCCTAAGTTAATGATGACAACATGGTCATCCCACGGATTTTATCTAACTAAGCCTGCATAAATCAATAAAGCAATTTAAATTCTCTTCAAATTTTTTTTGTTGTTAGTGTGCTGCCAAATTTTGATATTATTAAAAATGTGTCGTGACGAAAAAAAAGTTGAGAATCACTGGTCTATGCTGTACTGTCTTCGACAAGAGATAACAAGAAATATTTCTATAAATCTCATCACAACATCATTAATGCACACTATGAAAATTTCAAATTTCATCTTGAGAAAAATATTAAAGATTTGGTGGCTACGAACGTTCTCAAATCTTGAGCTTCATTGAACTACCAACCATACTCCTATCTCAACTGAGATTATAAAAAAACGCTGGCCATACGATCAGGAAATACTTTGGGAAAATTTCGCGGATGAGCGCTTTGGTGGAACCCATAGAGAGACAGATGCAAGAAAGACACGGTCTAAATAAATAGTAGTATCTGAAACTATTTTCAGAAATTATGTTGGGTTTTGGTTTTTCGTTGCAGGTTTTCATGGAGTAATCGTTAACTTTACTACACAGAGCCAAATCAACCACATAAAATAGAACAAAAGTAAGAAGATATCTCTGTAGTTTTCATCAAAAAAAAAAAAAAGTCACATCAAAACCATAGGGAAAATCTTCTTAAAATTTTTGTTGCCATTTATATGAAAACCTTGTAAGATTAAGAAGAAATCTCATCGTTTTCAATACGATTTCTTCTTGAAACAATGTTTTCACTCTATTGAAAATCTTATTTTTATGAGAAATCTTCTTGAAAAACAATAAGATCTCTGCCTTATACTATAAAATTTTCATATATTTAAAAGGTTATTTTCAGAAGATTTCTATATGGTTTCGATGTGACTTTCTTTTTAGATGAAAACCATAGAGAAATCTTCTTATTTTTGTTCCATTTTATGTAGTCATAATTCGGCCACCAGGCTTTCCGTACGCCTCTTTTTAATGTACAATTGAAGCTTCTTCGATGACGACCCATTATATTCCATTCTGTAAGAATAAATTGATGGTCAAGATGATTCATATAAGAAAATAAAGTGACTCACACTGTCTTCTCTTAAATGCCTCAATCCAGCCGTAGTTCCTCATGCAAAATAATTAAATACATGAGGTTCTGTCAAATCAAAAAAAACAAAAGATTTTATACAATTTTCTCCTTAAAACTAGAAATTAAAAAGTATCTCACGTTATTTGCATCATTCTATGTTATATTCCATATAGAAATGATGCGAAAATCTTTTTGAAATTTGAAGAAGATTTTCAAGGTAAACTCATAGAGATTTCTCTAGTAAAATAGGTTAATACGACAATCTTCTTGTTTTTAGGGGTATTTTTTGCTTTGTGTATGAAGTTCATATTATGAACAATAACATATCGAGCCCTGGCCGCCAAAAAGATCTATTGTATATGAATCTGTTATAGTCGAAACAATCGTGACCTTTGCTCTAAACTATTTGCAAAAATAATTCAAAAAAACATTCTAAGGTTAAGTCTTTTGAACGGTAGGGGCTGTGTGTGTAGGTACACATTTTTCCTCCAACGAGCTTTGTGAATATGGATTTTCTAACTTTTACAAAAATTGAAATCGGAATTTTTAAAAGTTACTATATCCACAAATAGATTAAACTTATGCCAGTTTCTCAGATATTCCCATTACATACATATATATGCGTATATACAATGAACATTTTTATTGAAAACTTTCCTACAATTAAGTTCTGAAATTTTCAATCTCGTAAGACTGAAAGAAAAGAAAAAAAAAAGACTTTCAGACAACTTCTAATGCTCATCCTCAGATAAAGCGTAATGAATGATATACCTATGGCCATATTACTAAACATTGTTGCCTACATATGTCTGTCTGCCTGCGCAATACCACTCGGGTATGGATGTGGCTCCTGCTTAGCTTTGCCTCTTTTGTGATTCACTTCAGTTTCCAATTTTCAGTTTATATCTTGCGCTCGTGCTGAAGCAACGAATAAGTTTTCCGCCCAAGTTTTTCTTTTGAATTTTCCTCATTTGCTTACTTTTCTTTTACAAATCTATGTGTGCGTGCGTGTGTGTGTTTGTGCCAAAGCATCTCACATCACAGATCGCGCCAAGTTGAGTCCGTTTCATTTCGGTAATACAGTTATTCAGTCTTCGTGCATTCATACTTTTCTTTCTCTCTTGAGTTTGGTTCCGTGTTTTATGTGATTTACTGAATTTTCGGGATATTAAAAATAGAACAGCGTCTTTACCAGCAACGGTGTTGTTGTCATTTTTGCTCTCGCAACGAACACGATCAATTTGCTCTCGCGCGCGGATTTCCCCTACATCCGCTAGCCGGGCCAATTCTTTAAGACGCTAAAGACACGGGGAGGAGAAATAAATAAATAAAGCAGTGCATTACCGTGACACAGCACACAGCAGGCAGGCAGTGTTTAGAAGAAGCCAGGAGGAGCGACGCAAAAACAGCAGCGGCGTAAACATATCGCTACTCCTTGGACAGCAACTGCTCTCTCGATCATCATTGAGTTTTCGGCTGATCGAAGAGTCTTTCTGCCTTTGAGATTAAAAACAGTTCGACGTTATTAACTTTTTGGCTAAAGTGTTTGCTCTGTCGAAATTTCATCTGTTTTAATTTTAGTCCAAGGTTTAAAGCAACAGCTACGAGTACGTCGTATCCACGAGCGAGCGAGTAGTACTGAATATATCTAAATTTATTTTGCTGTCTGTATATCTTTCAAAATCTGGTATGTAAATGCATTGTATGTGCATGTCGTCTATATGTATATCTAAGTATTAAATCACTTGCACAATTTAAGAAATGATTTAAATGAAAATTTGGACCTATACAGTCAAACTATGATAACGCGAACTTTGTTAACTTAAATTTTTTTTGCAACTTGTTCCTAATTCTGCGGCTAGTCTGAATAATCATTTCGATAATATGAATTCTTGATAGTTCGTACTTTTTTTGAAAATAAAAAGTGATTCGAGTTATCGAGGTTTGACTTTGCATCTATTAACTGCAGATTTTAGCTATGCTTGGTTAGCACATACTTACATACATATGTGTGTATGTAAAATATTCAGTTTGGACTTGATTTTAATAATGAGTCTTGGTCTTGGTTTTGGTCTTGGTCTAGGTATTGACCTTAAAAATATAAAAATACGAGATTTTCTGACCTAATTTTTAAATTTGTCAAATTCCGTGCTTAGAGATATTTTTATGTTTGAAAAAGGAGTAACACACCTATTAACTATAAATGTACATCATATTGTCCAAGATCAAGACCACAGCGGTCTTGGAAGTCAATGCAAATAAAGAAGTTTCACTCCGAAGTTTGAAGTAGATCTAACACGGAGTGCTTAATCTTAAGAAATGTCCCAAATGAATGGACCAAAGCACTCTCAAATAGGCCCTTAATAATATGCTATAATAATTGATGTTCTTGTGGACATAGTGGAATAGCAGTCTTGGCCTTGGACATTGAGTCGTGGGTTTGGTTTTGATATTGAGTCTTGGTCTTGGTCTTTAAAAAATTTCTAAGTATTGTTGAGTATTCAAAATTTCGGAACAATATTTAAGATGCCAAAATCCGAATTGAGAGATGGTTTATTCCCGATTGGGGCGTGACACCTATTAACTATAAATGACTCAGACCGAAAAACAGTCTTGGTCTTGCTACGATTTTGGTCTTGAAATTACATCAGCGTCTTGGTCTCAAAAAATTACCAAGACCAAGACTAATTTTGCTCATCACTAATATTAACTTCAGAACTAGATTTCTTTGAGAAATAAGGCAACTTTTTTGAACTTAGCATTCCTCGGAATACTGATATATGAAGTTGTTTGTCTCCAAACTTACCAACATTTGAAGCATTATCTCTATGGGTTTGTGTTACTGCGCCTTTTTATTTCATCGATTAAGTTTTCCACAAGAAGGACGTCCTTTTATAAAGTGCGAACTATGTATTTGTATTATTATTTTTGTATTCTGTTATATGCTGTCTTGTGAGATTCCTGACTCATACTTATAGAATGTTTTTATTTAAGGATCTTTTATCAAAGAAATGATCAATTTATCAGGTTTTCAGTACAATGATGAGGTGCAACCTGAAGAATTTTGTCTGCTAAAAATATTTCGAGATAATAACTTAGCATTAGAGATTCTCAACATTTGCTGTTCGGTTTCAATATGAACAGATTCTATATTTAAGCCAAAATATAATGATTTTATTTATATAACATGCCATTAGTTTTATCATTAAACTCACAAAGCTTAGTTTATTACCTTTTCATTGTCTTTTTATTTGTACTTTTAAGTTATATGATTAGGATTAATTTTATGATTTTCATGTAACTTGGAAAACGTAAGACTTCTTCCAACATTTCACTAAGAACGAATCATATGTTAAAGCATACCCAGTTGATTTTTTTTTTTTTGTAATGCTTATCATTCGCTTGAATTTTATTGACGCACTTAGTTCCAAATTTTTAGCAACTTTCCAGGTTTTATATAGTACATATATAAGTATGTAGTTACTATATATGCTCATATAAAAAAAAACTTACTCACATAAAGATATTTAAGTGACGCTTATCAGTGAAGTCACCTACCTGTTTATTTAAACGCTGAGCATTTCGTTGAAGTGTCTATGCGCGATACTTAAAATAAGAAAAGCTTATAAAAAAGATAAAGCAACTTAAGCATTCCAAAGAAAGTTTCCTAAACGCAATCAAAGAATCAACTTTGAAATAAAGTCAAATTAAAAGAAAAAAAGCTAATATGTCGGTACTTCTACATATCAGATTGTCGAATTGTATCGAATAATCATCGAAAAGTTTTTCCTCTTTAGTCTTCATGGAGTGGTAATGGACTCCAAAATCAGACGCATAAATACTTACTTACATTGTTTACCACAGAAAGCTGCAAAATCTTGGATTACACACCTATCTTTTCCACGTGAACTTTAAGACTATCTTTGGAATTTTTTTAATTAGACTAGACTTCTTGCATGAGAAAAATAATGAAAGTAAATAAATTACCCAAAAGTAATATCTCAATAACAGGGATAAAAAATTATTAAAAAGTTTTTACCCGAATCTTTCTACATATTCTATTACACTAAAAATAAAACTTTAAATCAATTCTCATGCTTTATGACATGGCCGTTCTACGAGTGTAACGACACGCTGCAAAAAGCCATTCGAAATTGATTATCATAAGGTTGTAACGAAAACCATTCAGTATGTTTCAATATAAGTGTAGTTCAGTCTTAAGTTCGGCATGTCTCCGGCAGTTGACCATATAGAGCTTAAGTACGACACTTATAATATACTTGAGCTTATGAATGTTTTATTTACATAACATCATTAAAAATTAATTATTGTAAAATAAAAAAGATTCGATCTGATTTACAAGGAGTGATCCAAAAGTAATGATAATCGGATATTTGTAGAACACATAAAAATATGAAAAAAAAAAATTTTTTCTTCCTCATATGTCTACTAGGTCAGTATATAAATAGGCCACAATTCCCGGGAGTTACATTCATTTGAATACTAACAGTCGGAGAGAAAACATCAAAATGGAGAAAAACGAAATCAGAGCTGTCATCAAGTACCCGTGTTAGAAAAAAATGTCTACCAAAGACATACATACACAACGACCTAGTAGAAACATTAGGGGACTCTGCTCCTCTATATTCCACAGTTGCGCGCTGTGCAAGGGGTTTAAGCTGGGTAGAACATCCACAGAAGATGAACATAGCGAGGGACGCGCATCCACGTCCCTCACTGCAGACAACGTGAAAAAAGTCGATGATGTCGTAATGGCAGATCGAATAGTGAACTAATGCAAGTAGCTGAGGTCACAGGGATCTCATATGGCAGTGTTCAAAGATTCTTTGCGAACGAATTGCTTATGAAAAAGGTCTCTGCGCTTTGGGTGGCGCCGAGAATGTTAACCGACGAGCAAAAGAAAAAACGAGTCGACATTTCGAGGGTGAATCTCGAAAAGTTCCAAGCATGGTCGAGATCTGGATCCATCATTTTGATCCGGAAACCAAACAGCAGTCAATGACTTGGAAACGAGCCTCTTCTCTTATCCTTTTTTTTGGGACGCTGAAGGAATTATTATGGTGAAATTCTTGGAAAAGGGAGCCACTATTACGGGCTCTTACTACGCAGACCAAATAAGAAGATTGTTGAAGGGCCATCAAGGAAAAAAGACGAGGCAAACTGCGAGCTGGAGTGTTGTTTCACCAAGACAACGCACCTGGAGCTGGAGTGTTGTTTCACCAAGACAACGCACCAGCTCACAATGCCGCCGTCGCGATAGCTGCCATTCAAGAAACGGGATTCGAATTTCCCGAACACCCACCCTATTCGCCAGATCTGGCTCCCAGAGACTTTTACCTCTTTCCTCGGCTCAAGAAACACCACCGAGGCAAATAATTTGATGACGATAGCGAGGTGATGACTGCTGTAGAGGCGTTTTTGGAGGGTCAAGGCAAAGAATTTTTTCAAAGGAAATGATGGTTTTAGAAAAATAAATAAAATTTTTTTTTTAAATAAAATTCCCTTATTTCATATTGTTTATCATTAACTTTGGATCACCCCTCGTAACTGTGCTTTGTCTTGATACTTAGCCAGACGTGCTGTCACAAGTTTATAATAGTGCTTTTCTTAGGAATGTTGACCGAACAGCAGTGTTGATCTTGGTCTTGAACAGTAAGCCTTGACTTGGTCTTGCAATTTTATCCGCACCTTAGTCTTGAAAAATTACCAAGACCAAGATTGATTTTGCTCATCACTAGATCACTAGTCGGAATGTGGCAATTAAACGCCTACATATACTTTGTTGAAGAGTTTATTTAGTCTTGTTCCTCATTCTCACTTGCTTGGCTAAGACGCTTAGTTATGCACAAACCATGTTAATTCGCAACCCTGAATTTGAAAAAGCCTTTTTTTGATACATGCAAGGGAAATCTTTGAAGTTCGCAAAATGGGGGGTAAAGGGTGTAAATAACAATACGAATTTATTTTTCCTGTTCAATACATTCTTGATTTTTGATTAAATTTTTTGGGTCATTAGTTTTTGAACTATCAGAAACATTCTCCAATATTCGGAACCAATATGGTTCGTAAACTTTTTAAAATCCTTTCGGTGAAAACTCAAACACTCATCAGCTCTTGGAATATCCGAACTTTTAATGAACCAGGCAAAATACACCAAGCCGTGAGAGAACTCCATAAACTCAACCTTGAGATGGAACGGTGCCGGTGAATATGTACTTCCTGACGGCGAAAAATTTCTAAACTTTCTATACTTCGTTGCAATGCAGCCGGTCTTGTCGTTGGAAGTACGCTATTCCCACATAAAAAATGCCATAAAGTTACTTGGGTGTCTCCAGACAACATCACTGAAAATCAAATCGACCACTTCTGCATTAGCAGAAAATGGAGAGGGAGTATTCTATACGTACGAATAAAAAGAGCCACTGATATAGGCTCCGTCCACCATAAGTCTCATCGCGGTCATTCGACTGAAACTTGCTGCTAATAAACGTCCCAGCGAACAATCTGTGGCAAAAAAATTCGACGTGCTTAAGCTTTCGTAGAAGAACTTTAAACAGTTCCGTTCGATTGTGATGGAAGTATTGAAACATCAACCGTTCTTAAACTCCATTGAAAAAATTCTTGGATTCCGACCCTCGAACAAGAAGCACAGAATGAACGTGAAAACGTGGGGTCTTGTTGTAAAAAGAAGAAGCGCGAAAAAACTGAGAGACGACGCTAAAACTAGAGCGCAAAAGAACGCCTCCGAAAAGTTCTTTAACTCTCTCAATAAAGAAGTCAGGCGATCGCGCAGACAAGACAAAAGAAGAATGTATAACGACCTCGCGAGCGAAGCCGAATGCGCTGCAAATGCTCAATCGATCAAACAGGTCAAGCGTGAATAAATTCTCAAATTTGGAGCAAAACGATTACCGTGCTGTTATAAATTTCCTCACCAAGCAAAGAATTTCAGTTCAAACCATACTGAAAGATATGTCATCCGTTTACGGGAACTCTTTTCCGAGTAAAACTTTGGTTTACAAGTGGCGTAACCTCTTTAAGGGAGGTAGGGACTCACTTGAGGACAACACATGGCCAGGATGGCTGATCGAGGTGATGGCTCCGAAAATCATTGGAAGATGCCTCACTAAAGAAGGCACAGCTCGCAGAAATTGTTGAACTATCAGTTACAACAGTTTTTAAAATTCTTGACGATAACCTTGGCATGACTAAAATCAGCGGAAGATGGGTGCCGAGAATGCTCACGAAGCCTCATAGAAAAGAGTGCGTGAAGTTTTCTTCCGAGTTTCTAGATCTCTTAAGTGAAGACATGAAGACAGAAAAAGTATTGGCTCGATTTGTTACTGAGGACGAAACTTGGTTTCATCATTATGACCCTGAGTCCAAACAGGAGTCTATGCAGTGGCACAAAAAGGCACACAACCAACTAAGAAGTTTAAGTTGTCACAGTATGCTGGGAAAATCATGGCTACGGTCTTTTGAGACTCGGAAGGGATGCTGTTGATCGATTACAAAGATAAGAGTGTATCTATAACCGGGAAATACTGCGCTTCAAACTTACAGCGGTTCAAGCAAGCTGTCAGAGAAAAAAGAATTCGAAAATTGATCAAAGGTGTTCTCCTGCTGAACGTGAATGCACCTGTTCACAATAGCTGTATTCCGATAGCCTGAAGAAGGTGGGTTTCGAAATTTTGGCGTACCTATCTTACAGTACTGATCTTGATCCCACCGATTATTACCTTGAAAAAAAAAATTTGCGATTTGCTTAACAAAAAAGTAACTGTGTGGAAAAAAGCTAACCTGCATAGTTTGAACGTGAACTTTTGCGTTTTAGTTTTTTCCGATTTCAGTTTGGTTAACCAAGATAGTGAGAACACGGCATTGTGAGGTATTAAAAGCTTTAAACATCTGTTAAATTAGTCTTGAAAATTTTAAGAGCTTAAACCTTTGTTTTAGCTATAAAGTTATAAATGAGGTTATCCATTAACAAATTGGCATATTTACATTGAACTAAGTTAATTTTCAGAGCTTTCATTAGAACCATTACGCATCCTCATGGCTCACACTTTCAATTGCCGATGTTTACTATGATAAGAGTAGGGCAATACTCCTATCAAAGTTACGATAAGGGCGAGACTTATATTATGTTTTTTTTTGTTTTTTTTTTTTTCATTTTTTATTAATGCTAAAGTTTTTATTTAACTAAGAAGTGCTTTGAAATGCGCAGGCTTCGTACTTGTCTTAAAGAAGGCAATAACGACGCACTCACGACGAAGAAGAAAACAACTTATATCTATACTTAGAATACGTACCATTACCAACGTCGTTGTTGTACCTGTATCTTAACTTCAATCTTATCTTTTCAAATTTGTATTTGTATTTAAGATTGTTGTAATTGTTGTTGCAACGAATTTGTATCAGAGATTTCTTTTTGCTGTTGTTGTTGTTGTTTGTCTTTCTTGTTCTATGGCTCAAAGTCTGTATTTGAATTATAAGCTGTGGATGCAATGCACCACCCCTCTCATGACTCATTTCCATCCATCAGAGTGTTGTTTCACCCTTATACATTGGCATTTGAAAGCGAATTTGTTTCGCGCTAACAAGGCTTAAAGCATTTATTTGTTAAAAAATATCTACTTTCAATGCCTATTTAAAGTTTAAATTTATACTTTGAATAAAAACAAAAGTTATATCTTTGTTTTTAACTTACATATTTGGCCTATTAAATATTATATTGCTGTGTGTGTTGTGAATGTGTGTGCGGTTTACGTATAGTCAATATGTATGTTTGTGTTCTAGATTTAAAACACCACCCTAATCTCTAAATTGAGATTAGATATACGAGTAAGTTTCAGGTGCAAGCGTAGTATTCGAAAATTAACTGTCAGTGCCTGAACTAAGAGTTTAAAAAGGGCCTTGCTTGAATTAGCGCTGCTTATAGAGTTTAGAAATGTTTGAACTTTTTAGATTTTTCGTTTTTAAAAGCAAATATCTTCGAAAATCCATAACTTTTTTTTTTTTGTTAATTCGATAAAACTCTATGGATCATTAAAGGAAATGTCCATACAAGCCGAAATATATTGAATGGCATTGAAAAATTCTACTAAAAATCGAAAAGTAACAGATATAATCGAAAAACGTCTGATAAGGTATGTACTCGAAAAAAAATAGTCGACAAAAAATGGGTATAAAACGTTTATTTTTTGACCAAAAAAAAAACTCAAGGGTATTTCTTTAAGAAAATGAAAAGGTTTGCTCATTTGGTTGAGATGTATGCAAAATATCCTAAGTTTGAATTAACACCTGCCATTAGGCTCTGCACATCACTTTGGGTTACCTGGGATGCTACCGTGATCCATTTTTGTCTTCATTATAGCCCAGTATTTTCCAATCGGCCCAAGCTCAGGGTAATTCGGAGGATTTGCATTTTTCGGTACAATATTGACCCCAATCTCTTCATATCAATTCATGGCCAATTTGCCATAATGACAACTCGCCAAATCTGACCAAAGTAACACAGGGTTTTCGTGAAGACGTATCATATTCAGCACACAAATTTGTTGGTTAATTGTACTAGTTGTGACACCGCATTTACAAATTGCATGCCAAACCAATAATTTTTTAGCAAACTTGTCCACTTTTGTTGCTTTAAATTTGGCGAATTCAAAATTGTGTACAAAACGGTCGTAGAGCTTTCGTGAGCGAGTTTTAGCAGCTGTGTTTTGCTTATCGTTCCTGTTGGTGCCAGTAGTACTTTATATGATTGAAAACCTTTCTCCCTGCAAACTTTCTGTATGTTTCCGGGCGCCATATGCACTTTTTTAGCAACATCTCTAATGGAGTAATGGAGAGTCCAGTATTTTAAATCCTTTTTTTCGAACACTTCTAACTTTCCTTTTCGTAGTTTTTACCGTTTACTTTGCAATATTTATACTTTATGCAATGTCTTTGTGAGACAAATGTGGAAAATCTTGTTTTTTGCGCACAATTTCTTTTGATGAACTTATTTTGAGAACTATTCAAAATTTAAAAAAAGCCAATGATGAAGAAATGTAAAACAAAGAATTCTAAGACGATTTCATCTGTTACATTGGCTTTTACTGTAATATTTATCGCGACACTCTTTTTTTATTGCGACTACTTTTTTTCGTGTACATACCTTAGTTGTGTTTTCTTTTAAAATTTTTTGTTTTCTGCTGGACCACATTTTCGTATTTGGCTTAAAACTTTTCGATGTCGTTGGTACAGGCGCGATTTCACTTAAAGCATTTTCAGGATTTTGTACCATATCCTAGAGAAAACTTCGAAATAATCAATTAAAAAGAAAACTAGTAAGGGTGTTACCTTTGGCCTGGCCAAACATTAAATGCCCTAAACTGCAGTATTTTGAAAATTTTGCTCATATGGGGGGTGCCACGCCCTCTTGTGCGAATCCACCCATTTTTTTTCTCAGAGCTTGAATTTATAGTTCTTAGTATTTGAGTGAAATTTGGTTGGTTTATCTCAAAAAATGTAACAGTATAGCGTTTTGAAGCTTTTGCGTATATGGGAGGTGCCACGCCCTCTTGTCCGATTTTATCCAGTTTTTGTTTAAAGCTTTCATTTATAATTTTTAGTGTCTAAGTACCATTTAGTTCGATTATCTCAAAAACCCTTTCATTATAGCATTTTGAAGCTTTTGCTTATATGATAGGTGCCACGCCCTGTTGTCCGAATTTGCCCAGTTTTTGCTTAGAGCTTGCGCTTACAATTCGTAGTATTTATGTGTATTTTGGTTGCATTATTGTGAAAAATACTCCAAAAGTTACATTTTGAATATATTTTTTGTATGGGCGGTAGGCATGTCCGTTGATCGATTTCGCTCATTTTTAATCCCCTGAACTAACTTTGACGACAGAGGCTGTGCACCAAATTTCATTGAATTATCTTGCTTAGTTTTCTCAAAAAATGTATTTCCACACACAGCCAGCCAGCAGACAGACGGACATGACTATATCTGCCACGCCTCCTTCTCTGCGTTACAAACGCAAGGACAAAGTGAATATACCCTGGGTGTAGGGTATAATCACATTCAATTCTGTTTATTTTAATATATGCAGCATAAAGCTGTATCAAATCTGTGCAAAGATGGCAAAAGCTGCTATCGAGCATTTTTTGTGAAAATGAGTTATGTAGTCCAGGGTATTGTTCTCGGTGAGATCTACAAGCTGGCAAAATCAGATTTGCTCTAGGACTTGTAGTTCCTTAAAAAAACAACTTGAAATACCGGATTTGTGATTTTTCATATCAATTAAAAATTTAAATTTTGCTCTCTTGAAAAATTATGAAAACATGCGATAGCAGCTTTTGCCATCTTTGCACAGAAATACTCACCTCTGACTGAAATATATGTGAAACAAAAGTCAGTCGTTAAAATTCGCAATATTTTTTTAAAAATCAAAGTAATATTTGCAACTACAGCTAAACGAACTATCCCGCGCAGCTGAATCAAACAGTGTCCATATTTAAATGCTATGAAAGTGGCAAGTACTGAAATTGAAAGGAGTGCCATATCATCTGGGGGTGCCACATCTCTCTGGTATACCCTTCATCATTTATGTGACAAAAAAAATTTTCATAATTTCCACTATGATTTTTTTTTTAAATTCACGGCTGCAGTTGAACATTTTTTTTTGTTTTCTATATACGTACGGCACTACTTATATTTCGGGAATAGCA
Source organism: Calliopum simillimum (assembly GCA_951812925.1). Classification (NCBI taxonomy): domain Eukaryota; kingdom Metazoa; phylum Arthropoda; class Insecta; order Diptera; family Lauxaniidae; genus Calliopum; species Calliopum simillimum. The sequence goes on from OX638372.1 coordinate 110,350,926, forward strand.
AATAATAACAAACATTTTTAATTGAAAATGGCTTTATTGTTTATCAAAATATTCCCCTTGATGATCAATATACTTTTGCATTCGTTCAAACCATTTGCCATAGCAGTTTTCCCATTCCTCTTGAGACACCTCCAGAACATGGTTTTTGAACGCTTCAACTGCTTCTTCGGCGCTCGTAAATCGTTGACCACGTAGTTTACCTTTGATGTTCGGGAAACAAATGGCCGTGTACCACTCAGAATTAGCCGTCCTACGTTGCTCAAGCGGAACAGTGGTCACATGACCCATTCGGCCGAAGAAACAGGCGACCATTTGCTTCGCTGTGCTTCTTCCACGAACAACTTTTGTTGGATTTAGCTCGTCTTGGAATACCCACACGATCGATTGCTGGTTTTGTTTCTGGCTCATACGCATATATCCATGATTCGTCACCTGTCACGATCTTATACACGTCTTTTGAAGCACCATGGTCGAATTTTTTGATCATTTCCTTCCACCAAACAATGCGAGTCTTTTTTTGAGCGATTGATAAATTACGGGGTTTCCAACGAGAACAAACGTTTTTTACAACTAAGTGTTCATGCAAAATCGAATGTATTGGAGTGGAAATAATGTGAAAGGATGTCTCTATCTCACAATGTGCCACATGACGATCTTTCATTATTAGTTCTTGCACTGCATCGATGTTTTGTAGCATATCAATCGATTTTGGACGACCTTCACGGAATTCGTCGGTGACCAAACTCCGACCACAATTAAATTCACTATACCAACCATATACTTTGGTTTTTGATGGTGCTTTATCGCCATACAAAGAACTGAGTTCATCGAACCATTCTCGTTGAGATAATCCACGTCGAAAGTTGTGAAAAATAATCCAACGAAAACCTTTTCTTGAAATTTCCATTTTTTAGCCAAATTGATTTTCTTAACTCACTTGAAACAAAACAAATAGCACATGTACATGAAAACGTTGTGAGTACGTTTATGCTCAAAAATGTCAAACTGTATTATGATGTTGCCAGATTTTAGCTATTGACATTAGTGTTGCCAGTTCCCGAAATATAAGTAATGCCTCTCGTAGTTCATTAAAAACTAACTTAAATATCTCATACAAATGTAAAAACTTTTTATATGCCAACGTTACACGGTTTGTGCTTAAGTAGATGTAAACTAACTAAATCGCCTTTACCAGGCAAGTGAGAATGGGCTATAAGTCCTCTTTCGTTCTCTGTTGTATTATGTTCTTACAGGGTTGCATTTTTCTACTCTTCATACATAGGGTTGACAGTTAACGATCCATGTTGAAGTTGAAAAATCTGTGCGACAATACATTTTTTTTTTGTATTAAGCCCACATTTATGAAACAATAAAGAAATATTTTATGATATACATATGTACACTCACGGTCAAAAAAAAAAGCCGACAAGGATTTTTTGCTAAAATAGTTGGTTCTTCGCCCTTTTTTATGATTGTTAATATGCAGTATGACTAATAAGTAAAAAATGTTGTCAAATAATGCATTTATTTCATATCTGATGGCGTTAAAACAACGATATTTACAAAAAAAAGGTTTTGACCGAGAACCAAAAAATTTATATAATTGAATACGTATATAAGCAGCAAAATTTAAGGAATGTGGATATATCGCGTAAAAGTCTTCCGTATGACAATTTTAAAAAGTTTTTTGGAAACAGAGTTTATTGCGTCGCACTGGAAGTGGTGGTCCAAGAAAAACTACTGAGAGGGAAGACGGAGGTGTAGTAAAATTAGCCCTGTGCGATCGGCTTAAAACTGGTCCCAAAATTTCTGCGGAGGTAAAGGATAATCAAAATATAGAATTAGCACCTCAACTGTACACCGCCGCACAGTGGCGACATCTGGCATTTCTCGTTGCAAAAATCATAACTTCTGAACCATTTGCAAGGTGAAAAGCAATGTTTTGTTGAAGTTCGATTTTCTGTAAATTGCATACATATCGTTAGGAAAATCCCGGAACGGTCAAATATTTCAGAAAGTGGACGCTAAATCAAAAAATAAAAAAACACGTGTCCAATAATTTTCAAAGATCTATACATCGATATAAATTTTGACTCCCTCTCACCCCCCGACGGAGGTGGGGCGGGGGAAAGTTCAAAATTTAAAATGGAAACCTGAATTTTTTATTGCAGATTCGGATTCTACGTAAAAAAAAAACGAAAATTTTTTCAGAAAAATGTTTCCTTATCCTGCCTAGATAGCGCTGTAATCGACCAAAACAAAATTAAAAATATAAAGTTTTGTACTTAAAACTTCGTGAAATTAGCCTTTTTATCTATAGGTTTCGCCATAAAAGTTGCTCTTGCACAAAGGGTTGTAAGTAAAAGCAAACAGTTTTTGGAGCACAAGCTTAGAAATAAACACCAATTAGTTGTGTAGTAAGTCGAGCTTCACAAAAGGCGAGGTTTTTTTTTAAACTCAAACCAAAACTTAAAAACTACGCTTAAAGCAATGCACTCAAAAAAAATTCATAAAAAATAAAAACTATTAAAAAAACTTGGTTTTTTGCTAATCAGCTTTATCAGACAAGACCATAAATGATTGAAGTGAAAGAAAAAATCACTTTTCTTTAACCATTTGCCAAAGTATTCAACCTAAATATGAACAATTTTTCTCTAAAATTAAATTTTTTCGCTAACTTCAAAATTTACTCAAATTTGAAAGGCTGTAAAAACCAAACCACTTGCCCGAATGGGTTCAAATTTGCAAATTCTTTAGCTCCTAACATTTTTCTATCTTTTTAAAGAATTGGGTTTAACTCATATTCTCTGATGAAGGCCAAACAAATTTCATCAGTTCCGATTTGTGATGTAAAAGTGAGCTTTCATGTGTACAAAGCACTCCATATTTGATGGTCTGGGGGGCAATAACAAGCCAATGGGTTGGATAGATTCCACTTCTGGAAGTTATATTAACTCCGCAGTTTATATTGACATCATTAAAATGGGTTTTTTTTTCTAGCATGGACCGACTAAGCGAGGTCTTAGCAAAAGTCATATTTCAACCTTGTCCTCGTTGGAAATCGCTAGGTGTCCCACTCATCATTATCTTTGGTTTTATTTTTTTCGATAAATTTACAATAACGATTTATTTATTTTTGCGTTGGCAAAGAAATATAATGACCTTTTGGGAATGAAGTCAAGCAAATGGCCGGGCATAAGTCCCAACCTCAATCCAATTGAGAACGTTTAGGCCATTTTAAAACGAAAAGCGTGCCAGAAAAAACCAAATATTATTAATAATATTAAACTTAATATTCACCTGAGGGCAGTTAACTAAGGGTAAATATTGATTTACAAGACAATTTTAAAATATCTTACAAAATTAAAATCGGCTTTTTTTTACCGTGAGTGTATATATGTAAAAAAGCGCCCTTTGTGCGCGTGTATGTATTCTATTCAGCGCTCCTGTTTTTGAAGCTCAAGCTTTTTGTTTTGTTGTTTTTGGTTGTCAAATAGAACTCGGCTATATGTTTGAGTATGGGGACGTTGTGTCGACAATAGCAACGGCAACAGCGGTAACTACCAATGCCTTATGAGCTGCTTGCAAAGCTAAGCGAAGCTCCATTGGCTTATCACAAAACAACAACAACAACAAAATCGTTATCAACAACCATCATTACTCTGATTGTTGTTGCTGTTGTTGTCTGTGCATTAGTACTTCTAGTAGTTATAGACGCGCGTACATTTTTTTTCGTCAACCATTTATTAATTAATAATAATAAAACCTGCAACAACAACAACAACAACAACAACAACAACATTGAACTAAACAAAAAAAAGAAAACTCTGTCACAAAAACACTAACCGAGTTTATATCGTAAATCGTCGAGGAGCTTTAAAACTTCACATGACTTTGAGTGGGTAAAAAATTGAATTTCAGTTAATAATCAGGCTTTGCTTAGTACGTACTTATATTTATATTCTTCGTACGCTTACGCTCGCTCTCAAAAGCTTTTTCTTTGAAACACAGTACATATAACTAATTTTTTTCTTTAATTTTTTCTCCATTTTCTTCTTTTCATTTCCGTTTCTTGTCGGCTTCTTCATTTCGTGTTCACTGTGCGAATGTACGACGATTGAACGGAACAGCTTCAAGACGTCTCACAAAAAGCGAATGAAGATGGAGAAGACTCCCCGTTATACACAACGGGAGCGAAATATGGTGCTCGGCTTTGCCGCACAATATAAAGATGTCATCGAAAATAAACGCACCGACGCAGAGTCAAATCGTAAAAAGGACGAAGTATGGCGCCAAATAGCTAAAGAATTCAATTGTCGTGTGTATCACCAGCGTTCGTCCAAGCAATTACGTCAGCTGTATAAGAATATGAAGCTTTTGCTTAAAAAGGATCTGTGCGGTGATGGTAAAAGTAATCGCTCATTTATGGATATATTAAATGCGCTATCGCAGCAGGACTCAGTGGCGCAGTATATACAGGAGCAAATGTCACCAGGAGGATATAGTAGCAGTCGACAGCAAAAGTTTGACGATGACTTTGATGACTCGAAGGTGAGCTAAAGTTGAAAATTATCTAACTTATTATTGAGAAACTTATTATAAGTGAGAAAAATCTATATTTTGCATGTGAAGGTTTTTTTCCCAAAGTTTTTCGGTTTAATTTTATGTGCAATAATATCTAGTAGATAAGCGACACTCTCTTATAGATAAAAATTGCCTGGGATTTATCTTCAGTATCTAGCTTTGTAATTGTACATTTTGAGGGGAAAGCAGAAAAAAGATATAATACGTAGAGCATAAAAATGAGAATAGAGTGCGTTGCACTCAACTTATTTAATTCAATAGAAAAAACGGTAATTGTGTTCATATTTCATCTATATATTCTTTTTTTTATTTTTTATTTGCATACTGTTTGAATTGTCTAGTTTTAAAAAAAAGAATATTGCATAGTTTTAGGGAGCGATTTTCGTTTTTAAGCATCCTGTTTTTCATATTTTGTGCTGAAGCTTAAGATTCGCTATAACTTCTTCAATTTTAACAATTTTTTTTTTTTGTATGAGGATCGATACTATATAGTGAACAACCATCCTGGATTTTGCGGTACAGTACTGGATTTTGCCCTCTCATCCCGAATTTTCATGTATGTCCCGGAATTGTTCCGGTCTTTAGATGGACGCATATTGTACTGTTTAATTTTTTTTGTTATGTATTTTATTCTACAATAATTCTAGTTTAAGGACCAAAAACCATAAAGGGCAGCTCATTGACCATTATGAACCAAAGACCATTAAAAATAGCATCACTGACCAAAGATTATGGACTATATATAGTATATATTATTGATCATAGACTATAAAGGACAGATAGTAGACCTTAAATTATGGACCAAAGACCATATACATATTATTAACCATAGACCATGAAAAAGAGAACGAAAACCATAGATAAGAACCATAGTCCATAATAGTCACATCATAGACCAAAGATTATGAACCATAGACCATACATTTTTGACCGTAGACCATAAAGGACAGATCATAGATCATATATTATGGACCATAGATCATAAAGGATAAATCATAGACCATATATAATGGAATTTTGTTAGTGGTCCGGATTGGGCTTTCAAGAAAATGGTCAGCTTTTTTCGTTTTTGAAAATTGTTACATATCTAGAATTGATAAATTAGACATCAAAATTAAACGTTTGAAAATTTTCTAACATTTTAGGTAAGCATTTTTCGGTGAAAAAGAAAGCTATCGATAAAATTCAAAAAGAGCTTTGAAGAAAAAAGCTAAAAACTACTTTTTGTCTTATATATGTAACTTTAAAAATAACGAAAAAACTATGTTTTTTTTAACATTTAGGTCAATATATCTCAAAAACCAAACGTGATATAGCAATTTTGTGTCCTGATTTGAATTCAGCATTGCTAAATGCGTTGAGTATGACTATCTTTTTTTCTGTTCATTGATGTTTTTGTTTTAATTCCGTGAAAACTTAAGTCTTTAAAAATTTAATACATCGTGAATGAGATCAGCTTAGATTTTCCGGTCCGCATTTATTAATCTACAAACCAGGCATTGAAATAAGCTGTAATAATACCCTATTTCTGCAGTAATAACTTCAAATTTGCAGTAATAACTTTAGAATATTGTAAAAAATTGTAATAATAATTTTCACCCAAATTCATATTACTTTGTTTTGCGTTAATCGTTGAAACTAAATACTCATTTTATTTAGCTTATAACCGTTGTTTTAGTTGTCTAACCTCACCAATTTGGGCTAAAATGTAGCAACCACAATAAGTACTCGGCAACTCTACTTTAAACATATTTTTATAGATGCATTCGAAGAAAATTTCGCTATAAATTTTCAATTTTAAATTGAACCATTGCCATGATATCTGTTATTTAATATTAATATTTAATATTAATCACTTGAATAAGACATTAAAAACATTTTGCTAAAAATTGCAAATAAAAACAAAAAAAATAAAAAATTCTGCAGTAATAACTTTTTCTTATTTCAACCCCCGCTACAAACATGAAGAAATCTTTTTGCATACTCAGTTTAATGTTACAATTTTTTCAAACTTGAAAATATTTGGAAAGGAATACACTCAAGCAAAAAAAATTGATAAAAATGCAATGTCTCGCGAAGGAGGAGTTCAATAAAAACTAATATTTCCAATAAATAATAAAAGAAGTTGAATAATCTCCAATATATCTGTGGCAAACAGCATAAACAGCTTAAGTTGACTTAAGCAGAATAGGTTTGAGCTGAATTTTCTATTAGCTCTGATTAAAGTTATACTTGCGTTTTTGGGCGATTTTTAGTTCTTACTTAGATCTTTATAATGTCAAAAAAACGAAAGAAAACTATTAAAAAATTTAGCTCAAATCTGTTTTGCTCAAATCGACTTAAGCTATTTTTCCTTTAAGTAAAAACGTTGACAGTTTCTTTGCAATAACATCACATAAAAACTACTAAACCGGTTTTAATTTTTTTGTTTTTATTTGAAAGTTTCTTGATCGTACATGGTTGTTGCATACGTAATTTTCCTAAAAGTGGGTGTGGCACCGCCCCTAACGAAAAAATGTGCTGTCACGGTAAAGCCGATACCGATTTTTATGAATTTCGGTATGGAGATAGGCTGAACTCTAAGGACGGATGTTATAACATTTTTGTTCTTAGTGGACGGGCTTAAGCCCCTAAAGAGATTATGCGCTAAGCCACTACACCGATTTTTATAAAATTTGGTATGAAAATAGACTGAACCCAAAGCAAGGAAACGAAAGATTTTTCGTTTTGATAGGCGTGGCACCACGGAAAATACTCCGCCACGATGAAATCACTGTGCAGATTATGATGAATTTTATATTGAAGATAGGATGAAAAACTTTTTGTTTTTGCACCGCCTCTAACAGGAAAAATTGGTTTCACGACAGTCACTGGACCAATTTGAAAGGAATTTAGTACAGATATTATATTAATAATAAAGATAGAGTTTACTTTTTGTATTCTTGTGGACGTAAGCGAAGCTGCATGCAGAAGCTAGTTTAAAAATATATTTTCAGCTGTTGATTAAAACACGAAATAAATTAAAAATCTATTTAACTTTAGTATCAATTTCTCCCCCATTTCTTACAGCTACCACCTGTTAATTACGATGGCTTGGACAATGATGTTATCGTCATTAAATCGGAGGACATTAGCGACAACGAACAATCGTCACATAACGGCATGGGCGGCTTAGATGATATGGATGATGATGATGACGATTGCTTAAGCACAAAGGATATTCCTGAAGTTTGTCTCGAAGAGGAAGATGATGAAATATTCGCGACTGATTTGAGACAGACAACAACAACAACAACAGCAGCACAACAACAAGCACAAACCTTACAACAGCAGCTACAAGCAGTGCAGCAGCAACAACATCGACAAACACCGCCACAACCGGAAATTACCATACAAAATGTTGGCGGTATACGCGTTGGTAGCATTGGAAACATTGCAAGTCTCACGAATGCAGCAAAAGCATTACAAAATGTTAGCAGCAATAGTAATAACAATAACAGCAGCAACAACAACAACAGTGGCAACAGCAATGGAAATTCAGCATTAAACATAAGCCTAACAACAACAGCAGGCAGCAACAATCGTAACACAGCATTGAGTGCTGCTGAACAACAGCAACGTGAGCAACAACAACAATTGCTATTTAGTGGACTTGGCTTAAGTGCAGTACCAGTACATACAGCAGCAGATCATCAACAACAACAGCAGCAGCAACAGCAATTGCCAACATTGCAACATGCAACACAGCGTTCGACAGCAAGCAACAGCCATCAGAATCACCACAGTAACAATCACAGTAGCAGCCATCAAACACTCAGTTCATTGGCGTTAAATACCAGTTTGCAACTGAATAAGTTACCGCACATAAGCAGCCACAACAACAGTCATCATAGTCATCATAATAACAACAACAACAGCAGCAACAGCAACAGTCGCAACAATGACTATTTAATGTCATTGGCAATTGAAGAGCGCAAGCGCAAAATTGATTTGTTAAATGCACAAATTGAATATTGGAAAACATTAACAAAAAAATTGGATGCAAATAATGGACATAATCCGACGCCATCGTGCCTCTGTCACTTTCCAGCTAAAGTGAATGGACTGCAATCGCAGCAGAGTAGCAGCTAGTCCGCAGATGATAGCAATGATGATGATAGTAATGATGTGGATGATGATGTTGCTGAGCTTGTTGAATACGATGAGGATTTTGAAGAATTAGATGCTTTGCTAGAAGCAGGAGGCAGCAGCAGCAGCAGCAACAGGAGTGCAAGCAGCGCTTGTGAATAAACTTGAGCTACATTTAGAATTAGCATAGTTTATATAATTATTATTTTTTCTTTTTAGGTATAGACTTTTCTAGCTTATTCTATGTATTATGCATTGACTTTATAAAAAAAAAATGGCAAATCCTAAGACTGTACTGACGTTAATTAAGTTATTTATTTAAATTTTTTGTTAAATGCAGACTGTACTTGTTTGAAATTTTGTGAATTACTTTATTTTTTGATATATTGTCAACTGAATACTACAACTAGATAGTTAACTTATATTTTATAGTTTTGAAAAAAACAAATTTAACCCTTTAACGACTAAAGGTAGTATGTTTGCCAGCACACCATTTGCTTGTATGAAAGTTTTGCTAGGCGCCATTGTATCGATTTTGACTAATTGTTATTTTAAAATCACTTCGCGTTTTTGGACTTGGTCGTTGAAGGGTTAAAGATATTTGGGCAATTTGAATTTACACTTTTCTAGTTTGGCTTGGTGCCACTTGAGATTGCACTGGTTGGAGTAGAACATCACAAGCCACTTAGCCCAAAAATTAAAATTTAGTAGTTGTCTAGCTGTAGTATTCAGGGGACGATACAATATCAGAGCAAACACTGTCAAAATTGCTTGAAAATTGCATGCTGAAGAAAATTTTTGTCTCATGCAAATAATGTTAATCATACACCATGTTAAACCAAAGCCTGAAAGCCAATTAGTTTCGAATTAAACTAAAATTTTGAAACAAAATAAAACTCAGCATAAAAATTAAGCTTTAATTCATGAGAAATTTTGCACAAAATTTTTACATTATTATTTCAAACACTTTCCTCAGTTTTTTTTTTCACTTAAATTACTTTTAATTTTTAGTGCCGTATTACTTTGCATAACATACTTTTTATAAAAAAATATACATTTTTCAAGTCATTAAAAAAGTCAATGCGTAATTAATGCCATATAGTAAATAGTCAGTTTAACAACACTTAATATCCTTAACTAACGATAAATTTAGAAAAAAATAAAATTAATTGAAAATTTTACTATTATTTGTGTAAAGTGTTCTTTATATGTGTTGCTTTTATAGCTAGAAGTATTTATAATTTTAACAGATTTTTTTATATAATTTTTACATTATTTTTTTTTAAATTTTATTTTATGTATTAGAAAATGTACAAAAGTGGTTCCTAATCTAGTCTTATTGTAAAAAACCAAAACAATTCATAAATTAACTTCTTAGTGCTCTTTTTCATAACCAAAAAAAAAAAAGGACGAATTTTTAACCAAAAATTTTAAACAATAAAATCTCTTTTTTATTGCTCTGAAAAATAGTTCATAAGAGGTTTTATGTTTGCTAATTATTAAATGCTTACTAAATATGAAAAAAAATAATGCAATACCCAAAAAATATAATTTAATTAATTTTAACAGCCAATACATATACCAAAAAGCGTACTTATTATTTTTAAAACTAAAATATTTTTTTTTTTTTTTTTCAATATTTTTTTGAATTTAAATTAATTTTTAAGTGTGTTTTTTGACTGTTCGAGTATGTTTTGTTTTTAATTTGAACTTTCATAGCCATTTATGTGCAAGGATCGATAGTAAAAACAACAAATCCTTCCATGCCTTTTTATAAAACTGAATTGTGACAAATTGATTTGTCTACAGCCCCCATAGACATCTTCAGACAACTTCTGTTTATTTATTTAAAATATAAATTATAAAATTATATCATTATTTTAATATTGCAAAATTGTTATATTAAAAATTTTAAAATTGAATTAATAGTTTTGGATTTGAACCTGGGCATCTTTGAATCAAAACCTCTCGATGCATCTCAAGTCATTCACCCTTATCATGTAATATCGAACTTGATCGAATCGAGATTTTGCTATTATATATTTGGAAAATTTTTCCAATCAAAATCGAATCTGCCATATCATCTTATTTGATTTTGATTGCAAAACTTTTCAATTAGCATTCAACGGTACATGCATAATGCCTGATAGCTACAAAAAATGCTTGGAAAACCTTTGTGAATTTCGCAAGAATATCAACGATACCTACAAAAAGTAAATGACAAAGTTCAAATTAAAAATAAAACTTAAATTAATTTTCTTTTGTTCATATTTCTTTCAATTAGAAACTTATGCAGTGTTGTAATAGAGTATTGAGAGATCACAAATTAGTGTCATATTATTATTAACTGTTTGCTTATTTTGTGTAATCTGTTTAATAAAAACATATGCTTAGTTTTAAATAAAAAACTTTAGTGTATGAAAATTACAAAATTTATACCAAAAATTTAGTCAATATAGAAACTTATGAAATAATTTTTATTTTATTTAACTAATACATATGTATTAGAAACCAAAAGAAACTTATTTACTTGATGCCATTTAATGTGTTGTTACTTTTTTTTAATATATTATGCATTTTTTTTTCGCATGTGACTTAGTGCAATTTAATTTCTTTATGTTTTCATAATTTAAATATAAAAATTTGACATATACATACATATTTCTAATAATTAAGATAATACCCTGCAAGAACGTATCAATTATATAACTCATTATTTATGTGTTATTGCTACTGAAAGTATTGGTTATAAATCTAAAAACTTTCAATTAGTTTGTACAGAGCGTTAGGACCAATCTAACTCATACTCTTCTATACGTGTGACTTTGTATCCCTTTCTGTCACATGTGTTGTTATTAAAGGGAGTTACTATGATGGTCTCTTTCGCACTTGTCATTAATAACCTTAGTATAACCAATTAGATATGTCTCATAAATAACTCTTTATATGATCATCATGCTTACCACATACTTCCACGAAACAAATAACAAAATAAACGACAGTTATAATTAATATTTATTTACTAATAATACTTCACATTGTGTACTTTTTACCCTAAGAGGGAAATTTAACAATTTATTCAATTCTGTTTTTTGCTGCACAAATTTTGTTTTCTTAGTTCTGTTGTGGCTTAGCTGAATAGCTTCCTTTACTTTTTTTCAAAGTGGATGCGCCCTTCTGCCTTGAAAACATCTGAAAAATGAGAGATTTTACTACTTTATGAATAATAATAATGAATAATAATATTTTAAATTTTATTTTACCTTTTATTTTAAAATTGCTCACAATATTTTTTTAAAGCGTTAATTTTTCAGCACATAAAACTTCACTTTGACAGAAAAATCAAATTAAAATTTTACTTCAAAAATAAAAAGGTCCAAAAAGAGAAGATAATATGCTCAAAATTTGTTGTCTTTTTTAGTCAATGTCAATATATTGCATTAGTGTTGGTACCAATAAGAATTTTTTTGTAAATGTGTTAGAGAATCGGTTATTACGTTCTTGCAGGGTAATTTTATTTTAAAGTATAAAAAATAGAAAGCAAAATAAATGTAAATTTTGTGTACGTATGAAATCCTAGTCACATATTACATTATAATTTACAAAATTCTTATTTCGTAAAAGAAATGAATTCAACTGTGTATAGCAAATAAAATAAAAATTAATAAAATTCATTTTTAATCTTTGTATTTTTGTCATTAAGACAGAACCGGAGTTGTAGTCTAGTCAAATTAGACTTCAAACTTAAAGGGCGTGGCAACGTCCGTACAAGCAAAATCTTTAAAATGCTATGCTGAGAGCGCTATAAATAAACAAAATGGTTCATTTGTCAAGATTTCGATATCTTCGGAACTAAGGCTCCTATTGCGTATGGCAACTTGGTTGCCATCAGAAAATTCGCATTGACGAAGGCAACCAAAGCTGTCAGTTGCCAGATTAAAAGCCTTAGCATCGATCGCGAGTTGGCAAGATTCGTCAGAAAAACTGAACGAATCGGCTTGGTAGGACAGCTGAAATCACGCGAATGTAAAAAAAATTGCAGGTTTCATATGTTTAATCGAAAAAGTTGCATACACATTAAAAAAAAAAGTGAAACCTAGTGAAAATATGCTGATTTAGATAAATTACTTTTAATAAGAAGACATAACCATTTTAATTTTCTTAAGTTTGCCGAGTCAGCTGCATTTCCGTACAATGGGTCACGAATGTACCAATTCGCGACGCCAAGGCTACCGATCAAAGTTTGAAGCTAAAATGTCAATCTTGAAATATCTAGAATCGAGGCTACCAAGTCACATATACATTTTATTTTACTTTTTTTTTATACCCTACACCCAGGGTATATTCACTTTGTCCTTCCGTTTGTAACGCAGAGAAGGAGGCGTGGCAGGTATAGAAAAGTATATATATTTTTGATCAGCGTCACTTCCTGAGTTGATATAGCCATGTCCGTCTGTCTGGCTGGCAGGCTGGCTGGCTGGGTGGCTGGCTGGCTGTGTGTTGAAATACACTTTTTGGGAAAACTGAGCAAGATACTTCAATGAAATTTGGTATACTGCCGCCTTCGTCAAAGTTAGCTCGGGGGATTGAGAATGAGCGAAATCGGTCAACGGACACGCCTACCGCCCATACAAAAAATATATTCAAAATGCAATTTTAAGAGTATTTTTCACGACAATGCAACCAAAATAGACACAGGTACTATGAATTGTAAGCGCAAGCTCTGAGAAAAAACTGAGCGAATTCGGGCAAGAGGGCGTGGCACCTCCCATATAAACAAAATTTTCAAAATACTGCAGTGTAGGGTATTTATTTTTTGGACAGGCCAAAAGTTACACCCTTACTAGTTTTATCATTTTATTTACAATCAACTAGCGATAATAATCAAATTTGCCGAGTCTAATAATAATCAAAAATAGAAAGCTTGCACTTCAATTGTGCAATGCAAAGTTAAAAATCTAGTTTTTTATAATACATTATTCAAATATATGCTCAGAATAATTGTCGAACAATCATGCGAGTGGCGTGCTGCACTTCAACTTGTCTTCGTAGACTATAGCACTACCTTCGGCAGTGTCTCCAGAGAAAACATCTGGGTTTCACTGCAACGAGCTATTGCCGCAAAGGCCATAAACTTAGTACGTGCACAATATGAAGGCTTTAAATGCAGTATGTTACACAACGGGTTGTTGTCACCGACATTCACCACTAATTCAGGCGTAAGGCAGGGGTGTTTACTGTCACCATCGCTCTTCTTCATCGTTCTTGACGATATCCTAGATAAAGCTCTTAATAAGGCCAAAAGGGGTATCCAATGGAACTTTACTGAACATCTAGAAGACCTCGACTATGCTGACGACATCTGCCTCTTATCGTCCAAACATTCAGATATGCAAAACAAAATTGAAGACCTTGTCTTGGAATCACAAAAGGCCGGCCTGAAAATCAACGTATCCAAGACTAAAAGCATGAAGCTAAAGGCAAACCGGAATGACATCACGTTTAGAGCTGGCAGTGATGACATCGAAAACGTCGAAAGCTTCACGTATTTAGGCAGCATTATCTCCATAGATGGAGGAGCAAAAGAGGATATTAACTCAAGAATAGCAAAAGCAAAAGGCGCGTTTGCTCAACTGAACAAAATATGGTCTTCATCCGTTATATCCACCAAAACGAGAGTACGCATTTTTGATTCGAATGTGAAATCGGTTTTGTTATATGGGTGCGAAACATGGCTTGTTACTGAACAACTAACGAACAAGCTGCAAGTATTCGTCAACAAATGCTTACGGCGTACCTATACTAAAGATTTGGTGGCCTCGCACTATATCAAATGCCGAGCTACATCAAAAATGCAACCAGGGGGCTATAGCAAACGAGATCAAGCTGCGCAAATGGGGATGGATTGGTCACACTCTCCGGAAACCACACAGCGAAATTTGTCGCCAGGCCCTTGAGTGGAATCCACAAGGCAGTAGAGGACGTGGTAGACCCAAAACCAACTGGAAAAAGTCGTTGGAAAAGGAAATCCAAGAATCGGGAAAATCGTGGCAAGAGATCAAAGTCATCGCAAGGGATCGTGACAAATGGAGAGATTTCATATTGGCCCTATGCTCCTCTTAGGAGTTAAAGGAGAATACATACATACAACTTACATTCAAATACATATTAAACATTTCTGAAAGGTAAATCAAAGATATGATGCCTTTTCAGCCGCACTATTTCATTTGTAGCGTATCTCGTTCTTAACTGTTGATACATTTAGATCACTATGAATAATATCATTTGAAACATACCATTGAGCGTTTAAAATAAGACGCAATGTTTTTGATTGAAATCTTTGTAAAGTTTCAATATTTAAGTTATTACACGTTCCCCAAAGTTGGATCCCGTAAGTTCAGACAGGCTTCAATATCATTTTATAAATCATCAACTTGTTTTCTAAACTTAATTGCGACCTTGGTTCAAACAGCCAGTAAAGACGTTTTACTTTAATGTTCAATGACTCTCGTTTTTTCATAACATGATTTTTCCAAGTAAGCTTTCGATCTAAGTTAAGCTATTTGACACAAGTACTTTTGGGAATATCATAACCATATATTTTGACATAAGGGCAATTACCTTTATGTAGAGTGAAAGTAACGTGCACTGACTTCTCGTTGTTAATTTTAATATTCCATTTATTTAACCATACTATAATTTAAAAGGCTCAGATTGTACTGCGACCTAAAAGATATTTTGTACAGCCTCTATCCCTATCAAAACAGGTTCAGACTATCTATAAATCTTATTACTGTCATGGGATTAATTTTACCTATGTCAGCTGGATCTAAAATCTCAGCGCCTAGGTACTTAATTCTGTACATAGCATATGCTCTGCTGTTTCCAAGTCCTCTAAGCAGAGTCTGCAGGAATCATCGTCTACCACACCCATCTTTTTTAGGTGATAATTAAGTTTACAGTGACCTGTCATTATCTCACTGTACGTTTTTATATCTTTTCTGCTGAGATTTAGAACAGCTTCTGCCTTAATATGTTTTGGATCGATCAGCCTCTTCGCCTGTCGCATACCTTCTTTGGTTATTAAACCATTGTTCCATGTTTAAACTAAATCCATGTTTATTAGTGTATAAATAAATAAATTAGTTAATGAATAAATCTATAATCTACTTATGTTTATATTTAATTTCTTTAAGTTCTGTTTCACGTAGTTTAAGCTCTAAATTTTCTTTGTGCCTTTGCATTTTGTCTCGGATTTTGCACTTTTCTTTGAGGGTTTTAAGTTCGTAGCCATTTCTTTTGTGTATTGCTTCAGTTTCATCTTCATCTTGCTGCTGACAACAACCAATTGAGAACAATTTTAAAGAAACAAAAAACACGCTTTTTATACAAATTTCTAAACAAGGTGGTTATTACAGAAAATCTTAAATCTTAATTTTTGTCTTAAGGCATTAAAAGATATATAAATACTAATTAAATAATGACATAAGGATTTCGTTCCTCCGGCGTTCACCTTGAGAACTATGCACAACTGTTAATAATGGTTCATTAGGAATTTCAATTTCCACAAAGTTTTCAGATTCTTCTGGGCTCAGGACATTGAAATTGGAACATATATTATGTAGAGCGCAACAAGCGTTGAGTATTTGCGTAGCTTTTTGTGGGGAATAATGCAATTTTCTTTCACTTAAAAGGCATCGAAAGCGAGTTTTTAAAACACCAATAGTTCTCTTCACAATATTCCTAGCCTTAGCATGTTTTTTATTGAAAGTTGACTTTCTGCTGTCACCATTTACATGACGGAATGGAGTCATCAAATAGGGACGTAAGAGATATCCGTAGTCACCTTAAAAAAAAAAGAAATAAGTTTTGCAATTTTTATTTTTTTTTTTTTTTGTTTTGTTGTAAGAATTGCATACCAAGATACATTGAGTTTCGTTCGCCATTCCTGTACATTTTTTCTAAAATTGTATTTAGTCCACTGTTATTCCAAATAAAGGAGTCATGTGTTGAGCCCGAAAATCTACCATCAACGTATCGTATCATCTTGTGATCACAAGCCTACATTATAAAAATAAAAAAAAAATTAGAGAGTGCTTATGGACTTTTTGCAGTTTAAACGTACAATCATTGCATTCAGGCTGTAAAAGCCTTTTCTGTTCAAATATTTATGCTTCAACTGAACCGGTGCAACGATGCCAATATGAGTTCCATCAACGCATCCAATGACACCAGAGATTGATGATTTTCTAAAAAAGAAATTTCGTGCCTCTTGCTTCTCGTCTTCTGTCATTTCCATGTTAATGAACTCGGGGCAAATAACTGTCTCAAAAATTTTTAACATCTCTTTCAAAACCGCTGAAACCGTTGTTTGAGCAAAGCCCAACTCAAAGTCATTTTGAACACTTTTTTGAAAGGAGCCGTCAGCAAAAAAGCGTAGAGCACAAGCTAATTTCAATATCGGCGGAATGGATAGACTTCGATATGAAACAAATGAGCTATTTATTTTGTCCAATAAAAAAACAAAAGCTTCTTTATTCAGTCTAAAATTAGATACAAATCTGAGAAAAAATTATTTTTATAGTATTGTACCATTAATGTTGTGAGAAATTGATTTACTTACAGTTGGCTTGGAAGTTCAAGTGGATTAGATGTGTCTCTAATAGTTCGTCGCAATCTTTGAATATTGTTCTCTACAAATTCGTAATCGTCCTCAAAAAATAAATCTATGTTGCTTATCATATTTATTTTAGTTTTTGAAAAAAGAAATCACTGCAATTCTTCTTTTAAATTTCAACACTGCACCTGATCTTTCTTACCCTAAAGTAAAACAAAGTGATACCTGCTCTCTTCGTAATAAAATAACTTTCTACAATTTGGATTTTTATTAGAATTTCGATTTTTGTGGCAGAAAATCTATCTAATTTATCTTCTTTATACTTCCTTTATGAATGCTTTTATTTTATTCCGGTTTTTTGAGTTAAGTATTTATCCAAATCTGATTCATTCGTTAAGTTTTCACAAACATTTTTCATTCGCCGGATTTTGGTACTTTCGTCGAATGACATTTAGCCGACTCGGCAGCCATGCTTCTTCGTTTTCACATTCGCTTGGTTTTGACATTTGAAGCTTGGCTTGGTTTTGCCATAAACAAACCCAAAAGGAAAAATTTCAAGCGCTTCTGAACCAAGCACTTTAAAAGCGCTTTTCCCCATAGAAATTTAGAAGCAGTAACACTATAATTTTTTGTAAAGCCCAAACTCCAATAGCGCGTCGGCAGTAGCAGTGGCAGTGTTCGAAAACAGTTGTCATTTTAGAACGCACTACTTTATATGAAAGTAACTACAATACAGCAGCGGCAGTACACAGCGCTGTGCAATTTTTCTCTATTTCTAAATTCACTGCCACTGCCTCTCATTTGAATATTTTCGAATTTTTCGAACTTCAAAATTTTGAGAAAAAAACATGTCATTTGTTAAAATTTTTAAGTCTGTGATATTTTAAAATTTATATTGTGAGTTGTGCGATAAAATTAAAAGCTAAAATATGTTAAGACCTCATATGCCATCATGCTCAGTACGACCAACACCAGCTAGCCCACGTTTCAGGCGGTCCTCAACCCGTCGTACTGAACCGAGAGGTCAACAACAAATTTCGCTTCCAGTCTGCACCGGAAGAGAAATAACGAGAAAATAAAACCCACACAGGCTATCCAGCTACATCCAGTTTTTCCACACACCAAGAGAGAGGTAAAGATGTTGATTTCTCTCCAAGCTACCCGCCCAGCCTGTGTCACCAAAATAAAAAAAACATTTTTCTTTAGACGACACCCTCCAAAAACCATACAAAATACCAGTCATCGCTTTACGTCATCCTTCAAATCAGCCACCCCTCCCAAAATGATACGCCTAGCCAAGAATCATTTTCAATGTAATTAACAAATTTTATTTCACAAAAGGGAATCAAGTTACACTATACTGCACGATGCAGCGTACATAAAACGACCAAATAGTGTCGCTGATAGATATAAAACGGACTTTATAATCCATACAAACTTGACTTACAAAAAGAATATACATTTAATCATACCCCCTCTATTTACTGTAAAACCCTACATTACCATAAGGAATTAAAAATGATTAAAATTTAAATAAAATATGATGTAAAATATAATGTTATGTATATGACAATATAATTATTATGAATATAAATTATCAAAGATAGTTTCCCATACGAGTTGCAAAAATTAACCCAGCACCTTTAATAGAGCTGCAGAAATTTCACATAAAAACAACCTAATGATTGTATCTAAATGCCTACCCTGAAGGAGCTCCCTTAGAGAATGACTAAAATGTGAAAAAGCCGAAATCGAAACTTCACCACCGTTTAGGAAAATATCCCATTAAATTTTACACTGTATTGTTTCTTAAAACTTTTAAATCTCGAGTTTGACATACATAAACGAAAAATTAAAAAAAAAACACCAATAAAGTTTATAAAATAAGTACTAAACTACCCCCCCCTTTCGATGAACGATTTCGCCCGAATACAAAGTGAAGAAAATGGCTCCTGCAGATATCAAAGCTCACAGAAAAAATGGCGGAAAATTCTTTATAGACTTCGTACCTTGGAGTCGTTGCGCACTCGCACTAAACTTCTTATGCGCTTTCCAAAAGAAACTTCGGACTCTTGTCACTTCCCGTCCACAAGGAAAATTAAAACTGGCAACTACAAACTCACTTTGTTACCGGCACTTTGTCGCGTTCTTTTTCCGCCTTTAAACCTTTAAAACTTCTTTGAGCTCTACGCTGCTTTTCTTGTCAGCCTTGGTGCAGAAACGCTTCCACAGGATGTTTTAGTTGAATTTAATTCCAAAAATTTCGGACTTATAACTTTTAAAATATTTAATTCACTGGACCGTGCCCTTTCGTTGTCTTTCACAAAATGACGTCCACCCGTAGTCTACTGCTACGAAAACACCTTCGAAAATGGCAAATACTTTTTCTTTACTTCGCGCCAAATAGAAAATTTTTGCAAATTTTGCACAGTGCCAACTTTCAAACTTCAAATTTGCATACTCATGCCAATCCCTTTCAATACTTTGACCATCGAAACTAACTAATACACTCTCATTTCTAACGCCACCTGTCAATCTAATTTACACACACACAACCCGACTGATCTCTTTCTCGCAGCCAGCATACTTTCCACCACCACTACTAACAGATTTCAACAGCTCTTGTTTGCACTCTCATTTCTGCTACTGATATGTCAAATCTCTTCACGCAACATTGTATCGAAAAATTATGAAAATGAAGATTGCTTTTACTTCTCTCTTGCAACAAGTTGCTCGCTGAAACTAAGACAATGTTTTAACCCTTCGGTTCTTCCTAAGCAAAAAAAACTTACGCAGAAAGCATTACTTAAAATTTTTTTTTTACCTCCTAAATTTTTCCCACCTACAGCTCAGAACCACCCCAGTTAGAAAAAAGAGGTACACCCCTATGCGATCGAAAAGGCAAAACACTCGATAGAAAAACAACAATCAACCTTTTCCTTTTAACTTAAAAAAACCCATCATCAACACGCCACAAAACTCCGACTTGACCAAGGGAATCAAGGAACACCTGCAGACACGGCGGAGGGCTTGCTTGAGATGTCCTCTATAAGTGTAAGCAAACTTTTTGACTCTTTTATTTTACGGAGCCCAACGCAGGCCATCGCTCACGCCCTGAGATTAAGAGTTTCATCATTCTCTGACTGAGGTAGCCGGGCATTTCTGGAATTAAAGTTGTTTGCTGCTGTTTTCATGGTAGTCAGAATAAGCTTCCAAATTTCATTGTTTTATGTCTTTGCCGTGAAAGACACCGATCGGCTTGCCATTAAGAGTTTCCAATTCGTACATACTATTTCCAATTGGTTTGACTATACGACACTTAACGAATTTTCTGGAAAACTTAGAATTGATATTATTCTTGAAATTACTCTGCACAAAACTCCTTTTATATACTTCTTGTCCAGGTATGAATCTGATCTCTCGGGCATGTTTATTATAGCGCTTAGCACTCACCTCATACGACTGGTGCAATTTTTCTTTGATCTTGTCCCTTATAATGGATATTTTATCCGCCTTATTCACCACCATAAAACTTTGATCATTTAATGAGTGGAGTTTTCTGGCTAACTTATAATCTGCTCCATTTGTGAACATTTCATTGCCAAAAAGGGCAAAAAACGGTGTAACACCCGTAGCAGAGTGCACAGAACTTCTCAATGAACACTCAATCTCTGACAAATATAAATCCCACTCCCGGTGATCATTATCCATGTAAGCGCGTATTGCATTCAGAACAGACTGATTCACTCGTTCCGCAGCATTTGATTGCGGTGAATAACAGGCAGTTTTCATGTGAATAATCTTATACTTCTCAATCATTTTACCAAAATCTTTAGACGCGAACTGTTGTCCATTATCTGAGTGTATTATTTCTGGAACTCCAAATTTGTGGAATATTTCCGTTATTAAAAACTTCAGAACATTGGCCGTAGTAGCTTCTCTCATAGCTTTTAAGAATGTAAATTTTGTTAGATGGTCTACCACTATAAAAATATAGGCGTTACCCTCTTTCGACCTCGGGTACTTACCAAGAAAATCTATATATATTTTTTGGAAAGGCCTCTCCGTAACAACCTCTTTTCCCATCATTGGCCTAAGATTTTCGTTGGACGCCTTGGACTCTTTGCAAGTTTGGCAGCTGCGTATATAATTCCTCACTTGCATGGTCATATTGGGCCAATAGTACCACTGACGCAGGCGATGAAGAGTTTTCGCGACTCCTCCGTGTGCGCATGTTTCTGGTTGGTGGAACTTAGCAATCAGTGTTCCTGTTAAACCCTCTGGGATCCATAACTTCCAAGGTACTTCGCTTTCTTCATCTCTATCAAATTTCAGCCTTTTATATACCCTATTATTTTCTACTCGGATATCAGGTAATCTGTCTTGGTTTTCATTGACTGTTTTTATCAAATCCAAGTATTCATCCGACTCGAATTCTGTCGTTTCCACGTCCAACCAGTCTTCTCCTTCAGTAGTCAGTTCTTCAATTGCTCTCGACAATGTATCAGCCACAATGTTTTCTGATCCTTTACGATGCTCAATTTCAAAATCAAATGCTTGCAATTGCAAGGACCACCGGGCAAGTCTTCCTGATAAATCCTTCAGTGACATGAGCCATCTTAAACTTGCGTGGTCAGTGATCACTTTGAACGGCATCATCTCAATGTATGGCCGGAATCTCCTCACCGCCAAAACTGCGGCCAAACACTCTTTTTCAGTGACACTATAATTGCGTTGGCAACTGTTCAACTTCTGGGAGTAATACGCAATTGGGTTCTCATTTTCGTTTTCATCTTTTTGAAACAGCACTGCTCCTACACCCAACTCCGATGCATCGCACTGTACCCAAAATTTTTTTTTAAAGTCTGGATGCTTCAGCACTGGTGCCGTCGTCAGAGCTTGCTTTAACTGATTGAACGCTTGAATGGCTTCTGGTGTCATCGTGAATCGGTGGCCCTTCTTCAAAGCGTCACTTAAAGGAGCGGATAAAGCTGCAAAGTTTTTAATAAAACGTCGATACCATCCAGCGGTGCCAAGGAAACTCCGTACTTCTCGGACTGATTTTGGTATTGGTATTCTTTGGATTGCCGAGACCTTTTCCGGATCTGTTTTTAGAAGGCCACCACCTACGATGAACCCCAAGTACCGCAATTCCTTAAAACAAAATTTTGATTTTTTTAATCCAATCGTAAGGTTTGCCTTTTTTAAACATGCGGCTACTTCGCTGAGAACCTTAAGATGCGTCTCGAAATCTTGAGCTATGATAAGTAAATCATCTAAATAAGTAAACACATGAGCCTTGAGGTGCTGTGGAATCACCCTATCCATCAAACGACACAGCCTTTGTGCAGCGTTGCATAGTCCGAATGGCATTACAGCAAACTGGTATAATGGTCGTCCGGGTACAGTGAATGCTGTATATGACTTACTTTTTTTATCTAGACCGATTTGCCAGAATGCATACTTCAAGTCAACGCTGCTAATAAAATAGGTATGATCTATCCTGCTCAATATGCCTTCAATATTCTGAATCGGGTAGGCATCCTTCACGGTTAGCTCGTTCAATTTTCTGGCATCCAAACAGAAACGATTCTTCCCAGGTTTTCGAACCAAAGTAAAACGATTACTCCACGGGCTCTCGCTTTTCTCAATGACTCCCAGCTTTAACATGTTGTCCAACTCTGCATACACGAGTTCTTGCACTGCGGGTGATATGGGATAGTGACGCTCCTTTATCGGTATCGCGCCTTCCACCAGCTGAATACTATGGGTTTCCAACTCCGTTTTACCTAAGCCGTCGTGCTCAAAAGTACTGAATTGTTTAATTACTTTGTTCAATTTTATCTTCTGATTTTCACTCAGTTCGTGCTTTTCCGGCTCTTCTGCGGCTGTCTCATCATTTTCAGGTTCGCAACGATTTTTAAAATTTTCTATATTTAACTCCTCCACTCCAATAACTTCCGGAGCTAACTGAAATTCTCGCCAAAAATTTATACCAAAGTATGCAGCTTGTACTAATTCAGGGCAAACAAAAAATTCCATATATCTGACTTCATCTTTATATTCGACAGGCATTTGAACTTTTCCTACAATCCTATATCTCTTCCCACTAGCAGTTTTAATCGACGAGTAATATCGTTTAATCTCAATATTCAAATCTTGCAACAACTCCCTGCAGCCTTTTCCGAGAATACTCACTGAGGCTCCTGTGTCTAATAAACCTTCGATTTTTTTACCTTTCACCTTTATTTCAGCAAAAACCCTTGGGTCTCGATTTTCACAGCCGGTTACTGCTTCTGCAATCTCTTTTCTTACATATCTTCTCTTAGCATAGTTTCGCCTCGCCTTCTTTATTTTTCGGGATACCTCACGCACACCGTATAGCGGACCATTTCCAAAAATCCTATCTCTTGCCTCTTGATATTTTTGCATTCTTTCTTCCAGCGACTGTTCTGATTGTTTCTTAAAATTGTTACAGTTTTTATTGAACTCGAAAGTTCTTCTAAGAATATTGACTGTCGTGCCTTTGCTTCCTGATTCTACGCCCCAACTTTTCGCATAATTTTGGCCCACTTCACGTTTATTTCCTACATCCTCGCGGGAGTTTGGCAGGAACGTGTCACCCCCGCTGACGTCACGCTCCGATTCAGGTTTCCCTTTCCGCATGTAGGACATTTAGGTGTTATAGTATCTGGGCGTCCACACTTGAAACAAAATATCGAACGTTCCATCGAGGGACAATCCAGATATACATGGCCTTGTTGGTGACAATTCCAGCACTTGAGTATCATTTTCCGCTGTTGTTGTTGCACTTTCGATTGTTCCTGCTTCTGCGATTGCTCTAGATTCGGTGCTTTTGACTGATACGCTGACTGGTTACGTTCATAATAAAGTCTAGGTTGTATTTCATCCACTTCTAATTCAGGATCCTCCGTCCATCGGGTTTCGTGACTTTCATTAGTATCAGCGACTTCACTAACATTATGCCCTCTTGGGTGCTGTGGATATCTGGTCGTTTGTTGGTAGTTTATTCGACCTCCTCGACGAGAAAAATAACGCTCCGCCTCTACGCACTCATATCGTAACTGATCTACTGAATAAATGTTCATTGGATAGACGATGCGTACTAAGTTTTCCCTCAGGTTTCTTTTTAAAATCTTCACCATATCGTGTTCACTTATGGGATTTCGCAACCTGGATCTTAATTTATTCATGTCATGAAAAAATGAATCAATAGTTTCTCCCGGCATCTGTTTCCGCTCCACCAGGTCTCTCATCACTTCAAAATCTGATTTGCTATTTTGAAATTGTCTTTGCAATGCATCTTTTAAAGTATTCCATTCCGGACTAATGTTGTTTTGGACGAACAGCCAGTACCACTCCTTGGCTACTCCTTTCATCAGCAAATGAAAATCTCTTAGGATCAGAGTCCACGGGCATCCATACTGACGTTGCAAATGTTCGACCCGAAATATAAAATCATCCACTGACATTTCATTCAAATTTCCATTAAATCCTAGACCCCATTTGTCAATGTTTAATTGTGTTGAAGAGTGGCTATTAAAATTCGGTGCCGCATCCGCCCAAACTCCTGCTTGTGGCCCTTGGTTTCTAGATTCGGCCGACATATGGCTCCTAAGCGGTGGTTGTTGATCGATTGGATCTCTATACCCCTGGTAAGGAATCCCATTAGGCGGTAGATCCCATTGATGTTGTTGATGGCGTTGTGGTGGTGGAGGTATTGGTGGTGGTTGCGTTTGCCGTTGCTGTTGTGGAGTTATCTGTTGAGATTGTTGCCATTCCATCTGCTGTGGTGGTTGATTGTTCAGTACTAGTTGCGATCGCTGCCCATGTTGTTGCGCTGGAAGATGTAGTGATTGACTTGGCTGTTGTGTTAATGGCTGTGCTTGTAGCCTTGGTTGTTGTTGCTGAGGTGCTCGTTGCTGCGGTAGCTGAAACGATTGCTGTTGCTGCATGGGTTGTTGTAGTAATTGTGGTAGCTGTAACATTTGTTGGTGCTGCATTGGTTGTTGCTGAAATTGGTTGTTGAAATTCAGTTGTGCCCGAGCTCCATGTGCCTGCTGCCTATTCGTTTGTGTACCTCCTGTATTGATGAAACTTGAACCCCCAGGTGCAAGTCCGGACTTTTCTAAAGCATTATTTTTAGACGATGGAGTTAGATTAAGCATGCGCATCATTTGCGTCATCGTAGCTTGTATACTATCGTTGATTTTCCTTTCTAACGACATTTCAAGCCCTACTCTAAAACCTTCATTAGCCTTTGAAACTAAGTCGCTTATAAACGCTTCGTTTGCTTGCCTCTCTAACTGTTGCCTATTCAGAAGACTATGCGGTATATCTGCATCATTTCTCGACTGATTGGTATTTATATTTGTCTCAACCGGTTTAGGAATTGCGCCTTTGCTGACTTCAGCGTTCGAGGCTTCTGGTACTTTATTAACCATTATTGTTTCTGATAGATCGTAATAAAATTTATTTGCGCGGTTACTAACGTGTCCTTCTAATTCCGTATTAGCCACTTTATTTAAAGGGCTTGCGGTGCTAGGTGAACTATTAACGTCGCGTATAAAAAATCGTTTTTTCGTTCTCCTTTCCAAATTATCTTGAGAATTTTTCATTTGTGACTTGAACTCAAATTAACTACAAAATTTTAACGTTTAATTTATCGTTTGGGAGGGCTGCCTATTTGATTGGAACCCTTGACGGTGCGATGCTGTATGGTTTTTAATTATAATAATTTTCTTCATCTAGCTTACTCCTTGCGGAGCCTTGTGTGTAGAAAAACTGTCTATTTCTCGATCCTGATTGCTTGATCCCTATTTTCAGAAATTTTGAATTGATGCTCATGTTCGATTTCCTCTGATCTTGACTCAATTTGCAAAGTCACCCATGCTACGTAACGAAGTAAGATTCTACTCGCTAGGTCACAAACAACTGTCACAAATATTGATTTATAAATGCTTATGATCAGCTTCCAACTGGTGCTGTCGAACATGGTCATCCTTCCAAGAACCATGACTTCGTGCAATTCATTCTATACTAAAAAACAAGACACTACGCATCAGGTCAGTTATTCGATGGCTTTTTTCTTTATTTTTATTTATTTCATTTATTTCTTGCTTTCTCACTGAATGCATTCAGCATTGGCACTGTGTTTAACCAGCTGAGCCATCAAATGAGATCGGTTTAGCAAAAAAAAAAACCTTTTCTGCATCCTGACTTTGGATCTTCGAACTACATTATTCTGGTCTACCCCTACCTTGTGCAATCTGTCTTCATGGTCGCTGCCATTGACTGAGTCACTCAGTATCGTAGATTAGAAATATTCTTTTTCTTCTTCTTTCTCTATACTATTTACTAGAAAAAAAAACACTTCGAATATTGTCTAGTCAAAGAGTCAAAATTTCCCTAATCGTTGCATTTAGATTAACTAAATAATTAATTCTACGTCACCGATACTAACAGACTCCCCGACGAGAAACATTCGAAATATTTACCCCCACTTGGTTTCATTTAAACGATTTTTTTCTATTTTTGGGTTGATGTTACTACCCTTATCTTATTTATTTGGGCGCCATTATTGTTAAGACCTCATATGCCATCATGCTCAGTACGACCAACACCAGCTAGCCCACGTTTCAGGCGGTCCTCAACCCGTCGTACTGAACCGAGAGGTCAACAACAAATTTCGCTTCCAGTCTGCACCGGAAGAGAAATAACGAGAAAATAAAACCCACACAGGCTATCCAGCTACATCCAGTTTTTCCACACACCAAGAGAGAGGTAAAGATGTTGATTTCTCTCCAAGCTACCCGCCCAGCCTGTGTCACCAAAATAAAAAAAACATTTTTCTTTAGACGACACCCTCCAAAAACCATACAAAATACCAGTCATCGCTTTACGTCATCCTTCAAATCAGCCACCCCTCCCAAAATGATACGCCTAGCCAAGAATCATTTTCAATGTAATTAACAAATTTTATTTCACAAAAGGGAATCAAGTTACACTATACTGCACGATGCAGCGTACATAAAACGACCAAATAGTGTCGCTGATAGATATAAAACGGACTTTATAATCCATACAAACTTGACTTACAAAAAGAATATACATTTAATCATACCCCCTCTATTTACTGTAAAACCCTACATTACCATAAGGAATTAAAAATGATTAAAATTTAAATAAAATATGATGTAAAATATAATGTTATGTATATGACAATATAATTATTATGAATATAAATTATCAAAGATAGTTTCCCATACGAGTTGCAAAAATTAACCCAGCACCTTTAATAGAGCTGCAGAAATTTCACATAAAAACAACCTAATGATTGTATCTAAATGCCTACCCTGAAGGAGCTCCCTTAGAGAATGACTAAAATGTGAAAAAGCCGAAATCGAAACTTCACCACCGTTTAGGAAAATATCCCATTAAATTTTACACTGTATTGTTTCTTAAAACTTTTAAATCTCGAGTTTGACATACATAAACGAAAAATTAAAAAAAAAACACCAATAAAGTTTATAAAATAAGTACTAAACTACCCCCCCCTTTCGATGAACGATTTCGCCCGAATACAAAGTGAAGAAAATGGCTCCTGCAGATATCAAAGCTCACAGAAAAAATGGCGGAAAATTCTTTATAGACTTCGTACCTTGGAGTCGTTGCGCACTCGCACTAAACTTCTTATGCGCTTTCCAAAAGAAACTTCGGACTCTTGTCACTTCCCGTCCACAAGGAAAATTAAAACTGGCAACTACAAACTCACTTTGTTACCGGCACTTTGTCGCGTTCTTTTTCCGCCTTTAAACCTTTAAAACTTCTTTGAGCTCTACGCTGCTTTTCTTGTCAGCCTTGGTGCAGAAACGCTTCCACAGGATGTTTTAGTTGAATTTAATTCCAAAAATTTCGGACTTATAACTTTTAAAATATTTAATTCACTGGACCGTGCCCTTTCGTTGTCTTTCACAAAATGACGTCCACCCGTAGTCTACTGCTACGAAAACACCTTCGAAAATGGCAAATACTTTTTCTTTACTTCGCGCCAAATAGAAAATTTTTGCAAATTTTGCACAGTGCCAACTTTCAAACTTCAAATTTGCATACTCATGCCAATCCCTTTCAATACTTTGACCATCGAAACTAACTAATACACTCTCATTTCTAACGCCACCTGTCAATCTAATTTACACACACACAACCCGACTGATCTCTTTCTCGCAGCCAGCATACTTTCCACCACCACTACTAACAGATTTCAACAGCTCTTGTTTGCACTCTCATTTCTGCTACTGATATGTCAAATCTCTTCACGCAACATTGTATCGAAAAATTATGAAAATGAAGATTGCTTTTACTTCTCTCTTGCAACAAGTTGCTCGCTGAAACTAAGACAATGTTTTAACCCTTCGGTTCTTCCTAAGCAAAAAAAACTTACGCAGAAAGCATTACTTAAAATTTTTTTTTTACCTCCTAAATTTTTCCCACCTACAGCTCAGAACCACCCCAGTTAGAAAAAAGAGGTACACCCCTATGCGATCGAAAAGGCAAAACACTCGATAGAAAAACAACAATCAACCTTTTCCTTTTAACTTAAAAAAACCCATCATCAACACGCCACAAATAATGAGTTTGTTCGCGAAAACTGTTTTATTCAAACACTGCCAGTGCCACTGCTGACGCGCTATTGTGGATACATCGGCAGTGAGAGCAAATACTGGCAGTAAAATACTGCTTCGAAAACAGCCACTGCCACTGCCGACGCGCTATTGGAGTTTGGGCTTAAGGCTAAAGTACGAACAACATGGGTTCGAACTTTGCTTTGTTTTTTTTAATATATTTTTTATTCAACATTTTTTATTTCACTTTTCTATTTTCCTTTCTCTTATTTATTAACTTCTGTTTAATTGAATTGAAACTGATTACACAATGATTCTATGTAAAACCATGACTCGACGTGCAATTATTCATGTTACAATTTTTAATATATTTTTTTTTTTTTTTTTCAAAATTAATGTGATTTGATGGTATGAAAATTTTATTTCATAACAGTTTGATGTCTCCATTAGATATTTTGCTGTTATGACCTGAACTATTGCATGATTTATTGCTCGTCGAGTCGGGGTGTAATATACAAATTGTATACCTCTTCATCGTATCGGGCGATGGTCGTAGCAAAATATTATGGAATAAAAATTTCATAACATCAAATCACATCAATTTTGACATAAAAAAAATATGATATAAATTATAACATAAATAATTGCACGTCGAGTCGTGGTGTTAAGAGCACTTACATCCTAGGATATATAATGTTAAAAAGAAAGAATAGTCCTTACGGAGCGGAAGCGCTTATTGGTGAAAAAGAAGCACTGCAGAAGTCATTGGGTGCCCAGTCAGGGCTGTACTGCGGATGACCCATCAATTCGACGTTTTGGCCGGTCAAAAAGGCGCTGGTTTGAGTCGATGTGTGAGAGCTCGCATTGTCATGGTAAACAATGATTCGTCTTCTCTTGTTCGTTTTTCGAATTTCTCCGAAGACTTCAGGCAAAAAATTGTGGTGCACCACTCAGAGTTAACCGTCCTACGTTGCTCAAGCGGAACAGTCGCCACATGACTAGTTTTGCCAAAGAAACAGGCGACCATTTGCTTCGAAGTGCTTCTTCCATGAACGACTTTCGTTGGATTTGGCTCGTCGTTGAAGACCCACACGGTCGATTGCTGTTTTGTTGCGGGCTCATACGCATAGATCCATGATTCGTCACCTGTGACGATCTTATAAACGTCTTTTGAAGCACTGCGATCGTATTTTTTCAACATTTCTTTGCACCAATCGACACGAGCCTTTTTTTCAACGATTGTCAAATTTTGCGGGATCATACGAGAACAAACCTTTTTTACGGCCAGGTGTTCATGCAATATCGAATGTATGCTGGTGGAAGAAATGCCCAAGGATGCCTCTATCTCACGGTATATCACATGACGATCTTGCATTATCAGTTCACGCATGGCATCAATGTTCTCTGGCACAACGGCCGTTTTTGGACGACCTTCACGGAATTCGTCTTTGAGCGAGTGTCGGCCACTATTGAATTCATTAAACCAGTTTTTCACAGTGATAAAGGATGATGCTTCATCGCCACATAAAGATTAAAGTTCATCGATGCACTCTTGTCGTGATAGTCCACGTCGAAAGTTGTGAAAAATGATCGCACGAAAATGTTCACGAGTTAATTCCATTTTTTTGCCAAATAGATTTTTTCAAGTCAAGTCAAATGATGGTCGTACGTCAAAACGTTCTGAGTACGTTTATGCTCAAAAATATTAAACTTTCCAATAGAAATGTCAGATTGCACCTGGCTACACTTAGTGTTGCCTAGGCCAGAAATATATCGAGCAGCCTACGTACAATACCTTCGCACTTGCCTGGTTGACCAGATGAATGCTGATTAAGCACTAACCACGATAGTTTTCCATATAAAAAGCGATTTGTATGGAAAAGATTAGATAGTTTTTAAGTACTTAATTAGATCATTTAACCCAAAAAATCGGCAGGTGGCATCTCCAAATTCAAAAAATCCCAGGGAAATTAGGAAATTTCCCTTTCTTTTGACAAATGCAAAATGTAAACAAAAAAAACATTTTTAATAAAAAGTAAATTAAAGCTAAAATCAAAAATGTGTTCGTCTCAATTGTTTTAAAAAAAATTTAAATAATGAAATATATAAAAATATATTTGAAAGAAGTGAAAATAGTGTCGTGATTTGGTGAACGCCAAAAAAGTGTCATTGAAATGATAGATGACTCATACCGGTAAAAGGTGTGGACGTGGTTCTGTGATTATCATGATTTTCTGATTTTAGGCTGGTTAACAAGGCAAATGGGAATAGGGTATAAGACATTTTATAGTAAGTAAGTAAGCGCCAATTTTGAGTTACAATCAGACTTCCATCCTATATACTATCTATGCCAAATTGTATGAAAATAGCTTTATCCGTTTAGCCATAATCGCAATTTTAACAAACAAGAACCAATCAGGGGTCTACACTGCCAATAGGAACTCAATATAAAAATTCTGAAAAAATCAGAAAAATGTTATTTCGACATTTAGAACCGCATGACCACCACTCATCATGACCTTGCAGACGACGGCCACCTAAATATCAGCATATCTTTGGCAAAATAGCAGCTAGGATTTTGGATAAAACAAAGTTTTCATCGTAAAAATCTATAGAAAAATACTGCAGACTCAACATGAGGCTTTTATTCATGATGAGGCCCAATAAGTTGCTTTCTTAGCGGTTTGCGAAAATTGCTACTCTTCCGTTAAAGACATGTGTGTGCATAACGAAAATCCATAAGGAAAATGTGCCTCCTTTTGCTATTAATTTGTAATCAGTAAATATCAAATTATATGCTGTTGTTGTTTTTTTCTTTATTTTGACGTTCACTAGAGAAACTCTTTAAAATTTGACAAATTGCATTCACCTAACAATTTGTCATGGCCTATAATAAACAGACTCACAACAGAACAACAAGGTGGCAACCATTAGCGGAATGTCAAATATAAGCAAGACACAAGAAAATTGGATTTTGGAAATATTTTCATTCATCGTCGGATTGGATTTGTGAATTGTGTTTTTATTCTGTACGGCAAAAAAAAAAAATTAAGAAATTCACCAACCGAGTTTTTCTTCCTCCTAATTCAATTCAAAAACGTGAAAATTTTTATAAAACTCTGGTGCAAGAAGTGTAAAAATGTGAAAAAGTACAAATTTTCATATACATAATTGAATGTGAATGGTTGAAAAAAACAAGCGACGTATCGCCCGTGATAAAGAACAAGATTTTTCCTCCGTCTAAGAATAGGAAAAAAAAAAAAATGATTTTATTACTGAAAATATTGCAAGCTCATTCATCCCTCGAATAAAACAGTGTCTTTAAATTGGTAATGGCTTGAGAAAATCTGTAAATATTTACTTTAATTTTATTTTAGTGTTATTTGTCTCGATTTGTTTTTGGGTCGGTGCCCACTTTGTGCGGCTTTTTGTTGTTTTTTTTTTTTTTTTTTTAATTGTCGCAGACAGGGGCGGAGGGCGAAGGTCTTTGGAGTTGCATGGATCTGTGTAAAAAATTTTGAGGGAGGTCTAACTATCCAAATTTTTCATACTGAGTCAACTCAATTTTTCGCAGCTATGCAAATGTGGGAGGGATCTTTTTAATGATATCTACTGTTGGAATCCTGAGGTTGAAAAGTTACAGAATCGTCTCTCAGAATTTCCAGTATTTTTTCTATTGTACGTTTATTACTTTTATACAGCTCAATTTGTTGTTTTAGGGAGTGCTACTTCTTTAGTTTGTAAATTTCGAACGTAAACATTTGATGACTCCAAATGATTACTGTTCCATCAAAATTTGATACTTTGTTTTTCATCAATAAAAAAATACCCAATAATTTTTTTTTTTAATTTCGTTTTTTTTATTTATTAATGAGTAGAAAAACTAACATAAATAACCTTACACTATTAACAAATATTTACAGCCTGATTCTGTGATTTCTTGATAATATTTTTGTCAAGAAATTTTATCAAGATTTTAAACGGTCAAGTTGGCTAAATTTGAATTGTATACGTTTTTATAATAATAAAATTTAGAAAATCAATTTTCAACATATTGCTTAGCTCAGATAATAGGATCGTCAACTAGCAACGCAGAGGTCGTAGGTTCAATTCCGCAGCGGGCTTTGTTGGCAAATATTCTCAATTATTTTATTTTTATATTTTCATCTTTTTATTTGAAATAACAACTGCACAAATGGAAGAACTGTAGATGTTTGCAATTTTGATACACGATGAAGAAGAAAACCCTGAAAACAAAATAACAAGATATCAAATACGATTCCTTCACGTTAATAGCGATCTAGCAAAAGGAGTTTATACAAAATTTTAGACTTCCTGCAACCATGTGTCGTAGTCTTGTGCATGATTTAAAGCCGCATGATATTCAGAAAATGTCGCTACCATTGTCCGCTCGAATTTTGGGAACGTTAAATTGGACATGGATCTTGTGAAAAATGTTTCGGAAATAAGTGCAACCTTCCTATGAACCAGTCGTCTGTATCACGTTCCGTGCATGCGACAGAACAGCATTAATAAGGTGGAATTTGCTGGAATAAAGTTTCCGAACTGGAAAAAATTAAAAAAAAAAACCAAGGAAAAAACAAGAAAAAAGAAATAACATGAAAAAACAATAAAAAAATTTTCAAGTTCGCTGGAGAATTGAACCTACGACCTCTGCGTTGCTTGTTGACGATCCTACAGTCTGAGCTAAGCGCTATGTTGAAAATTGATTTTCTAAATTTTATTATTATAAAAACGTATACAATTCAAATTTAGCCAACTTGACCGTTTAAAAATTTTTGTCAAGTAATCACAGAATCAGACTGTTATTTTATATAAAAATATTTTACTTTTTTCTTAAGACTCTGCTTTAAGTTTTGTACAGATGTTTCGTCGACAGTACCGTAAGACCTTCGCCACTTAGTTCTGAAATCTTATAAATTTTGTGCAGAAGGTCTGATTTCATAAGAGCCCAACATCTCTCAATAGGTCCAAGCTCTGGGCAGTTAAGTGGATTCGCCTTTTTGGGAACAAAATTTACATTATTGTTATTGTACCATTCTATGGTGGCTCCAGAGTAGTGAGAGGTTGTTAAGTCGGGCCAGAACATTACATTACCCCCGTGCTCACGAATAAATGGCAAAAGACGTTTTTCAAGGCATTCTTCAATATAAATTTTCGAGTTAATTGCACCCTGTGTTACAAAAAAACTGCTTCTCAGACCGCAGGTGCATATGGCCTGCCAAACCATATACTGCTTGGGAAATTTTGTAATTTTCTTCTCTTTAAATTTGCTCTGTATCTGTCCCTTCACCGAACAGGTATAAAATTCGTGTCCTGGTAGCTGTTTAAAATCTGCCTTAACGTATGTTTCATCATCCATTATGCAGCAGTCAAATTTAGTCAGGTAACCTTCATATAACTTTCGACCTCGCTTTTAAGCCTCCAGCTGCTTTTCTTCGAAACGGTCTGGCACTTTTTGACCTATGTAGGTCTTCAGCTTCTTTTTTTCTTTAATCTTTGTATAGAAGATTTTGAGGTACCTGCCCTGTCAGCCATATCTCGTACAGATTCTGCTTAAAAAGGTGCTTCACTTTTTTCACCAACTGTGGGGTTATACCTGAACCCTTTTTTCGTGTAGTAAGTCAACCCTTTCTTTAATTCGAAATAACCCTCTGGACAGTGATTTTTGATGCCCCTTTTTTTTAGTTATGTATGTATGTATTCTCCTTTAACTACTAGAAGAAACATAGGGCCAATATGAAACATCTCCATTCGTCGCGATCCTTTGCGATGACTTTGATCTCTTGCCACAACTTTCCCGATTCTTGGATTTCCTTTTCCAGCGACCGTTTCCAGTTGGTTTTGGGTCTACCACGTCCTCTACTGCCTTGTGGACTCCACTCAAGAGCCTGGCGACAAACTTCGCTGTGTGGTTTCCGGAGAGTGACCAATCCATCTCCATTTGCGCAGCTTGACCTCATTTGCTATAGACTTCTGATTGCATTTTTGATGTAGCTCGGCATTTGATATAGTGCCAGGCCACCAAACCTTTAGTATACGCATTAAGCATTTGTTGCCGAATACTTGCAGCTTGTTCGTTAGTTGTTCAGTAACAAGCCATGTTTGGCACCCATATAGCAAAACCAATTCCACATTCGAATCAAAAATGCAAACTCTCGTTTTTGCTGGTAAGTGGACAAAATGAGTTCGCGCCTTTTTTCTTGATTGCTAGACACCTTTATATTTTGAAGTGTGTTCACGAATATATGTTTTATATATAATATATGTTTTTTGAAACGTCATGTTATATAGAAAAAGTATCACCCATATTTCGACCTCCACGATCATCTGGCAAATCATAATCTTAAGAAATAGAAGTATCAAATTTTGATGAGACAGTCCTCATTTTTGCAATCAAACCTATACTGAACTGTTTTTTAGAGGAACGTTCTCGATGTCTCTGATCATTGCTTTCAACCGCCAAATTCATCTATATGTTGCTTTCGGCAGTACCTAATTTGCATAACATTCGCAACTATTCTCGCTGTTTCTTTGAATTTTGCTCGGGAGAATTAGAAATTTGAAATTTCAAGTACTAAGATGCTTAACAAAATGGCACCACAAAATCATGATAACAAGAAAACCGATATACTTATGTAACCGAAAGGAATCGACTACGTAGGTGTACAATATTCTTGAGTACAGTTTTTTTTTGGGGATTGAATCGAAATTGCTATACATACCTCCTTGGCAATTCTGATCACACAGTCCTGCGTTTTTCAAAAACTTAAAAAAGTATGAAATGAGAGTAAGTGATTTTTATAGATTTTTGATTGCTGAATCCGAATATGACCTCCAATTTACTCCATCACGTCAGAGGTTTGAGTTATCCTTGATTTAAAGTGCAGAAAACGCTATTTTCAGACATATGGCGTACATCCTGAAAGTAGTCTAGTTTACTTTTGACAGCGGCATTAAATAGCCTTGAGCTTCGTCTTTAAAACTTACTTTTAACTTTTTCAATTGAATCATTAGTTTCCGAGATATCATCGATTGAATTAAAGTTATCGAAAAAACCTGTAAAGGACTATATTCAATTTATATACCTTTACTTCAATGGATGATAACTCGGAAACTAATGATTTAATTGGAAAAGTTAAAAGTAAACTTTAAAGACGAAGCTTAGGACTATTTAATGCCGCTGTCAAAAGTAAACTAAACTGCTTTCAGGATGTACGCCATATGTCTGAAAATAGCGTTTTCTGCACTTTAAATCAAGGATAACTCTGATCTCTGACGTGATGGAGCAAATCGAAGGTCATATTCGGATTCAGCGAGCAAAAATCTATAAAAATCACTTACTCTGATCTCATACTTTTTTTCGTCGCAGGACAGTGTCATTATTTTCAACTACACGCCAAATTAAAATTTAAATGCTTTAGGCTATAGCTAGCTAGTTGGCATAACATTCCCAGCTATTCTCGCTGATTCTTTGATTTGGCACATGCGATTTGAAAACTATCGAGGTGAATAAGAAAATTTCATAAAATGTCTAGAAGATTGTTACAAAAAAATTCAAAATTAGCAAAGGTACATATATGGAAATAAATTCAAGTGGATAATTCAGGGTTTTGTTAGTCATTTATGAAACACGACATAGGCCATTTTTTTGAGGAAATTTTCCACGACATTTTTGCACAAATAGTTAAAATTTTGTTTGAGTTTTTTTTTTTGTCATGAACTGTGTTTTTTAATGATGCAATGCAGTAACCATATTGCAAGTATTTAAAGTTAAAATTTTCCATATGACTTAACAACATCCGGCGTTAGGAAATAACGCCCAAGGAAATAACGCCCAAAAAAAAAACGAAATAACGCCCAAATTATTTTCATATAAATTTGGGCGATAATCATTTTGGAAATAACGCCCAAAAATTTGGGCTTTATTTCGTTTTTTTTGGGCGTTATTTCCTTTTTTTTTAAAAAAAACGAAATAACACCCAAAAAAAAATGAAATAACGCCCAAAAAATAAAATGACGTAATAACGCCCAAAATAAAAAACGAAATAACGCCCAAAATCAGAAAAGAAATAACGCCCAAATTATTTTCATATAAATTTGGGCGATAATCATTTTGGAAATAACGCCCAAAATTTATTTGTATGAAAATAATTTGGGCGTTATTTCGTTTTTCGTTTTTGGGCGTTATTTCATTTTTTAAAAATAAAATGAAATAACGCCCAAAAAAACGAAATAAAGCCCAAATTTTTGGGCGTTATTTCCAAAATGATTATCGCCCAAATTTATATGAAAATAATTTGGGCATTATTTCGTTTTTGTTTTTGGGCGTTATTTCATATTTTTTGGGCGTTATTTCGTTTTTTATTTTGGGCGTTATTACGTCATTTTATTTTTGGGCGTTATTTCGTTTTTTTTTTGGGCGTTATTTCCTTGGGCGTTATTTCCTTGGGCGTTATTTCCTAACGCCACAACATCCGTATCTGTCTGCTCTCCAAGTTGTGTGTCTGTGCTGCCTGCCCATATACTTATCTTCGAGTCCGCTGCGCTTATGCTTTTCCACTGCTACTACTTATTTGTTGTGTGGTGGTGGTGCCTCACCTACTCCTTAATTGCGTTTTGTTTATTGTTTTCTCGTTTTCCTCTTTGGTTAATTTTTCTGTTTATGTTTTACATATAAATAACTTAATTTTTCTTATCATTTGTGTTCTATTTTACATTTTGGTTTCTATTGTTTATGATATTTTATTGTTTATTTCTTCTATTTGTTGTCAGAATTTGTTTCGCGTTTCGTTTTTCCCCATTCAATGCCTTTTCTAAATTTTGTTTTATTCAATTTTTTTCGTTTTGCATTGATTACCATTAATTCGAATTTGCTTTTTATACATGTTGCTTTTGTATTTATTATTTATTTGCCTTTCTTGCTTTTCGCAGTTTAACGACATTTAATCGTTCAACGTTCGTTCGTTCGTTCGCACATTAACGCACTCAATCACACACTCACGCATCATTATCTACGTCGTCCTAATCGCTAAACATCGTCATCGATTTCATCAGCATCGTCATCATCATCATTATCCCGTGCTGTATTGTCCAGTTCAACGTCTTTGTCGCATCTCCTCGTGTTATGCCAGTAGTAGCCTGAATAATACTCGCCCAGTTGCGCTGTTGTTGTTGCTGCTGCATCTCACTTTTAGCAGCGTTTAACGACGCATAAATCACTGCCGCGTGCCAAGAGTGCCGTGCCCACTTTTTCTGGCGAAATATCCACTTCCTAACTTGCTCACTTTTATCTCTCTTTTTTGCTTTATTTCGGCTGTTCTCTTTGTGTTGTGTTTTATCATCATATCATCATCAAACAACTGGCTAACTGGCGGTGCACAATGGCAGATTTTATGCGCATTGGAAATGTGGATGTGGTCATACAAAAGGATAAACTTGGTTCACCAACTGGTGGTTCGGATGATGGTCATTTAGCTGCGCTTGGTGGCATTGGCGGCCTTGGTGCAATGATGGCTGCCGGTGGCATTGACCTGGGCGATTTAGCTCAGGAATTGGATCAAGATGAGTTCGATGGACTTAATTTATTAAATGGTGAGTACATATTTACAATGAATTTTATTTAAAAAATTTTTTTAAAACACTGAGATTTTGATGAAAACTTTGGAAATTTTAACTAAATGCTCTCAAATTTGTCTAAAAAGGTAAAGATATTTTGAACAGAAAAGTAACTGAAAAATTTCCCAAATGTTAGATAGTTTCCGTTGCGCAAAAGGAAAAACATCTCGTGCTTTATCATGCATTTATCTAGAAATTCCCTGTCAAGAACATCTTCCTTTCTCGAGAGGACGCATTTGCAATCGTGAATATTTTGAGAATGGAAATTCTTATTTTAGCAGGGATGCTTTTTTCCTCCATTTTTTTTTCCAATTTAACCCAAAAAAACTTTAAAACCAACCAAAACATAGTAAAATTACGAAATTGGTGATAGTCTACGAGTTCGGTCGAATAAATCTCCAAACCTTAACGTTAATAATAAAAAAGTGGCTAAGTGAAATGTTACAATGCTACTCTCAATATTAAGTTTACCTTCCTAGTTTATTTTATGAAGCTTTTAATTCTAAGAAAGTATGAGCCTAATCGTAAATATGCCTGAAAAGTACTTTCTCGAAATATACTCACTCTCGAGAGGATGCATGCACACTATGTATGTATATGTATTCTCCTTTAACTCCTAGGAGGAGCATAGGGCCAATAAAAGGATTTTACAATTTTGAGAAACCATATTGGTTCCAGTTATAGGAGAATCATTCCTAACTATGCATGTTTCTTGCACCTCCAAATCCGATGTGCATGCTGCCGAGGCAGGTGGATTAACCACACTCTGGTGGGTACCACTTGGAGAGTTATTTCCCATCGTTTTTCGATCCATGCTTCATTAGTATAATCTTCTCGGCAACGCCCCACGCAGTAAGTTATAAGCTTAAAGCTGGATCCGGCAAGCGCTGCAATTATAGTGGCCAAATTCACTTTTAATTTCAGCCGCCCAATCTGGAACAGACGCTGACCTGGAAGCCGCCCACTCTGGATCAGACGCTTCAGGATTTCGACAAGATGCTTATTTTAAGGCGGCATCGACTCGCCTTGTCAGTGCCAGTTACGGGCATTGTGGGTTTTTCTTTCGAGGCGCAACGCTGTCCAACGCTACACCCTTCCACACCCTGGCTGGTCACCCGCTTTTAGTCGCCTTTTACGACAGGCATGCTTACCTCGGGCATATTCTGACCCCTTACCCGCAACACTGATTTTTCCAATATCGTTGACATTTTGCACAAAAAAAAATCTCTATGCAACACTGTTCTTTTCCAATATCTTTGATATTTTTTCCATTTTCCATTGGATTTCGACAGCCGACTTTAAAAAAAAATATAAACAAAGTTAAAGAATAGCCTCTCCCGTGATTTTTGCCTTCCAGATAAAAATGTTTTTGCGATTGCTTGCTAGAGAATCCAAAAAAAAACTTTGCCAGAATGTTTATTCATGATAAGGCCCCTTAAGTCAATTTCATGCATTTCATTCATTTTTTTTGCGTAATTGTACTTATATAGCACTTAATAATGCCCAAAATATGGAGAGCAAGAACTGATGGAGAATTGCTCTTAATAGAAACTTTTTCAATAAATCATCATCTACTTTACTGTACTCATTTTCGCGCTTCTCAAGCTTAACTTCATATAACTATATGTATATCTTCTCAATAGTTTATTAATAT
Source organism: Calliopum simillimum (assembly GCA_951812925.1). NCBI lineage: Eukaryota > Metazoa > Arthropoda > Insecta > Diptera > Lauxaniidae > Calliopum > Calliopum simillimum. Next base: position 110,391,193 of record OX638372.1, read on the forward strand.
TTTTAAGATATGCAAAAAAAAGTTCAATTTAATATTAAAAAATTATAGTTATTAAATTTTCTTTAAAAAATTTGTAAACCTATAATTATAAAATAATTTTACATGCACAAAAGTATTTCATAGAATAGAAAGTAAGTCATTACTTTAATTATTAACAAAAAAGAAACAATCCTTGGTAGTGCTTTAAACAATAGAAAGCGAGACCATCATAAGCGCATTCACACTGTGTGACGTGAGTTGACTATGGACAGCAACAGCTAAAAAAAAAATATCGCATGATTAGTCTCGACCAAGATGAATCAAGTGACTAACTTCATTCAAGAGATAAGGAAAAGAAAAAAACAATTCAAAAGACACGCCACAATATTGAGTAGCGAAAAGTAGCCCCTTGTAAATAAATAACAAAAAATACATATAATAAAAAGTAACAATACTTTGATTTTGCTGTCACTGTTGCTGTTCTTGGGTGACTCATGCTTGAAGCGAACACGAGTCAAGTGCAACAATGCGACTTTAACAATATTAAAAAAATGTTTTTTTTTTTACAAGTCAGCTGCCTACAGTAGAATCTGCGTTTTCCGCAAAAGTATTGTGAACAGCAAAAATTTTCGAAATATTTATATAGCAAATTTTCGGAAAAAATTCCCTGAGCTTGTGGGTAATAGACCTTTCTATCATATGTTATCTGGCAAAAATTAAAAATGGGAAACACCTTGCTCCCAGGGGCAAAAAAGTTTACTATTAGTGCAAGTTTCAACATAAAAATTTTGGCCTTTATCGGAAAATATTTGACAGTGCCCCCAGGCCGTTGAAGCTCGGAAAACGCTATTTATAGGAAAATATGTGGCGTTAATCGAAAGAATTAGTCCTACCTTTGAAACTATTCATCATAGGTGTATGAAATTTGGTTTCTATATGAACAATACTTGGGTAAATAGCATACATTAAAAACACGGGCGATGTCAAGCCCACTCCACCCGAAATTCGTCGTATCTCTGAATATATTGGACTCAACGCAATGATATTCGGATATTAAGCAAAAAATGTACAATAGAAAATGGGTGAGGCCACGCCCCTTCCATCTAAAAAAAAACAAACAAGCACATGTAAATAAGATTTGATTTTAAGTAAAGTGAAGAGAACAAGATATGTCACTGTAATAATGTTAAACCAATTTAAGGTACTTAGTTGGTATAGAAGTAGTATTTTTTTCTTATCTTATTTGTGTCTCTTTGATATAGGCACAAGCAAAAAAAATGTGGTCCCGATCGGAACATATTTGACCGTGAAGGTCGGTAAAACGCTATTTCTATGAAAGTAAGAAAACAATCAATCCTATCTTCGAAACAATTAGACATAGGAGAATTAGATTTGGTACATATATGAAGAATACTTGTATGAATAGTATCCAATAAAAAAATGGGCGCTGCCACGCCCCCTCCACCCAAAATTTTTCGTATCTCTGGAAATATTTAACTCAGGTAAATGAGATTTGTTACATATTTAATTGGCACTGTGAAAAAAATGTTCAGTAAAAATTGCGCGGGGCCACGCCCCGTCATTCTAAAACAACCAAATTTGTCATATTGTCAGATAAAGTGATGCGAACAGGGTTCAAGTCTTACTCATCTTTGTCGAATAGTTTCAGAGATATGACAAATTTGTTTTTTTTTTGGAATGAGAGGGCCTGGCCCCGCTCATTTTTGATTGAAAAATTTTTTCCCAGTGTCAATTAGATATGTACCAAATCTCATTCCTCTGAGTCAAATATATCCAGAGATACGACGAATTTCGGGTGAGGTGGGCGTGGCATCACCCATTTTTTTAATGTATAAGATAAGATTGATTGTTTCCTTATTTCCATATAAATAGCGATTTACCGACCTGCAACGGCCTGCTTTAATATTTTTACAGTGGCATATCTTGCTCGCTTCGCTTTACCTGAAATCAAATCTTAATCACATGTATAAAATAGTTTCAGAGATATGACAAATTTGTTTTTTTTAGAATGAGGGAGCACATTTTTTATTGAAAATTTTTTTCCTAGTGCCAATTGCATATGTACCAAATCTCATTCCTCTGAGTCCAATATTTCCAGAGATACTACGAATTTTGGGTGGAGCGGCGTGGAATCGTCCGTATTTTTGATGTATACTATTAACCCAAGTATTGTTCATATACGTACCAAATTTCATACACCTATGTCGAATATTTTCAAAGGTAGGACTAATTCTTTCGATTAACGCCACATATTTTCATATAAATAGCGTTTTTCCGACCTTCAACAGCCTGGGGGCCCGGTCAATTATTTTCCGATCTGGGCCAAAATTTGTATGCTTGATACTTACACCAATATGCAACTTTTTAGCCACTAGGAGCAAGGTATTTCCCATTTTTAGTTTTTGCGATAGGTCTAATGAGCAAGCGAAAGGAATCGTTGCTTTTCTTTTCCGTCTGCTTGCCTAGAAACGAATTTGTTCGAAAAATTTCCTAGTGTAAACTGCCACTAAAAAAAACTTAGAGTATTCACGATATTATGGTATTTTGTCTGGTTGATATTCACACACTTTTGTATGACTGATTTTTGAATTCAATTTTGTTGTAACATTCGACCATTTTGATTTGACCCAACTGTTAACTTAAGCAAACAAATTCTCAAAGCCGACTTAAAACCTAAAGGTCATAATATCGTTCCTTAGCGTTAACCTAGTCTCCATACCTAATTTCATAAAAATCGATGCAGCGGTTTAGCCGTGAGAGCGTTTTTTCCATTTGGCGGCGTGGCACCGAACACTCCAAAACATAATACTTAGTCATATTATCCTCATATAGCGTTTTTCCATTTAGGGGCATGGCACCGCCCTCTTAAAAAAATCCTTTGCACTGCTCCTCCTCATTACCTTTCCAACAAAAAATTATATCAAACATATATGATGAGATTTCGGAATAGAAACAGGGACTGAACCGATTTCGTTTGCCTATTTATATATAGATTAACTGGGGGCGTAAATGGGAATGAGAAGGGGTCAGAACACCCTGTGCACCCCCCATAATTACATGCTACTATTGTGCTAACTTTGCGTAAAAATTACCAGCCTTCGGTAATCGAAACATTATTTTTAATGCCGTTGAATTCTATCCGATCGAATTCTAGTGTTCGCTTTATGTTAGAGCATAAAAGCAAAACAAAAATCGAAATGTGAGCGCACACACAGTTTACTAAGAAGCTCATAAAAAACAATTATTCTTTGTCCTACAAAAAAAGTCGCACTCCATATTGATACAACACAGCTGCGATGATGTCTTTAATATTTGTTGAACATGGCCGAACAAACATAAATAGCAATTAGACAGCTTAACCTGCTATGTATATCCAAATGTCATAGCATCTTCCTAAAGCTCGTTAAGTTATGGGTTCAATCACATTCCAGACAATCCATTTTTTTTTTTTTTTATTTGATAATTTACAGTCTGTTAAATAAGAGCGTGGTCACGATTACTCGCGATCGGTAAAGTATAATGCTGTAATTTTTTTTTCTCACACAGAGGGCAGTATTGTCCTTCATGCTTCGTGAAAGTGAATCAGCTGACCACTGTTTTCAATGCGTTCTCAGCATTTTTCCAAAATGAGTACCGCGTACGCGTCGCGCTTTGAAGCCGTTTTTTTGTGTTTGCACCCCAAAGGTCCCAAAATGACCCAAGCGGCGGCTGCGAAGTATATGCAAAAGTCGAAACAGTTTGTGAGTAAGTGGGTGAATCGCTTCAAAGAAGTAAAAAATGTCGATGACTTTCCAAATCGCGGGTCTGTCGGTGTAGTGACGGAAAAACAGGAAAGTACCAAAGTACTTTGCAAAAACCGATGCTCAGTGAAAAACATGTCCAAAAACGTCTTGAATGGGCCAAAGACAATTTGGATCGTGACTGGGGCAACGTTATCTTCACTGATGAATCCTCTTTTTGGGCCTTTCCTATCATCAGGCATGCCTGGACCACACCCACCAACAAACTTGAAACAGCTGGTTCGACGCATTCACAAAATTTGGAGGTCGTTTTCAGAAGAGTATGCGCAAAATCTTGTTCAAAGTATGTCGCGAAGATGTCAAGCTATAATTGATGCTGGGGGTGATTGGACCTGCTATTAATGTATTTGCATTGAAGTTTTCGATCAAATAAATCAATATTAAAAAGAATTTTCGCAATGGGTATTTTCATTTTCTCACAACAATGACCACGCTCTTATTTAACAGACTGTAGTTTCAATATTTTTATTGAATCATTACTTTTTTTATTATTATTAAAAGTGGGCAAGAGAGGCCGCATGGATCATAAGTTTGCAATAAATTATTTTTTAAAACTGATAAAACTAAAATATGCATGCGATCAAATGCACAAAATGCAATTCTCTATGACCAACGTCAAATTGCTTTACTCCACATTCATCTTCTTGAATCACAAGCTGTGTTGCAATGTTGTAGTCTTTTTTTATTTTTGCTTTTAATTTTTTTATTCTGAATTCTGCTGATAAGGAAAATATCAGTTGTAAAGAATACAACTTCCGTTCATCTGTTTGTCTAGCTGCCCATGTCCGGGTTTGTACTTTTTGGAAGTGTTGGCAATTTAAAACTTATAGCGCCTGCCCGAGGAAGGAAGTGAGGTTTTAAAAATTTTACAATTGATGATTTTATGATTTCTTAAAAGCGTAGCTCATGAATAAAAACTATTTCGTTGCTCGTTTTTTATTTATTATGGCAATTCGGTTTGTTTTTTGACGTACATGTATTTATTTGAGTCTTTCTATGCACCTGTTAATCTTCAAGCACTAATCTGTAGTTTTCTGAACATTTTGCATATCTATCGATAGCAACTTTATATAAATTAGAATCGTCCAATGGTTAAAATTTGACCACAAATGTATTAAATAATTTTGGTATTATTTGGACAGTTTTAGTACCTTTTTGCTATTTGGTACAAAATAGAAAGCTCATTTATCATCCCTGGTACAAAGACAAATGTGAAATGAAAAGAAAACAAAAAAACATGAAGTCTGTGTCAGTTAGCTTCTTGTCTATCTCTTTGTGCTGTATCCTCTTTTCAGCTCTGTGTGACCGTGTATTTTGTCGTTGTTAATATTGAAAATTTGCATTTAATTTTACCTGACTTGATGGCAAAATATTAAAATACATTTTACTTTGTGGACATTTACACACAAATACCTTTCTAATGGTGTATAATTCAAAGTCGTGCTCCATTTCTAACATATTAAAAAAAGGAGGACAAATTTTTGTCTTGCGTAAATATATAAACATATGGCGCGCCTCACTTGGCCGTACCTTCAATCCGATTCTGTAGTTGCCAGCCAGTCTTTGGCTAATGATCGTATTTTATTCTTTACCATTTTAGAGTATTTTTATTTTTAATTTTATTTTTAAATATTTTACATTTTATGGTATTTTTCTTTGCTATTAGCCTTTTGACCTTTAAAATAATTTATCGAAAAACTTTAATTTCTTGATAATGTGTCCGTTTTATGAACGCATTTAATACATATGGGACAGTTAAATTTAATTTAACCAAATATGATCAAAAATGTATATTCCTTTTTCTCATTCTTCTTGAATTGATTGAATTTGAAAGTAAATAAATTACAAAAATATACATTATGATGATTGAGCTGATTACAAAATTTTAAACTGTTTCTATAGATATTCGTTTGTGTTTCAAATGGGTTCCACTTAAATTGTATGATAATGCTAATTTTTGGCAATATAAGATTTTATCACATTATATTTATAGCGCGCAGCACATCTCTTTGTCGTTCATGCATGTTGTTTAATTTCTTTATCACCATTCACGATTATAGACCATTTAAATTCAAAAATCAATTCATTTAAATAATGAGTTCACAGTGGGCTCCTACGTGTTTTGAGTTTGACTTTGTTGACGACAAAATCGGGGTATGAGGATGTGTTCGTACACATTTCAGGATTATAAAACTGCCTCAAGTAAAATCGGAGCTGACCGTTTTCGCAACTTACGACCAATTGCATGTTTTTTTCTTTTCTTTTCTTTCTTAATACTGTGCAGTAAAAAATAAATTGTTATTATTACCGCCCAGAAAGAACCGTATGAAGGAAAAAATGTCAAGCAACACTTACACTACATTTTCCTTTCCTCAACATTTGTTTCTAAAATGTCCATCCCTTATCTCAACCTCCTAGTGGGCTCTCATACAAATTAATCTGAAAATGTAAGCTTTATTGAAAACTCCCTTAGGGAATGGAAATATGGGGCACATATGTTCCAGGAAATACTGGGGAGAGGAAAGTAATAGGGGTTGGTTAACATATTTTTTTTTTCACCCCAGGCACCCCTGGGCACCAGGTCACTTATTTTTACCATATACAATGCTTTTTTAAAATGATCATAGCTTTGTAATGGAAAACAATATGAGCCCATTTTATATCTTATTTTGAAGATTGAGAATAGTACTAAATAATACAATTAATATAAAATAGCATAACAATATCATTCGTCCTATACTAAACCCCAAATATAGGGAAAACACGATTTTTAGCCCTTTTTCAACTTTTAAGGTTAAGATATTTTGGAAAAAACAAAAGATATTGATATAATTCAAATTGAGTTTTAAAGAAAAATAATGGATCCTTAATTTTCTGTATCAGGTTTTATGACATACAATCATCTGGTCTAATTATATATCATCAAAAATTACGAAAAATCGTCATTAATTTTTTTTTATATGTAAGGATATCTCAAAAACTATATGCGATAGAGCAATTCTGCGACCGGATTCAGGTTTAGAATCGGCAATTCCATTACAAATGACAATTTTTGCTTTAATTTCTTGTTCTTTTTAAAGGCTATGGGTCAATTTATAAAAACTGAATTTTTTTTTACAAAATTGCAAAGTACTACGAATGGTTTGATTTCAGAACCCTGTTTTTTAGATTCCATTAGTGCTCACGAGAAATTTTACTTCATTTCGTGTTGAATCCATGACATTTTGATTTAAACTTTTTTGTTACTGTACAGTAGAAAATAAAAAACCTTGTAATTGGCTGTAACTTACGAAACCGATCAGCTCCGATTTTACTTGAAGCAGTTTTAAATTCCTGAAATGAGTACGAACACATCCCCATACCAAGATTTTGTGTCAAACTCAAAACACGTAGGAGCCCACTGTGAGTTAAGAGCAGAAATAAGAAAAAAAATCTCTTTAAACAGGTACCACTTCAGAATTTTTGTGAATCTTAGATTGGAAATATAGTACCTTGTTTGCAAAATATAGGAGTATATATAAGGTCTAGAAGAAACTTTCCAGCATATTTTATACCCCACACCCAGGGTATATTCACTTTGTCCTTCCGTTTCTAACGCAGAGAAGGAGGCGTGGCAGATATAGAAAAGTGTATATATTCTTGATCAGCGTCACCTCCTGAGTCGACATAGCCATGTCCGTCTGTCTGGCTGGCAGGCTGGCAGGCTGGCTGATTGTGCGTGGAAATATTTTTTACGGGAAAACTTTGTCGTAAAAGTTAGCTTGTGGGATTGAAAATGAGCGAAATCGGTCAACGGACACGCCTACTGCCCATACAAAAAATATATTCAAGATGCAACCTTAGGAGTGTTTTTCACAACAATTCAACCAAAATACACTCAAATACTACGAATTATTAGCGCAAGCTCTGAGCAAAAACCAGGCGGATTCGGACAAGAGGGCGTGGCACCTTTTATATAAGCAAAAGCTTTAAAACGCTATACTAAAAGCGTTTTTTGAGATAATCAAAATAAATTTTACTCAGCCACTAAGAAATATAAATGCAAGCTCTCAACAAGAACTGGGTGAAATCAGACAAGAGGGCATGGCACCTCCCATATTAGCAAAAGCTTCAAAACGCTATACTGAAAGGGGTTTTTTGGGATAATCCAACCGAATTTCACTCAGACACTAAGGACTACTTATAAATGTACGCTCTGATCAAAAACTGGGTGAACTCAGACAAAATGCGTGGCACCTGCCATATAAGCAAAATTTTCAAAATACTGCAGTGTAGGGTATTTAATGTTTGGCCAGGCCAAATGTTACACCCTTACTAGTTTTTTCTTCCAAAACTTGATGATTTATTGCAAAAAAAGGTAACATATTTTTTATTCAAAGTGTCGGCCATCAGAGGTTACAAATTGATCTCATCTTTCTGTCAATTAATGAATTCCCAATCAAAAAAATTTCTCGTCTTTTGATCCCAAGAATGAATCGGCCCTATTTTTGATTCCATAGAATGAAGTGAAGCGTATTCCTGTAAGGGCGTTCTGCATCAATTGAAGCAAGTGGTGGTCGGATGGCGCCAAGTCGGGACTATAAAGCGGGTGGGGCAGAATTTTTCATACACTATTATCCAAATAGTTTTTGACCGAAGCCGTAACATGTGGCCGAGTGTTGTCGTTATGACAAATTACGGACTCTTGCCTGACCTTATATTGTGACCATTTTTCCGTTTTTAGTTGGGTTCGATACAAGGTCCCTTGATGGTTTGACCAATCGAAAGCAGTTCGTAGTATACATTCTGATATTATTATTATTATTATTCTGATCCCACCATATGCTGAGCATGAATATTTCGTTTTGGCGTCGATTTGTAAGTTTTTTCGCGTTTAGGATTATCATAATACATCCATTTTTCGTCACTAGTGACATTACGATGCACAAATGACTTCTTTTGATGCCGTTCCCGCAAATGACGCTTATTTTGCTCAAAACTTTGCCATGATTTCGCTCGAAAAAATATACGTCGCCGACATAAATGCACAAACATAATAATGCAATGCTGCTGACAGATGCCCAAGCTTTCAATATGACACATGAGATCTGACAAATTAGGATTTTCTTTCTCGCTGTCTAATTAGATAAGAATCATCGCCAAGATCAAAAAATGCCAGTTGCAAAAGCATGAAAACTTTTAGTTTCCTTTTGAATCATAAGTGGCGAAGTGATTCTCCCAACTTTTAAAATAATTGGTCTTGCACTCAGGGAAAAATTGGTTTGTTAAATCAACTACCATACTGTTGATTCAATGTCAAAAATTAGTTGGTAAGTTAAACGAAAATACGACAACGTGGCGTACATGGTAAGGTCTTGTTCTTCTTTTTATGCCTTCTAACCATGTAGTAAGTCACGAAAAGATGTGAATAAGAACAAGAGTGTCGCAAAAGTAAAATGGATAATACCGACGAGTACGAGGAAGCTGAATACCTAATAATATATACAATGCAATACATAACAATTGAAGAAGAAACCGATCCGTGTAATGAACTTCAGGAACTTTTAAAAGTAATAAAAAAAAAAAAAACAAATAAAAATGCATTTGAACCTATAGCGAATGTTTTTTAAATCAAAAGCAAATTTTCTTTGAATCAACCTCAAATGTTTGTCAAATCAAAAGAAAATATTATTTGAAAAATAAATCGAGTTTGTTTATGATGTTTTTTTTTTTTATTTAAGCCCCCGCTGCCGAGTAAGAAACCGCTAAGTTTTGGGTAAAAAAAGCGATTATTGGCGATATGCAATCGAGCACACTATAGCGACAAATAAGGCAAGATAGCGGGATATCTAACAAATATTCCGGAGTGAAATTTAGAATATTCGTATGTGGGCCGTGGCGACAGAATGGGTTAAAAAGTCTAAATCGCTCTTTAACAGGTCCTAAAATTCTGAAAAAATTCAAGCAAATTCTTTGACGAAAAATAAATCGAATTTGTTTATGATGTTTTTATGATTTAAGCCCTCCATGCCGAATAAAAAACGAAATCGATTTGGTATCGGGATTTCAAAAATATTGGTATCATACGAAAAGTACGTTTTTGATCTGAAAAGAGATAATGGTCACAAGAAGAATATATCTGTGGACTTTTGACAAAACAACCTAACTCGAAATTGGCAACTTTTTAGGAGAGCCTAAAAACTGATTAACTACTTTTCAATAATGTGGCTCAATTTCGTTGAAACAAAGTTAAATCTCCTCTTTTCATACATTTTTACTAATCTTAAAGTGTCAGCTGTCAAATTATTTTTTTCTTTTGGTTCATAACACTTCACCGCACGAATGGCGCTAAGTTCAAATCTTGCGTAAACTATGGGACACCCTTATATCTCTGGAACAGGAAATCATAGAGACATGGCGATTATATTTTATATTTAAATTTTATATTTAGGACTAAAATCCTGGAGAATTGTCTTATCTCGACTTAGGTAGTTTTGTCAAAAGTCCAGAGATATCATTGGGCTTCAGTATAGGGCGGATTTCAAGTTTAACACCAAAACTTTCAAAAACTTTTCGGGATAGTTATCACCTAAGAAAAAATTTAATAATCAAACTTTTACTTAAATCTAATTAAGACTCTTAATTCAATTCCTTTGCTCAGTGTCCGCTCTTCACTTTCTTAAGAATAACGTTATATTTACACTTTAAAAAAATATTGTTTACCACAAATGATATAGATGGAACTACTTTAACACTTGCGGCAAATAAAAATAACCTTTTGAATCAAACACTTTACAAAAAAAAATTATCGAATGACCATGACCGCACCGAGGTTCGAGCCTGGGAGCTTCCGACTGAAACTTATACTCTACACTTCTGACGTATGTTATAACAGGTGTACAATTTGTATATGTACACAATTTGATTTTCGAATGCTTCATTGAGTATTTAATTTCAATTTAATTAAGCAAAAGTAAATAAATTAAAAAAAAGGAAAAAGAGAAGTGAACTAAAAAAAAATTTTTAAATAAAAAAAAAAATTGACCCACACTAGGATTTGAACCTGCGCCCATAGATGCCAAATATGATTTGTCGCAATTGACAAAAAGATTTGGGTACAACAATTCATAAAATGGTTCGTCGAACTTGCAGAAATATTTCCGATGATTTATTTATTACGTATATTTGTTTGTAAACAATTTTTCGTAATGTTTGCTGCAAATACTAATCACTTGGGATACGAGATAAATTGCCGCAAATACTTTAAAAACAATCTTTTTTCTGAGTGCATATACCATATGTATGGCATGCAAAATTCCATATGATTTTATGCTTCTATTTTATTTCAACAATTTAAATTTTATTGTTTTTTTTTTTTTTTTTGTAGAACTATCCATGCTGTTTTGTCATTGATATTCGTACAAGCAAGTATATGGTTTAATACAACGTAGTTTAAGTCTTCGCTACTATATCGTAATTTTTTACAAATACAATCCGCAGTTAGTCAGTCGTCTATGGCTACGACGCTGTCTCTGTTGTTGTTGTTGTGGCTGTGGTTGTCGCTGTCGTTGTCATCGTCTCCTCCAAAGTCGTTGTCCGTTTGTTCAGAGTCTTTTCTACAAAATATCTTCTAGAAATCAATTCTTAAATTCAGAGCCATGCTGGTGGTGCGGCGAGACAGTGGCTTGTTGTGTGCTGTGCGCTGGTGGTGTGGAGCTTGAAAAATTCTAAAATACTCGTGCGCGCGTATTATTATTATTAATAATAATATCGTAATAGTTTTGTTATTGGCACGATTGAAAGCTTCAAAATGTTGTGAATATGAGTTAGATACTCGTTATTTGTGTTGTGTTTATTAATAACTTACGAATTTGTTTAATAAAAATTTGTTAATACAAAAACATACGATACGATACGATACATATGAGAATAGTTGAATTTTTCCCAATACTAACTTCCTGTCAAGTGGTGGTGAATAATATAAATTCTTTAGTATAAAGTGTAAAATCAATTCGAAAATGTCATTCCATAGCATAAAAACTGATTCCAGTGGCAACGAGGATATTAATTCAATTGCTATGAATAGTGCAACGCAATTACAGTACTGTAAGTTATATACTGATGCATATTTTTTTTTTTTGCCCTTGAGTTAGCGTAAAAATCAAGTGATGAAATCGCAGTGAAAAAGTTTGACATTGTCAAAAGTTACGAGCATATGAAAAATATCCAGATTAAACTAGACTTTGACTTTGAAAAGTTTCTTACCAAGCAGGATTTCAATTTTTGTGTTCATTCAACTCTTCAATCAATGCATAAGAGATAAGAAAAATTCGTCATACGTATTAAAGAAATTTTAATCTAAAACAAAACATTGTACACGGAAAGAAAACCTATATAAAAATTATTAGAAACGCGCTCTAAAATACGTGCAAACGACAGATTTAGGAATTTTTGTGAGCAGCCAGCAGCAGCTTATTGGTTTTTATATTGGGTGTGTGCATTAATTTCCATCGTTTTTCAAAAGATGTCGCCATCAATACATGGTGACTTAAATGTTAGATCAGAAACGTCATATCTGAAGCTTAGGTATCTGTCAACATCTCTGCATCATTAGATTTGAAAATTTTCATCCGCATCATAAATTTTACTGTGCTGCAAAATGTCCGAGTTCGTGCCGAAAAAGCAACATTTGCGGGAAGTTTTACTTCAATGCTTTATTTCAAAGAAAACAGCTACCGAAAGTCATCGCATTCTTGTAGAAGTTTATGGGGACTATGCTCCAGCTGAATCAAGCTGTCGTGAGTGGTTTCGACGGTTTAAAAGTGGTGATTTTGATGTCGAAGACAAAGAACGTCCTGGTCAGGACCAGCTAGGTGTGATCCATTATGAGCTGTTGCCAGGTGGCCAAACCATTAATGCTCAACTCTATCGTCAACAATTGATCCGATTGAAGCAGAAAATCTAGGTAGAGCGGCCAACGTATGCGACCAGACACGAGTCAATCATTTTCCACCACGATAACGCTCGGCCACATATTGCTACCCCAGTCAAAAATTACCTGGAAAACAACGGAAAACAACGGATGGGAAATTTTGCCTCACCCGCTTTATAGCCCAGACCTTGAACCATCAGACTACCATTTGTTCCGATCGATGCAGAATGCCTTATCAGGAATATGCTTCACTTAAGTTCAAGATATCGAAAATTGGCTCGATTCGTTTTTGGCCGCCAAGCCGGCGCAGTTTTTCTGGGATGGAATCCATAAATTGACAGAAAGATGGGAAAAAGTAGTGACTAGCGATACGCAATACTTTGAATAAAATACATTGTACCATTTCTTTAAATAAAGTCTCAAATAAAAAAAAAAAAACGATGGAAATTAATGCACACACCCAATAATAAATGATTTAACTTCCATAAGGAATCATATAACAAATTTAAAGAAAGCTAGATAAAACTTCGGACTCAATAATTTGTATGTGTCCAACATGAAATATTCATAGCTGATTCAGTTATAAACCATATTTATTCTATAAAACTTTATTGAAAAGTATGGACAATTTTTATAATTTGGTAGAAGGTCATTTTAAAGCAGTGATATCCAAAGCCTATGCCCACGGGCACTTGAGCTTTTGTGCTTAAAAGCTTTCCGTATACGTATACACTCACAGATAACCCAACAGAAAATTTCGATGCGCATCCCCAAGATGCAATAGCGATGCGCGTCCTTCTCGCATCTAAAGAGCTGATTTGTATGCGCATATTTTCTGCGCTAAAGAAAGGCAATAGGCAGCTTTATTTTTTTTTTTTTTTTAAAAAAAATATTTTTTATTGTCATTCAAAAAGTATCGAAAGAGCATTTCTGGTAGCGAGAACAAAGCCATCCAAAGAGCATTTCTGGTAGCGAGAGCGAAGCGCTTCCAAAGAGCATTTCTGAATGCGAGAGCGATGCGCATCCAAAGAGCATTTCTGGTAGCGAGAACGAAACGCTTTCGGTCACGTATTAACGTACAAAACAAAATTAATCAATAAGTCGGCTTCGTAAGAGCGCGAGGATGGAGCAGTGGTCTAGCAACTGGCACTGCGATTGAGAGTTGTAGCAACCGTGAGGTCCTCGGTTCAACTCAGGCCCAGACCAAACACAAAAGATTTTCAACTTGCAAGTTTTCAATTATAATTAATTTAGTAAAATAAAAATAATTATAGTTACATCAAAATGATGAATCTTTGTGGCAAAAGACGTAAAAAAATTTTAATTAAAAATTAATTTTTTAAATATTTTTATTGACATCCAAAAAGCATCCAAAGAGCATTTCTGAATGCCAGAGCGATGCGCATCCAAAGAGCATTTCTGGTAGCGAGAACGAAGCGCTTCCTTCCAATGACATGCTAATGTTAATTTCAACGCTTTTGGAAACGAGAGAGATGCGCTTCACTGCTACTTTAGAGCGCCTCAGAAGCGTTATTGATGCGGTCCATTCCCCATTGGGAAGCTTTCAACTGTGTCAGTAGTTGTGCAGATCTGCGTCACTTACTTGAAGCTTATGCAAAACATGAAAGCTTTCAATGAGCTTTTATACATTGACAAAATGCGCTAGTATTGAGTTTGGTTATCCCTTTTTTAAAACAAATAAGAGTTTAAGTCAACTTCATTTTAATGAGTGCGTCTATCAGATGTGTATATGGGCAAATCCGAAAATAATCTCCTCTTATATGACCCAGTTTTTTTAAAAAAAATTTTTTCATGTACAATAACCAAATGTGGTGGAATTTATTCGTAGACGTATGAGCTGCAATTTCCAATAGGCGAACAAAAAATTTTCGACCTGAGTGGGTGTCAGGAGGTCGTTTTATCTGAAAATTTTGGGAAAATCGAGATTTTCGATACTATACGGGAGAGCACATACTTCAGAAGTAGTAGATATGTTACGGGGCACCTTTCCAAATATTCTGAAGTAAAATTCAAAAACATCGTATGTGGGTCGTGACGACAGAATGGGTTAAAAAGTCTAAATCACTCATTACGGCCACATAACAGGTCCTAAAATTCTGAAAAAAATCAAGCAAGTTCCTTGATAAAAAATAAATCGACTTTGCTCATGATATTTTTTAATCTAAGCGCCCCCTGCCGAGTAAAAAATGAAAAACGCTAAATTTTGGGTAAAAAATGCGATTATTGGCGATATGCGATCGAGCACACCATAGCGACACATAGGGTAAGATAGCGGGATATCTAACAAATATTCTGGAGTAAAATTCAGAAAATCGTATGTGGGTCGTGGCGTCAGAATGGGTTAAAAAGTTTGAATCGCTCATTACGGCCACGTAACAGGTCCTAAAATTCTGAAAAAAATCAAGCTAGTTCCTTGATAGAAAATAAAACGAATTTGTTCAAGATGTTTTTTTAATTTGAGCGCCCCCTACCGAGTAAAAAATTAAAAACGCTAATTTGTGGGTACAAAATGCGATTATTGGCGATATGCGATCGAGCACACCATAGCGACACATAAGGCAAGATAGCGGGATATCTAACAAACATTCTGGAGTAAAATTCAAAAAAATCCTATGTGGGTTGTGGCGCCAGAATGGGTTCAAAAGTTTAAATCGCTCATTACGGCCACGTAACAGGTCCTAAAATTCTGAAAAAAATCAAGCAAATTCCTTGAGAAAAAATAAATCGGCTTTTTTTATGATGTTTCTTTAATTTGAGCCCCTCATTTGGAGCAAAAAATGAAAAAACTCAAAATTTCGCTTTCCGCCAAAAATCACGTTTTTTACCCAAAAATTAGCGTTTTTAATTTTTTACTCGGCAGGGGGCGCTTAAATTAAAAAAACATCATAAACAAATTCGCTTTATTTTCTATCAAGGAATTTGCTTGATTTTTTTCAGAATTTTAGGACCTGTTACGTGGCCGTAATGAGCGATTCAAACTTTTTAACCCATTTTGTCGCCACGACCCACATACGATTTTTTTGAATTTTGCTCCAGAATATTTGTTAGATATTCCGCTATCTTACTCTATGTGTCGCTATGGTGTGCTCGGTCGCATATCGCTAATAATCGAATTTTTTACCCAAAATTTAGCGTTTTTAATTTTTTACTCGGCAGGGGGCGCTTAGATTAAAAAATATCATAAGCAAAGTCGATTTATTTTTTATCAAGGAACTTGCTTGATTTTTTTTCAGAATTTAAGGACCTGTTATGTGGCCGTAATGAGTGATTTAGACTTTTTAACCCATTTTGTCGCCACGACCCACATACGATTTTTTTGAATTTTACTTCAGAATATTTGGAAAGGTGCCCCGTAACATATCTACTACTTCTGAAGTATGTGCTCTCCCGTATAGTATCGAAAATCTCGATTTTCCCAAAATTTTCAGATAAAACGACCTCCTGACACCCCCTCAGGTCGAAAATTTTTTGTTCGCCTATTGGAAATTGCAGCTCATACGTCTACGAATAAATTCCACCACATTTGGTTATTGTACATGAAAAATTTTTTTTTTTTAAACTGGTTCATATAAGAGGAGATTATTTTCGGATTTGCCCATATTTATCACACGACATACATATTTCCCCCAACCCCAATTCAAATCTCGCCCAATGATAAACACAAATAACAATTTTTTTTTTTAAATTTAAGTTTCTTTATATTTTCTTAATTTTTTTTCCTTTTTTTAATATAAAATATTTAAAAAAAAAACATTTAAAAAAAAATTTATTTCAGTTTAATAATTTTTACTATCGTGTTTGATAATTTTTACTACGTATATGCTAATATTGAAATATTGGTTAGGAGGAAATTTTTAATTTTTATAAAATTTTTAAGCAGTTTTTATTAAATATGTAAATTGAACGAAGATTAATAGAAGTTCAGTAATTTTTGATCGATTTGCGCTACAAAAATAATAAAACTTTTCTTACCGTGTACTTGATTGCATTCAGGGGCATCATTTCACAAAAGACGTTTTTTGTATAAAAATTCGATTGTTTTATATAAAAAATACATTCATATATAGCTGATTTTGATGAATAATATTGTCAAAAAGCAGTGACAGGTGCTTGTGCATGCAATTACATGCCTAATTATACAACTTTATCTGTTTTGCAACATCCTTTTCTGATAATTTTATTTCGTTCACGAAAAAATAAAGACGATAAAATTTAATGAGCAATCTGGAGGGTGTCTCATTACGCAAGATTTGAACTTGCTGCCGTTTGTGCGCTAGAGTGTTTCCAAAGCAAAAATGAGAAAACAGTTTGGCAGCTGAAAGTTTAGGGTTAATAAATGCATTGATGGAGTTGCATCAACAAAATTCAACCACATACATACATATATACAAAATGGTCATGGAAAATTTAGACAAAAGAGTGCGAATGTGCCAGCTAGACCGTGGAAGTCAACTGCCCAATGTGCTATTCCATATATGTATAACCCTTTACTATGATTCAATAAAAATAAAAAATACAATTGAGAAAAAGTGTGTTCACTATTCAAATCTTGCGTGAATTATGGGACACCTTTTACAATTTTAAAACAAACTCTAGTACGTTACGTTTTGCTATATATCTACTTTCAACGAAAAAGATACTTCATTTAACTAACCGTTTCAAAATGTACCTTATTCACACTAATGTGATTTTCCGCCACCATTGTCTATTGAATAAGATATCTTTTTTTATTCGAAAAATCGAATATATTACCTTCTTGAGTTTTAACGCGAATACGTAGGGCACTATTTATGTTTCGGGAACTGGCAACATTAATGTCAATAGCTAAAATCTGGCAACACCATAATAAAGTTTGACATTTTTTAGCATAAACGTACTCACAACGTTTTGATGTACAAGTGCTATTTGAAAATCAATTTAGCCAAAAAATGGAAATTTCACGAGAAGGTTTTCGTTGGATTATTTTTCACAACTTTCGACGTGGATTATCTCAACAAGAATGTATCGATGAAATCATTTCAGCGATAACGCACTATCAAAAACCACAGTATATGGGTGGTATAGTGAATTCAATCGTGGTCGTAGTTCGGTCGCCGACGAATTCCGTGAAGGTTATCCAAATCAATGGAAAAATTGATTTTCTAACTCACTGCAAACAAAACAAATAGCACTTGTATATCAAAACGTTGTGAGTACGTTTATGCTTAAAAATGTCAAACTTTATTATGGTGTTGCCAGCTTTTAGCTATATACATTACTGCTGCCAGTTCCCGAAACATAAATACTGCCCCTCGTAAAATACGTTTTTTGTTTTATAAAGCGATCTGAGATAGCCTGAAGAGTCAAAAAAAAAAAACATTAAATGATCAGCTGATATGAGATAAAACTTAACTTCAAAACTTATATTTTATATTTTTAAAGATTATTTACATAGTACATGTACATATTTAAAAAGCTATGAATTTCACCACTACCTAAAAGATCTTTTGTACAGCTTATTAAAGTTTAAAACTAATCATCATTGAGCTCATGGTGTAAGCTTATTGACGTGTAGGCGATAAAAATTTGAAAGCTGTCCTCTTGTAACAAATTATCATTATCTAAACAAACCAAAAAAATAAAAATTATTTTTTTGTTGACCCGTTTTACTTGTTTTAATTTTTCATTGAAGACAAAGTTGTTTCACTTTTATTAGGTCATATAAAACAGTAGCGAAAAAAAAAAACCAAAAATGCATTAACAAATTTTGTGGTAAATATTAATATGAACTAGAATTGCCCAATGGTCAAAATTTTATCACAAATGTATTAAATAATTTTGGTACTTTTTGGACACTTAGTACTTTCTTTGCTATTTGGTACAACACAGAAAGGCGCATTTATCATCCCTGGTATATTGACAAATGTGAAACGAAAAGATAACAAAAAACATGAAGTCAGTCAGCAGCTTTTTGCCTTTCTCTTTGTGCTGTATTCTCTTTTCAGCTCTGTGCGACCGCGTATTTTGTCGTTGTTTATATTGAAAAATTTGGATTTAATTTTACCTGGCTTAATGGCCCAATATTAAAATCATTTTAACTTTGTGCTCATTAACTCAAAAATACCTTACTAATGGTGTATAGTTCAAAGTCGTACTTCATTTCTAAAATAGTAAAAAAAGGTAGGACAATTTTTCGCCTTACGTAATAATATATAGATTTCTGATTGGTTAATTACACTGGTTTACTAATGATTAAAAAATTTTTCATTTGAAGGTGCCACTGTTCATTTCCTATGTAAAATCGGCTGCTGATTCCGAAAATCACATTTTTTTTTTTTTCTTTCACGTCGTTTTCGAGATATCGGTTATTTTCGGCTTTTGGACCAAAAAAAACCTTTAAAGTTGATTTTTTAATTTTTTTTTTTTCCTAATTTTTTACTTTGGCGGTAATTTTTAAACCAAAAAAGAAAAAAAAAATAATGTGAATTTCGGAATCGGCAGCCAATCTTTTACATATAACATAAATTAACTATGGCATTCAATGGTGATTTTGGCTGTATACTAGTGTTATTAACAAACTAGAAAGAAACATTTATTTCTATCAGAAAATGATTTGGTAACTGGTAACAAATATATGATTGATCCAATCAAATATTTCATTCAATTTACCATTTGCTAATTATTACCAATTTTTTACTTATATCTCCTTTACATAATTCGTTTGTGAACACTTTTTGATAAAAGATTATTTTTTTCTCCTTTACGTCAATTCTTTTCCAACTACATGAAACATGCTGTTCGAAGATGTTACAATTATGTTTAGAATTAAGTGTTTAACTTCTTTGAAATCAATTAACAAAAATTATTTTATGTACCAACAAATCTGTTCCTTAACTTTTTTATGACAGAAAATTTTTAAATGACTATAACTTTTACAAATATTATAATTTTCCATTTGATAAATAAAGCTTAATATGTACATATATGTATGTATATTGTGGTATTTGAATATTCGAAACTATCCTGTAGGACACCGCACTATTCCAAAACTATTTTGTAAACTACACCATAAGGGCGATCGACTAGTCCAAATTCTACTCCCATTACATATGAAGTTCTATCTACGTTTTGCTTTGCTTGTCATTGGACGAAACCAATTATCATTCATTAAGACAAGAAAAAAATTTCATAGACGAATGTGCTAAAGAGGTTATATATTTCTGAGCATTATGTTCCAGGTTCGAATTCCTGTGCAGGTGAAATATTTTTCATTTCATTTTTTTTTATTTTATTTATTTTTTGCCCCAGTTTATATTGGCACGTGTTTCAATTTCCGCTCCGAAGACTCTTCAGATGAATTTCGTTTAGTTAATAAAAATTGAAAATTACCGAGTTGAGATTTAAACACTGGACCACAAGTTATTAGACCGATACACTTTTTTGTTTGATCCTCGTTACAGTGTACAAACTGCCAAACACTACGTAGTCAGTAAGGTTTTAGTTTTACTGATACAGTTGTACCATTTAAAGTGCAAATGACGGATTTTGCATTACATGTGGGCCATTTTTGATACAAATGTCCGACTTTGTATTACATTTGGACCATTTTTGCAGTATTGCCAAAATGTGGGGAGTTCCTCAAAATCGGAGGAATTCAGAATCCGCTTGAGGAATCTATATTTGAGGAATTGTCTTAACACACGTATAATTCTCGATATTAACCATTTATCAATGGTGGCTTTCTATCAAAACTTAAGTTTATAAGAACAATATGCAACTCTGAAATCAAACTTGCCCTTTTGAGGATCCGTCAAAAATCACTGAGTATCTGTTACACACAATGATTTGTCTATAGACTAAGATTGATTTTCAAATACATTGGAAATACATTCATAACTTTAAGTTTGTTTAAGAAGCGGTTTGAATTTATTGATATTAACCTGCAATACTTGAATGGAAGGGGGACGCATTGTTAGATCACTAAATTTCTTCCAGAGTGCAGTGGAAATAAGATTTTTAAAGAAAAACACATTGTGGAATCACCAAAATGTCTTAATTTAAAGACAGTTGTATGATTATTACTTATACTGTATTATATAATAATAATATATATATTATAATAACATTCATGAAATGTGAATGTTACTTCATGTACATATATATGTGTATAAACTGAACAATTATCCATAAGCAAAATATGATATAACAAATTTTATGACTTTTCCCATCAAACTTAAGTTTAAATTCCGTTTTTTGAAAATCTTTAAAATTGGACGTATCATATTTCGCCGTTTTTTTTCAGATTTGAGGAATTTCATTTAAAATTGTGGATTTTTTCTCCATTTTTGAGAATTTTGAAAGTTTTTTATTGGCAACACTGCATTTTTGATATTTTAATTGATAACTTAAGTGAATATTAGTTTTAGGTGTAATCCATTTTGGGGTGCTTACAAAACAACTAGACTAAAGATGGTTATATTGAGATAATGCCGGTCCTACATTTGGTCTCAAAAATTCCGTTTTGGGACAAAGATTGTTCACAAAATTGGATTATTTGTACATTAACAAATTTTTTACAAGACGACATTAAACGAATACATCCGAAAAAATTTGATTTAAAAGTCAAAATTGCGGTACATGAAAGGACCAATATTGCCTGAAACTCAAACAATACCAATGGATATATAAAAAAGGTTTAATGTGATTTGGAAAAGGTTTAACTTGGAGTAAAAAACATGTATCTTTTCAGAATGTATCTTTCGCTTGTAAGCCAACGATATACTACATCATCGTTGAAATTATTTTAGTTGTTACTTACTTTTTCTAATCTTTTGAGTATTGTCCTTTGGGTTCGAATCACTGTGTGCGACAACACATGTTTTTGTTGTTGTTGTCGCGGCTGATTCATTCATATCAACCATAACAGCAACAATTAAGAACCATTGAAATTCTTTTATCTTTGCGCTACTTAAAGTTTAGTGGATTTTTAATAATGTTTTTTTCTTTTTAGATGTAATTTTGCATATTGGCATATGCCAAAATGATGTAACAATATATTATGAAATTTTTTTCTTATATTCACACATTATTCTACTCTCTCTCTCTCTCTCTCTCTGTGAATTGTTGCTGTTTATTTCTTATCTTCCACATTTGGTTTATTCTTCTTCTTCGTTTATTATCTGCATTATTATTGGATAACTTGAAATGGTCAAATGCAAAAACTAAAAAAATGACATTTGATGTGGCAATCAATTTCAATTTATTTCTTACATCAATTAAAACAACACCTTTATCTGCATTTCTGGCACTTATTGTGCTCTTGTTTATAATAATTTTATCGTTGTTTTATTTTCGTTTCAATTCCACAGGCGAACGACCAGCTATAATTGCGCCGCCAGAGAGTGAATGGTACCATGGACGTCTGGATAGATATTCGGCAGAGTTACGTTTGCGAGGCTGCGGCAAATTGGGCAGCTATTTGGGTATGAAGTGTATTTAATTGCAAATGAAATATTAAATTTATAAAATTAATTTCTTTTTTATGCGTACAGTTCGTGAAAGTGATCGTAAACCTGGTTCATATGTGCTGAGCTATTTAGGACGCACTGGCATCAATCATTTTCGGTAAGAAAGAAAGATTCAGTTTTGATTAGAACAAAAGTAATGGAATCTCTTTTATGAAGAAATACATTTTCTATACAAAAATATTGATAATAAGGGTATTCCTTAAAACGTGTAAATGCCTTGAAAACCTCGTAAGCTCGAAATAGTTGTCAAAATCAATTCGAACTTTGACAGTTTTATGAATTTTCGAGGTTTGTTAGAAAAAAAACAAACATGTTATATTATGCAGTTTTTGAAATAAGGTCGAAAAACAGTTTTAACCCTTTAACGACTAAAGGCAAGTATGTTTGCCCAGAGGCTTAAACCTTTTTTAATTTCCTGGTGATAAATAGCGTGTTGCTGTATACAGATAAAATGTAGAGGAGACTTGTGGCTACAAAAGTTGTGTGGTGACATAGGGTCTAGCTTATCTCTAAAAGGTCGATAATTATACCGTAAGCTGATCGAAATGTCAGTTTTATACTCATAGCCGGGGGTAAGTGCAGGGGGGCCTACCGATCTGGTAATTCACATTTTTGTAGACAAGCACCATACCTTTCGACCGCGCGCTTAGTTATAGTTTTCAGCGATTTCAAATAAGTCGACCCGGCAATCGGGAATGACTGGCAAGTATATTTGCCTTTGGGCGATAAAGGAACTTTTTATGATACGAATAGGATAAAACAGTAGGTAATTATTTTGATCACTTAAATGGTTAATATCATTTTAACTTACATTTTATATCTACTGGACATGGGGGTTCAAAATTAGAATAATTAAGATCTCTTGTGACCTCCAACCCCCTTCCTCGCCTATACGCAAAAAATTCCGTATTTTTTACTTTTTTACATGAGAATATTTCAAAATCCAGACAAGCTAACGCCACTTCGATTCCGGATTCGGATTCAGCATTCAAAAATACATATTTTTTTTTTTTAATGCTTGAAATCATTTATTGAATCTTCTCATCTAAGGAGACTAACAATAAGTTTAAAAATCTTAATCCTAAATAACATTATTATACATAATTAATCTTATATATAATTTTGTGTTCAATGTGTCTCCAGAGTTAATAGGGACTTGTACATCCTAGGAGTTAGGTAAACGCGCAGAAGAGCGCAGTTGTTGTACGTTCAGTCTTCTCACAAACATGCTGCCCGCCTAGCAGGATGTTTGAATGAAAAGAGCTCCATACAAATTAGCGCCAGTAGTTCCGGCTGCATGTGTAGCAGGAACAAGAAATATAAGAAAGAGTACGCGCCAGATACCGGCTGCATAGAGTAAAGTACGCGCCAGATACCGGCTGCATAGAAAAAAGTACGCGCCAGATACCGCCGGCTGCATAGAAAAAAGTACGCGCCAGATACCGCCGGCTGCATAGAAAAAAGTACGCGCCAGATACCGGCTGCATACAAAATTTAGAATTCAGTCAGCTTAACATAGCTAATTGCTAACGATATTCATAGCAGGACGATCCTTTCTTTTTAGTCTCGAGAAATTGTCTAAATTTTTTAACCTCCGTGCCAATGGATTAGGATGATACAGCAATTTTGCAACGTAACTTTGCTTGTATTTGTTGATTTCGTCTTTGACCAAGGGGATGCAAAGGTCCCGATGTATGTTTTCGTTCCGTATATACCATGGAGCACCTGTCATGATTCTTAGAATTTTTGACTGAGTCCGCTGTATTAGTTCAATGTTCGAGGAGCTGGCGTTACCCCATAACTGTATACCATATAACCAAATTGGCTTAATGATGGATTGATATAAAAGAATTTTATATTCGAGTTTCAGACGGGACCGATGATTTATGAGCCAGTGTAGGCTGGAGGCTTTTAGCTTAACCTGCGTTTTTTTTTGCTTCAATGTGCTTTCGCCACGTTAGCCGTTTGTCTAAATGAATACCTAAATATGTGACGTTTTCGCATTGAGGTATTGATTTATTGTTTAATGTGATAGCCGGGCATTCACCTCGTCTAAGAGTAAAAGTAACCTGCTTACATTTTTGTTCGTTTACTTTTATGCGCCATAATAGCAACCATTCTTCGATTGAATTTAAATGAAGTTGGAGTTTTCGAGCCGCTTCTAGGGGACACCGGCTACAGCTTATAACTGCCGTATCGTCTGCGAAAGTAGATAGGGTAGTGCCTGTGATAATAGGTAAATCAGAGGTATAGAGTAAGTACAGAAAAGGACCTAGAACGCTTCCTTGAGGAACACCTGCATTTATTTTAAAAGAAGATGAAATAAAACTGTTGTGTTTTATTCTAAAATGCCTGCTTTCCAGGTAAGAAATAAATGTTTTGTGAACGGTAGAAGGCAATACGTGTTTAATTTTATTGACTAGACCTTCATGCCATACTTTATCAAATGCTTGGGCTACGTCGAGAAAAACTGCCGTACAATATTCTCTTTGCTCAAAAGCCTTCCTTATTTCATTTGTTATTCTATTAACCTGCTCGATTGTTCCGTGTTGTTTCCGGAAACCGAATTGGTGGGCCGGGAATAAATTTTTTTCAGTTGCATACGGTATAAGCTTTGACAGAATTAATTTTTCAAATAGCTTGGATAAGCATGGTAAAAGACTGATGGGTCTATATGAAGAAGGTAATGTACGATCTTTTCCAGGTTTTGGAATCATGGTG
The DNA here is from genome assembly GCA_951812925.1 of Calliopum simillimum. Taxonomy (NCBI): domain Eukaryota; kingdom Metazoa; phylum Arthropoda; class Insecta; order Diptera; family Lauxaniidae; genus Calliopum; species Calliopum simillimum. The sequence goes on from OX638372.1 coordinate 110,416,152, forward strand.
ATTAATGAGATTTTCCATGCTACTGGGTAATGCCCGTACTGAATGATAGCATTAAAAAGTCTAGTCAAAAAGACCGAAGCTGTATTTGGCAGTTCCTTTATCATTTTAGGAGTTATTTAATCGCACCCAGGGGCTTTTGTCTGACACATTTCTTGAACTAAAACCTTTAAATTGTTAGTGTAAAAACTCATTTGCATAACATCGCTGTTAATTGACAAAATAGGAGGTATAACGCCTTGAATGGGAGGGTTTGGTTGAAAAACTGTGCTCAAGTGATTTGCAAAAGCATCAGCTTTTTCTTCATCACTTCGAGCCCAGTTTCCAAGAGAGGCTCTAATCGGCAGATCACTTTCGATTGGAGTCCTAATTTTTCTACTAGGTTTCCACAAAGACTGTTTGCCATTTTTATTAGGGTCTAGCTTTGAGACAAATTTTTCCTGGTCTAAATATTCTTTACTGTTTAAGACAGACCTTAGTTTGGATGTTGCAATTTTTAGCTTTGCTTTAGAAGCTGGAGATCTATGAAGTTGCCACTCGCGCCTCATTCTTCGTTTCTCAGCTACGAAAAACTCAATTTCGCTATTGGTGAAAGCACAAGTTTTTGAAGTTCTCGGAGCCTGTTCTGGTGTTGAGTGTTTCGCTGCTGCGCATATGATTGAATTAAAAACAGCAACAGCATCGTCAATGTGTTCTTTACATTCTATTGAGTAACTTGTGTGAATATGTGAGCTTATATATTTCTTATACTTAAGCCAATTGGTCTTATACGATGTTAAACCCTTAGGGGGCTCAACATACTTTGGTTCAACCAAAAGGCAGAATATTATTGGTGAGTGGTCAGAGGAGAGTGCTATCTGTGTCTCGGCAGATATTAAGTTTCTTTCGATACCTTTTGTAATAGCAAAATCAATAAGGTCAGGGATTTTACTTCGGTCGGCTGGCCAATATGTAGGTTGACCTGGTGAAGCAAAGTCGAAAAGGGTGCTATTTCTTATTAACATATTGTATAGCTGCTTTCCTTTAGGGTTTATAAGTCGGGACCCCCAATATGTGTGCTTGGAGTTATAGTCTCCAGCAGCTAAAAATTTACCTCCCAATGTGTCGAAAAAATCCTTAAATTGCTTTTCACTAATGGCAAAGCGAGGTGGGCAGTAAACTGCCGAAATAGTTAGGTTTTGGGGCTGGTTTTGTAGGCAAATAGAAGTAGCCTGAAGAAAATTTTTTGAGTAGGGCTCTAAACAATAATGTTTAAGACGGTTACGAATAAGGATTCCCGTGCCCCCATGTGACTTACCATCGGGATGGTTTGTTCCGTAAAATTTATACCCAGGTATATAGAAATTATACTTATCGGTCAGATGAGTTTCTGAGATAAGCATTAGATCAATTTCTTCTTTATTTAAATAATGGAAAATTTCATTTTTATGTTGGTTAATACCGTTTGCATTCCAGACACAAATTTTTAATTTGTTTATTTTTGAGCAATCAAGATTTGGAGGAGCTGGTTTTGAGTTTTAACTAAATCTTGTAAAGTTGATTGCATTGAAATCATGAATTGATTCAATGTTTGCGTTAAGCATGAAATTTGGTTTTCTAAACTTATTTGTTGGGGTGTAGTTGTTCCCCCAGATAATGCATTTGAATATGTTATGACTGGATTCACTGGATTCGCGTTACCTTTTTGTTGTACAAAGTTACGTGGTGTAAAAATAGCTTGGTTTGGGTTACGAGCTACTTGCCTTTTTTCAGAGATTTTTGTTTTAAGCTCTCTATAAATAGGGCAGCCCCTGTAGTTAGCAGTGTGGTTTCCTTGACAGTTGGCGCATTTTTTTAGGTTTGCATCGGTTTGCCCTTTTAATTTGCATTCAGAAATATTGTGAAGTTCTCCACATGCTACACAGACAGCCTGAAGGGTACAGTATGTTTTAGTATGCCCATACTCTTGGCAGTTAGTACATTGTACCGGACCGTTACGTTTATGGGGTTCCTCAACCACCACTCGACGGTGAAGCAAGTACTGCAGCTTATAAATTGGATGCGACTCATTCTTCTTTAATTTTACCAAATCAGGTTGGAGATCAACCTTAAACATTGGTTGGGGACCTTTTCTTTATTTATAATAGCTTTAGGATGGAAATTTTTCTCTTCTAAAGCTTCTTTAATTTCCGCAGTGTCAACTGAGGAATCAATACCTTTAATGATAACTGTAATACCTTTGCTGCTTTTCAGCTGGTATGTGTAATATGACTTTTTGCAGTCATTAAAATTTTTAGCAACTATGCGAAAAAATTCCTCTGTTTTTGTTTGAATCTTCGTTTCATGAATGTTACCTCTTGTCAAAGACACAATAAAAAAGTTATCTTTCCCAATAAGTCTGGCTAAGTGTGCCACGAGAACGTTGGAGCTGCGTTCACGCAAATAAATTGGAGGTGGTTTAAAGATTTTGGGTGGTGAACTAGGATTTTTTTCGTTTGAGTCACATAATTCACCTAACGGAGCAAATCTATTGCCAGACAAAACGTTTGAAGGAACTATTGCCATATTAATTTTTTTTGAGTTGCCTACATTTTCTTTTTGAGGGCTACGCTTTCTTTTAGAATTCATGATCATATAGCGATCAATACCAGTTTGCACTTTGTTAGCTCCAGTTGCAGATGGTTTTGAAGTCGTGCCAGTGGAGGCCTTATGCGCATCATTGTTGCTATCACTTCTTGTGTTGTTCTGTTGCATGTTGCTAGATACAAGCGGCAGACTCTTCTCAGTCGAAGAACATTGAGCGTCTGTTACTTTTTCTTTCAATTGTGCAGAGGGCGAAGATGTTTTTTTCTGAATTAATTGCGCATTCGCTGCGAGTAGCGATTTATCAAGCGGCGATGTGTTGGAAATTCGCTTTTGTGTTTGCAGTTTAGCAGGAGAGAGTACTGACTTCACTATATTTGCATTGTCTACATTAGAGTGAGATAGCAGATCACTTAAACTCGTTTTGGTCAAATTATTGACTGATTGAGGGGAATGTTGACCATTCATATATGCTCAAGCTTTGCTTCGTTTAAGTTTTTCAGAATTTTACAAAATTTAGTGATTTCCAAAAAGTTGGTAACCCTAAACTTGCATTTGCTGAAAAACGCCCTTTAGCGGCGGCACAAACCAGTTGCTGAAACTGTTTGAGAAGCACAATAAACACGATCAACACTACGAGACAAAAATGCTAGACAAGTGGAAATTTCACTTTATTTTAACTAAGATACTTAGCTTTTTCGCAGATTTTAGTTGTTTATGGTGTCAGATTTTTAATTAAAATTTTTATTTTTTTTTTTAATTTTAATATGTGTCCCAGTGGATGAACGAATCCCACTTTTGCACTGCACTTTATGATTATAACTAGCTGGCCTGGTTGCGACTTCGTTCGCCCATTCCCGATGCCTTTACGTACGAAGTCCCATCCATCTCCATCGTCCCTCTCTTCCAATCACCAAGGTTTTTAAAGATCCATGTATTAACTTTTGTAATCATAGCTCCCATAGATAAAAAGATATAGCCTTTTATATATTTTTTGTATAAAGGGTGCAACTCACCCTTCTCACCCCCCCCGCCCAAGTTTTTCAAAGTAAATGGTAGATAGAATATTCATGTATGTACCAAGTTTATAACGATATCTGCGATATGTGAAGAAATATAGCATTTTGTGTATTTTTGAAAAGTGGATGCAATTCTCCTACACCCAATATTCCCAAAGTTTTGCATGGTCAATGGTAGATATGTACATTATGCGTAAGTTCATCAACTTTCATAATCATAGCTTGTATAACTGTACAGATAAAGCATTTTTTGTATTTTTTTCGTATGGGGGGTGCAACCCCCGTTCCCCTCAGTGGCATCCCACCCCCTTAAGAACCTTCTACAGACCATAACAAACAATTTAAAAAAAAAATTATGTAAATCGGCCTTGTAGTTTCCGCGTTCATAAGCTACATACGGACACCATTTCATTTTTATATATATAGACTAGCTGGCCTGGTTGCGACTTCGTTCGCCCATTCCCGATGCCTATACGTACGAAGTCCCATCCATCTCCATCGTCCCTCTCTTCCAATCACCAAGGTTTTTTAAGATCCATGTTATTATTATAATCATAGCTCCCGTAGGTATAGAGATATAGCATTTTATACATTTTTTGTATGAAGGGTGCAACTCCCCCTTCTCACCCCCCCGCCCAAGATTTTCATAGTAAATGGTAGATAGAATATTCATGTATGTACCAAGTTTTATAACGATATCTGCGATATTTGAAGAAACATAGCATTTTGTGTATTTTTGAAAATTGGATGCAATTCTACATCAATATCCCCCAAGTTTTGCATAGTGAATAGTAGATATGTACATTATGCATAAGTTCATCAACTTTCATAATCATAACTTGTATAACTGTAGAGATATAGCATTTTTTGTATTTTTTTCGTATGGGGGGTGCAACCCCCGTTCCCCTCAGTAGCATCCCACCCCCTTAAGAACCTTCTACAGACCATAACAAACAATTTAAAAAAAAAATTATGTAAATCGGCCTTGTAGTTTCCGCGTTCATAAGCTACATACGGACACCATTTCATTTTTATATAATAGATTATTTTAATTAATTATCTGACTGTAGGGACTGATTTGAACAGCACTGCAGGAAATATGAACACTACTTAGCAACAACAACAACCAGATCAAAGATCAAAGGTTATTTTGCTTTTTGCACACTCGAATCGGGAATTTTAAAAACTCTATTGGAACACCAAAATTATTCGAAATCACTGCACTTCATATTTTCCTGACGTTATTTTCACTGTTCTTTCGAAATACTCTATAATAAACTTATTTAAACCGTCCGTAAAGGAAATATTGCGAATGTTTACGCGGCACCGAATTGACAGCGTACCGAACAAACAGGGTTGCCAGCTATCAAAAAAAAACACATATAAAATTACTATTTTGGTTTTTGGTTTTAGTTCTTTTTGCTTTTTTCATTTAATATGGAAAATTTAATTTAAATTGGGATTTCTGAAAAACAGCCACCTACGATTTTATGGAAAATGGGGTATTGTACCTGAAGGTCCCCAGATACCAATTTAGAAGAAAACGAGTGGGTGATATCCCTTAAGATTAAAATCAGTTCCACCTAGCCGTGTATGGCTTGCGGAACGATACGTAGTAACCGGAAACAAATGCCGATAAATTTTCCGGCTGATAAAACTATGAATCGAGGAGACAAAGCCTGTTTCACATTCAACTTTACTTCTGTGGTAAAATGGATGGATAATCGTGCTGTTTTCGCTGCTACTAATTTTCTGGATCCAAGCACTACCTTTACTGTGAAGCGCAAACAAGCTGAACAAGCACAAAAAATTAATGCAAATTGCACACTAATAATTCAAAAATACAAGGGAATGGGCGGAGATATGTTTGCCAGCCCCCCGATTGCTTGGCTTGGGGGAAGTTTGGCTTAACCCCGCTATATAAATTTTAACTAATTTTGGGACGCTGATAACGAATTTCAACTCTATTTTGAAATCCTTTCTCATGTTTTGAGCTGTTCGTTAAAGGGTTAGAAAAAATTCTAAATAATTCAAAACAAAAAAAGTAATTTTCAATGTATTTGTGAATGCTGAATACGAACGAATAAGGCCTCATAATCGATCTATCACGCATGGTTTTTCACGTAATACGAGAAAGTTTATTTTGATTAGGAAAAAGTATAAGTGTTTTTGAAATAAGATCAATATGATGTGGCAAAGATTTAGCTTGGAGTGGAAAACCTGTATTACTTTTTATATTGCGCCTCAATGCTTTAGAGATATTCCTGCTTTTGTCTGTTGAACGTTAACGCCTTAGATATTAGGGCTTTAAAAATTTAAACAACTTTATTCTCTTTTATATTATTATTTTTAGCATAACTGCTGTTTGTGGCGATTTCTACATCGGCGGCCGTCAGTTTATATCTTTAAGCGATCTAGTCGGATACTACACATCATGCAGTGATCTATTGAAACGTGAGCGTCTTGTCATTCCAGTGGCGCCACCAGAACCAGTCAATGATAAAAAACGTATTGTTGCAATATTACCATATACTAAAATGCCCGATACCGATGAGCTCAGTTTTCAAAAGGGTGACATCTTTTTTGTGCATAATGACATGGGTGATGGCTGGTTATGGGTAACAGCGCATCGTACTGGCGAGCAGGGTATGATATTTCGTGAACTAGTCGATGATTTGGATGCAACCATTGATCCTAATACAGTATTCCCTTGGTTTCATCCGAATTGCACAAAAAACGAAGCGGTTGATATGTTAGTTAAGGGTAAGTGTAACACACATACATCTGTCTGGGATCTAATATATAAACAATTCCTTTTTGTATTACAGCTGGTCCTGGTAGTTTTTTGGTGCGTCCAAGTGACAATTCACCCGGTGACTACTCGCTATTTTTTCACATTAATAATCAAATACAGCGTTTTCGTATTGAAAAGAAGGGCGTACGCTACTTGATGGGTGGACGCACTTTTGAATGTCTTGATGCAGTTATAAATAGATATCGCAAAGAGCAGATCGTTGAAGGTCATTCATTGAGTCATCCGGTATGTTTAAATAATCAAATTAAATGTAATTTACTTAACCTTTTCCTTCTCTTTCAGGTTGTTAACGGCTCACAGCCCGAATTCAATCAACAATTTGTTGTTGAAAAAGCCGCCGAAAAAATCTATGCCACACTACGTGAGTGTCGTGATCAAATTGGTCTGAAAAAAATTAAAGGCATCAAACATCATGGACATCTTAATAAAAAGTCCGACAAGACTGCCAAATGGAAGCAACTGTACTTTGCTCTTATCAGCGAAGGTTCCGAAACGCATCTTTGCTTCTATGACAATCCCAAAAAGACTAAACCAAAGGGCCTAATCGACTTATCGTGTGCCTATTTATATCAGTGCCATGATTCCTTATGGGAAAGGCCATTTTGTTTCCAAATAGTTGAGCGCGCACTGCCGTGCTTAGCCACTGTGACGTACTTGTGTGCACCTAGTCAAGAAAGTTACGTTGAATGGATAAATGCGCTTAAAGCGCAATGTGGTTCGCAATTGAGTCGTGCCCAAAAGAAAGTGCCACGTTTACGTGAGTTGCGCTGTTTAAATTTACATGTATTGGAGGCGCATCGACTGCCGTTCAAGTTGGTGCCACATCCCTATTGTAGCATTTCGTTAAATCAGGTTAAAGTTGGTAAAACACGTGTCAAAATAGCACCCGATCCAGTATGGGAGGAGGAGTTTGTTTTAGAGTAAGTAAAAATGCATATTTAAAGGGTGTTCCATACTTCATAATTTGAATTTGCCGCTGGAACACTACATGAAAGTATGTACAACCAAATCCAATACTGTCTCGCACAGCTTCGATATTATCATTTAAACGTATTGTTATTGGACGACAGTTTGTATATAGTCCCTAATTGATGCAGTTTCTCTAACGAATCCAGATGACGAAGTTAAGTCAATATTCCGACCATATTTTTTTTTAAATTTGCGAACTGTAGCAGTCAAACTTACATTATTTCTGAAATGTTGATCAACAAAGAAAACGCGCTGTTCTTTCATGTAGTGCTCTTTCTTTACTAACACTTAACTGTCAGCTATCAAACTATTTTTTTTTTTTTTTTGGTGAAAATTAAAATTTTGCGTGAATTATGGGACACCCTATAAACATAAAACTAATCAGATGAAAACATTGCTGAATTTTATTTTAAATTAAATCGTTTTGCTTTTCAGTGATGTTCCACCAGATGTAGTATCACTAACTATAACATTGGTGTCGCGTGGCAAACGTGGAAAAGATTCTGAAGTAGCTGAACTCACCATAGATTTGTCCAGCCTAAAGAATGGCCAAGAAACCGAAGAATGGTATCAACTTACTGGTATGACACCAATGGGTGAATGGGGCTCATTACGTTTGCGTATGCGCTACTTGGATGACTTAATAATGCCATGCGAAGAATATAGCCCGCTGCAACAGCTGCTGCTCGAACCAGAGCTCTATTCTGTTAAGGCGCTCGCTGAACTTTGTCACAATGATCGTGTGCCGCTAGCGACAGCGCTGCTACGCGTATTTCGTCATGAAAAACGTGAAACGGAGCTAATACGAATTCTTTGTCAAGCTGAAATCGCACGTGAAAATGAGACCACAACACTTTTCCGTGGCGCATCATTAGCCACTACGCTCATGGATTTGTATATGCGTACCGAATGTACTGGTTTCCTGCAAGCTGCAGTTTCTGAAACAGTGCAACGTATATTGGATACCAAACAATCGGCTGAATTGAATCCTACTAAAATGGATGTTAACGATGATGCATGCTCCAATGCTGAGTTCCTCTTACAGATACTTGATCTAGTGACACATTCGATTTTCACCTCCCCCGAGGCATGTCCACGTAGCGTGCGGTTCATTTGCAATTGTCTGCAAAAATCTGTAGTCGCCAAATGGCCAACTGAACGTTTAGTGCGTACACGCGTTGTATCAGGATTTATATTTTTACGTTTGTTGTGTCCTTCGTTATTGAATCCACGTCAGTTTGGTTTGGTTGGTGAAACTCCGCCAACTGCAGCCACACGTTCTTTAGTGATGGTTGCGAAGTGCTTGCAAAATCTAGCGAATCTCATCGAGTTTGGTGGAAAGGTAAGCACATAGCTTGACTCTTGCAAAATCAAGCTATTTGAGATAAAATATTTTTTAATTTTTTTATTTTAGGAACAATACATGGAAGTTGTTAATCCTTTTATTCTTAAAAATAAAGAACGCATGATTGTATTTCTTGATCAGTTGTCGCTGGTTACAGATCCAAATCCGCCACCAGGAATGTTTGTAGAGCAAAATTCAAATCACACATGCCAAGATACAGGTAGAGTCTCGCTAAAGAATCATTTGGCGCTAAGTATATAAGCTTTTTTCTTTTTATTGCTAAAATAGGCCGTGAGCTTGCTACGCTGCATCATATATGTGTTTCCTATCAGCCGGAATTGCAGGAGTTATCCAATATCCTATCAATTAAAAAGCTGGTCACTGTCACTGATATGCTGACAAAACATAAACTCAAATATCGCGAAATGATCAGTTAAGAGACCATAATACATAGTTATAATAAAAGGTAACAACGATATTATTAAATTTCGTATACGTATTAGTAAGAATGAAAAGCAAATCAATAACATCAAGATAACAACAATTTTAAATGCGTTTTTTTACAAAATACATATACAATATTCTATAAAAAACATAAGAAAAAATTTTAAAAAAAACTTTTTTACTAGTTTTAAAGTAATGAAAAAAAAAAAAAACAAATGTGTGTTTAGTCGAAGCATGTATTATGTCATAGAAGAGTTAAGCTTATGGCCATTATAAAAAAAAAAAAAAAAAATTAAACAAAAATATTGTTAATTTAAATTTTTCCATTGTAATCTGTAGACGTAAATATATCGCTCTATTCTTTGCAACTATTGTAATTTCTATTTTCTAAAATGATAATAAAGTTATAAGAGCATTTGATTTAGTAATTATGTATTATCAAACTAATGCTTTGGCCTTTTGTTAATCAATGAAATGCATTTTGTTTAAACTTGTACTAATTTTATGAACATTTTTAGTCATTTATGAAATATCGATTCTTGTAAATAAATGACTTAAGTTCATAAAATTAGTACAAATTTCTTATAGCTAATATAAACACATTTAAAATTGTTTTTAAACCTTAGGGACTGTTCATAAATTACGTCAGACTTTTAAGGGAGAGAAGGGGTTCACAAATTTGTGACAAAGTGCGACAGAGGGGGGGTCTGGGGGTTTTAGAAAATGTGATGTCACACAGTTCAAATCGAAAAAATTTCGAAATTTCAAAGCATAAATTAAAATAAAGCACTAATAACAATATTGATCAATACGTCAAGTTAATTTACGATAAAAAATAAAAATCGTTCAATTAATTTCAAGGTAATAAAGGTCAGAGTGTGATATCACATATACGGAGGGGTCTATGAAAATGTGACATGGGGGGAGGAGGTCCAAAAATCGTAAAATTTGTGTGACGTAATTTATGAACAGCTCCTTATTATTATTATGCTAATGTTAGAACTGCAAATGCATACAAATATATAAAGATTAATGATAACTGTGACAATTTGGCATAATTGCAATCAGTTTAGAAATTTCTTTTAGTACCACGCTTCACAATATTGCATTTTTTTTTTATAAAAAACGTAATCTACAGTGACGGACCCGTTTCGAACCCGCAACGAACATCAAATACGAATTCAAAATAAATTCGCTTTTAATAATGTTATTGCTGTATTAAAAAAAAAAAAAAAAAAACATTTGGAAGCGGAGAAAAAAATCAAACAATCCACCTGTGGTAGGATTCGAACCCGATTCAATCGGCATTGACGACGGACCCATTTCTAACCCGCAAGGTGTTTAAAATACGAATTCAAAATGAACGCCCTCTTAATAATGAAAATGCTGTGTATATATGCATATAAAAAAAACAACACCTTGAAGCGCTTATAAGCAATTAAAAAAAAAAAAATGAGAAAAAAGGAAAAAAATATTACAAATTACCTGTGGTAGGATTCGAACCCAGATAAATCTGCGGTGACGGACCCGTTTTGAACCCATAACGAACTTCAAATACGAATTTAAAACGGATTTCCTTCAATTAATGCTAATGGTGTTTTAAAATAAACATTTTTAAAATTATTATTTTTTTTTTTTTAATCTTTTTAGCGCGTATGATTTTTTGTAAATTTGATTAAAATTTTTTATCAAAAGAAAGGAAGAACAACAAAAATTTGTTTAACAAACAAACTTTATATCGTCGGGTTAAAACCAAAACTAGACATCTACATTTTTCATATTTTGAGAAAAACGCTTCTAAGCTTAAACACAATTGGAGCGTAAGCTTACAACGAATTTCGATCGACGAATATTCACTGTCAAAATTAAAACGAATATTCGTTGCAATAGAATTAGTTTTAATTTTGCCGCCGGCAGCAACGATTTTTGGAAATGTTGAACTGAAACTATTGTTTGTAAATTATGTATCTCCATGCGATGGTTCCCGGGTTCGAATCCCAACAAAGGTGAATTTTTTTTTCTTTTCATTTTTTTTTTTTTTTTTTTTTTTTTTGATTACAAATAAGCGCTTCTAATTTTTTTAATACCTACAGCTTTAAAGCTATTAAAAGCAGATATGTTTTGAATTCGTATATGAAACACGTTATGGGTTCGAAACGGATCCGTTTAAATTGAAAAAGCGATTCGAGACTTTTAGTGGAATTTCACCCGCAAACGGGTCAGTACCGGATCCATAACGGATTCCAAAACGAAAAAAATATACGAGAAAGGGAACCCGTTACGGATTCGAAACGGGTCTGTTTGGCACACTGAGCTAAGACAAATCTTGTTTTAAAAACAGCCATTTTTTTCTAACTTTCCATTGCATCAGCTTATTTGTTGTGCTTATTTTGTTGGATGGAAGAGCTCGAATAAAATCACTAAATTTTAAATTTTTTCATAAATGCGTTTATGCCATATTGTTACAGTGAATTGAAAGAGCAAACTATTAACTCATATCGTCGGGTTAAAACTACAACTGGACATCTACATCTACTGACATTTTGAGTTAAGTATACAAAAACATGAAGAAAAAACGAATCCATACCTCAGTCTAGTCGGTTTTTTGATATGTAGGCCTTATCCAATTTTACATAAAGAATAAAAAGTAGAAAACTGCAAAATCCCATACAAAAAACGAAATTCAAAAAACTTAAAATGCTTTTTTCTCAAAACATGAAAAATGTAGATGTCTAGTTGTAGTTTTTTACCCGACGATATACTCATATCAGCGGAACTATCGCTACTTGCTTACTGCTATTAATTATTTTACAAGCTGTAAGCTGTATCATATTTATGTTACAGAAATTTACCCAAAAAACTTAAAGAATGGAAGTTGTACGTTTCAGTTAAATCGCAATGTCAAGTAAACTGTATCAATGAGACAGTAATCTTTAATATTTTTTCATTCTTTATTAAACATTTTTATCAAACAATATTTTATTAATTTTTATGCAGTTGTACTACATTAAGTTTAATTTTTTATAGAAATACCCTTTTTTATCTACAGAAAAATATAGTGAAGTTACAAGAAAAATAACTGAGCGCCAAATAAATCTCCATCTTAATTATCAAGTGGTTAATTTTCGATTCGTCTGAGCGAGATTTCATATTGGGGGTTATCGTGAATAAATATTCCTGGGGAATTTTCTCAAACTGCCGTGTATTCTCTATTGCAGTTTGAGAAAATTCCCCGTGAATCTTGATTTACGATAACCCCAATTGTCTCAGACGAAAATTAGTGCTTTTTCGATTTTTTCGAACTAAAAAAAAAATGCTCTAACAAATGAATCTGTCATTTTTAAAATGGGATATGTGACGAAATAAAATTTTATGGCAAATTTAAGAAAAACCTTCATAAATTTGGTAAACCTTATTTTAGTGCGATTTTAGTGATGGGAGTTAACTAACAATAATAGTAAGCAGTAATCTGCGTACTTGAAAAATATATAAACCAACCAGTTACGTCGCCACAGTGGCAAAAAAGCAAAAGAATAATTCTGCACCCAGCGACATATATCCCCTTTTAAAAATGACCAATTCAAATGTGCTACCGATTTGAAGGAAATTTAACGAGAATTTAAAAAAAAAAATTATAAAAAGGTATGCTAATGAACTTTTTTTATGCTTAAATGGCCGCCAAAGTCAAAAAATTAAAAAAAAAATGTTATGCCTCTATTGCGTACCGAAACCCTTTCTAGTTTTGTTTCTCAATTGGTTTCTATCATAAAATTTGCATTGCCGACAGAAACCAAAGCTGTCAATTTTGCTTTCAGTTTCTATTTTGAACGCCAGATTACGAAACTGCACAGTAGCAATTTCTTCAGTATGTTTTATTAAAAATTTTTAGTAAATTGAATTGTTATGAGATGTGAAGTGTTCCAAAATGAGGATAAAAGGTGGAGCATACACTTGGATAGTTCCGAACCGTACTTTAAGAGGAAATTTTGTTTTGACTAAAATTTACTTTAGCGATTTTTGGATTGGTTTTAGTTGAAGAAAAAAAAAAAATATTTCCAATTCATGCGCATTAAAATTGAATTGATTCTTTATTGAGACTTTTTTCACATTCACTATTATTAAAAAATTACAATGTCAAATAAAATTTCCGTTTCGTCTCTCGACTAGAAATGAAACCAAAATTCGTTTCAATACGCAATAGGGGCCTTAATTGGTCTTAATTTCAATTTTAAAGGCCTAGAACTTTTTAAAATCTTTTTAAACTCTATTAAATAAATTCACCGTTAGAAAGCACATGCAATTGGCATGAAAGAAAAGGATGAAAGATAAGCCAGAAAATTAATTTTTTTTTCGTATAACTCCTCAGGGGTACATTTTAGACGACACTCCGATTCCTTTTTTTTGTTAGTCTAGGTCTCCTCTCACTTCCCAGAACGCTCACACCCCCTGTATAAACTTAACCTAACACTACAATTTAAAAAATTTATAAATCCGCTGTCTATTGGCAGAAATGTTATTTAACTGATATTTTCGTAACCTAAATACCAAAGTAGATTAAACAAAAATAAATATCGCGCATGACCAACAAGATCATGTATCAGCTTAGATATCGAAATGTAAATTTCTTTATAACCTACATCATATATTAAACCTTAGATGTGACATATTTTTTGGCCAAATTTATTTTATAAAATCGCTTGAAAAACATAATTTTTTCAAAATAAATTATTGTCTGTTTTCAAAACTTCATTTCTATTTAAAATTTTAATTCTACCTACCCAGAGGGAGTAATGCAATCGCAAGTATTAAATGAGCTCAAGAAATTCAAATTTTTTGTAATAAAAAATAACAAAAATCTCCACAAAAAGTATTCCAATTGGGGAGCAATAAAATATAACTCCACTTCAACGACATGCCATGGTTGAACATATTTGAAGTAAAAAAAAAAACTCAAAATGAAACGCATTTCGGGTTTAACTTATAGCTCTTAATAAGCCCTATAATTGGTGCTAAGTTTGATTTTGAGCAATTTTTCGTTTTCAAGATAGTTGCAAAAAACCAAGGCGGTCGCACGGGACACAAACAGAAGTGGTTTTCGTGGCCAACGACGATTTAAGGGAAACCTGAGGCAATATTTCAATGTCAATGATTTAAGAATGTTGTGCATTGATGTCTCTTAAAAATTGTTTTGATTTTACCCATCATGGCACCGCCCATTTTCCCAATAAACATTATTTGTCCTGGCGCATGTATCAAATCTCATTCTTGATGTGCGTTAAATATTTTCAGAGATATGATAAAGTGATTTTTGTGGAGGCATGATACCCCCATTTTTCCCAGTACACATTATTTGTCTTGGTGCTTTTTACATAAGTACCAAATTTTATCCATGTAAGCTAAATAGTTTTAGAGATATGATGATTTAAATTTTTGGCTCACGGTGGACCTTTCTGTGAAAATGCCGACATAATATTGTGGAGGTAGAAAACATGCTCCAGAATTACTCCATGAATTTATCCATTTTCCTGGGTATAAAAGTATTTTGCTCTAAAAAATTATTTATATAAATTAATAAATTATACATATATATTATTAAAGTATACATAATTATATACAAAATTTTGTAACAATTAATTCCTAGTCATAAATAAAGATCCAACACGAAAAATTGTATTGTATAAAAAATTATTATTGAATTTCATAACGCACAATTTTGTTACAAAATGCATTTTTGTAAATTTCAAAACAATCACACAATTGCATAATAGATTTGAAGCAAAGAAGTGGTCAATAATAAAAGTAAATAATAAATCGTCATATTAGTTAAAAATTGTTTGTGGACATTTATTTTAACAAATTTGCTAGCTGTAGGGTAAGCTGGGGTACATTTGACACCGGGGCACATTTGACTTTGCCATTTTCGGTGTGAACACGCCTTTCGACCCAAAAACCTGAAATGCAGAAACATAACTTATTAAAGTGGAAAAAACGTAATGAACTTTGGCAGTTCTCTTTCAACTCCTCCCGCGCTAATACGCTTTTTTAACTTTTTGTGTATTTTTTTCTTATTTTCGACATCTTGTTCGTAAGGGTTTTGCAAATAAAGTTGTATTTTTTTTTTAAAGTAAGTATGAAAATTTGGTAGCACTAACCTTTATAATTAATGGAATAAAAGTGTTTTTTATCAAGGTCAAATAGTTTTAATTTTAAAATATTTTTAATTTTTCAAGAGATTTTGGGGCACATTTGACTTTTGCCGAAGGGGCACATTTGACGTTCGTCCAGACATATGTTTGTGTATTTTAGAAGATTTTTTAGTGTTATCTTTTTAAAGATATGGTATACCATTATAAAATGAAGACGAACAGACGCGATGGCGATGAAAAAAAGTTAAATACGCTATTTCTAACATCGGAAACCAGATAGAAACTCGTGACTTCCGACACAAAATCCATCTCATTTGATTTAGATTTTTGAATAGATGCTTTCCAGTTATAGATGCTTACCACTTATATTAATTTGAAAATCTGGATGGATGAATTCCCGAAGTAAACATATTACAAAAATCATCATTTATGCGAAGTTTTTAATAATTATCAAATTGATTGGAAGTAAGCCCCATAATGTGAAAGCGCTGGTGTTACCCAAAATCCAGACCAAAGAAATTTCCATCAAACTGGGTCTTAACAAACATTTTATGTTGATGTTTTCATTAGGGGTGTTGTTGGAAATTGTACTTTATACTTATATATGTATGTCCTTGGGAAATCTGGCGAAAAATCCAAAAACCCATTTATTTATGTGGGAGATATTGTAGAAGTAATTAGCTATACTTGATACAAGATCAGTTATTTGAGAAAAGTTTCACCATTAAGTTGGGTTTTTACAGGGTGCTCCATCTTTTGTGTCGGTATGTAAACGCTGAATAACTTTCACATTTACCAACCGATTGATTGCATCAGATATGTTTTGGAAACGTCAATTTAGTACAATTTTTGCCATGGATCGCTTCACACCGAAACAACGCGCTGAAATAGTGACACTTTACATCGAAAACAGTCGTTCCATTGTGTTAACTCAACGTGGATATCGGAAAAAATATCGCGGCAAAAAGGCACCATCTGACAATACTATTCGTCGTTTCCCCCCCCCGGACTTCTTTTTGTGGAGTTATCTGAAAAGCAAGGTTTACGCCAACCAGCCTCAAACTATTGACGAGCTCAAGGCAAACATTCGTGCTGAAATCGACGCTATAACACCCGAGATGCTCGGAAAGGTAATGGCAAACGCAGAAAAAAGGAGTCATTTTGTAATTGCTAATAAAGGTGGCCACTTAATTGATATTGTTTTCAAAAACTAGTCCAAAAAAAATTAAATAGAACCAAACTGAATAAAAATACATCACTTATAGAAATCGGTTGTTTTTTCTCAAAGTTATATTGGCAAGCGTTATTAAACCGGTGTTAAGTGTTTACCACTGTAAATTAATCAAATTTTGTTATGCTGTAAAAATTTTTACAAGTGTAATAGAAAATAGATGAGTTTTTTTGGTCTGAATGGACTTATTCCACTTTCATTTATAATAAATTTAAAAATTTGTTATACTTTTGTATGACTTATTCCATTTTTACTCACAAAATATTTTGTAAATTAAAGCAAAGGAAAATTAAAACTTAGAAAAATTTTACTTTAAAAACTGTTGTTGTTTCTTTTCGTTTCTTTTTGCTCAAGTAGGGCTCTAAAAATTAGTTACAACAAAAACAAAAAGTTCTTGTCGAACCTACTTTCGGAGATATAGCCATCGGAAGATTGAGATATATCTTTTATAAAAATTATTATAAGTTGGGAACCCCTGAAAGGATTTCAATAATATTGGTGTCATACGAAAGATATGTTAATTTGCTACAAAATTAACTTTTTCCAAAATTTTAATCCGAGTCGTGGTTTTAGAGATATTGCAGCTTTTCAGAAATTTTAACCATTTATTTTTTTTAAACCACTATTTTTCCAAAAACTGTATCATTAATGCATAGTTTTAGTAACATATTACAAAAGCCAAATTTATTTGCTTTCATTTGACATGTAATTTGTACCTGATTTCCTGCATTATCATATTTTTTTAAAGGAAAATAAAAAAGTGAACCAAAGAAATTTCCATGAAATTTTGAAAAACATTACACGAACAACAATAATACCATGTACAAAAATAACAATAATAGCAATAAGAACAACAATAACGATGTTTTTAGATAGTTTTCGATTAATTCCGATTCCTTTAGACTCTTCCGATGTTTTCCAATAACTAACTTTTTTGTTTTCCTATAAAAAAATACGGAATGCAAAAAATCAATTACAAATTACATGTCAAATAACAGGTAATAAATTGAGCTTTTACAATATCTTACTAAAACTATGCATTAATGATACAGTTTTTGGAAAAATAGTGCTTTAAAAAAAAAAATGGTAAAAATTTCGAAAAAAATTTGCAATATCTCTAAAACCACGACTCGGATCAAAATTTTTGTGTGAGTCAATTTTGTAGCAAATTAACATATCTTCGTATGACACCAATATTATTGAAATCGTTTCAGGGGTTCCCAACTTATAATAATTTTTATAAAAGGTATATCTCGATCTTCCGATGACTATATCTCCGAAAGTAGGTCTGACAAGAACTTTTTGTTGTTATTGTTGTTGTAATTAATTTCCAAAGCTCTACTTAGACAAAAAGAAACGAAAAAAAACAACAACATTTTTTAAAGTAAAATTTTTCTAAGTTTTAATTTTCCTTTGCTTTAATTTACAAAATATTCTGTGAGTAAAAATGGAATAAGTCATACAGAAGTATAAAAATTTTTAAATTTATTATAAATGAAAGTGGAATAAGTCCATTCAGACCAAAAAAACTCAACTATTTTCTATTACACTTGTAAAAATTTTTACAGCATAACAAAATTTGATTAATTTACAGTGGTAAACACTTAACACCGGTTTAATAACGCTTGCCTAAATTTTTAAATTGATTTAAAAGCAAAACCTTCTGTATAGCAGTAGATGAAAAAATGGACTTATTCCACTTTCAAAAAAATCATTTTTGTAAAAATGTTTTTCATGAAATGTTCTTTTGAGTAATTTTTGATGAAATCGTGGTCTAACGACTATGCAATTTTCAATATAAGAAGAGGACATATATAGCTAGCTATAACTACCATAAACTCAATTTTTCCGGAATTGGACTTATTCCACTTTCAAATAAACCCATTCATATATGAAATAAGTCTTCGTTAGTACATACGTAGGTACTTATAATTTGTATTTATATGAAAAAAATATATGTATTAATGTTTTGTTTAATGTTTCTGTGTTATTTTTGTGAGTGTCAAATGTGCCTCTTGCAATGTCAAATGTGCCCCGTACCTGGGGCACATTTGACAAAATGACTTTTTGAAAAAATTTATAAAAGGAGTATTAATGCAGTTTTTTTGAAATTTTTTTTTTATGGGTTTTCATCTTAAATAATCAATGTTTCAGAAATAATAAAGAGTACTAAGATCGTGTAATAATTTTTAAAGATACAGGTTTTTGAAAATTTAGTGTCAAATGTGCCCCAGTCTCCCCTACTATAAAAGTATAAAAATTAATAGGAAAAAAATGCATAATAAAACCAAAAAACTTTAACAATAAAATATGCTAATAAAAAATATGCATTGATGAAAATAACAGACGAATATGGAAGGATGAAAAATAAAAATATAACATAAAACTAAAACATAAAAAATATCAAAACAAAAACTTAATAAAAAAATTTTCCGAGATAAAAAAATAAAAACAAAATACATAAAAAATATACAAAAAACCGTAAAAAAAATATGCATACGCCTGTCCTTTGTGTGATTTGAATAAAATTTTCGAGTACCCCATTTTTTTTTACGGAATTCTGTTAAACAGCGTATTTCGACATGTTTTCAATAAAAAATTTCAAAATCCTTAGAGCACTTCGGAAATGATCGGCTAACGAACGATTTCCATGTTGCTTTGTATGTATGTATGTATGTATGTATTCTCCTTTAACTCCTAGGAGGAGCATAGGGCCAATATGAAATCTCTCCATTTGTCACGATCCCTTGCGATGACTTTGATCTCTTGCCACGATTTTCCCGATTCTTGGATTTCCTTTTCCAACGACCTTTTCCAGTTGGTTTTGGGTCTACCACGTCCTCTACTGCCTTGTGTTGCTTTAGCCGAAGGAAAAAAGGATAATTCTGAAAAATAGTTCCAAATGAATTTTTTTTCTTTCCAGAATTATATTCACAAATGCATAAAAAATAACGTGTGAAAAGTACATTGCAAAATCGTATGCCCAAAAAAAGTTATTTAAGGTCAAAAGTTGCGAAAATAAATTTTTTTCAATTATTTCGCTTACGGCTGCAATTACGAAGAAATAGTGGTTGACAGTTATTTGCCGAGTACACAGTTTTTTAGCTTCAATGATTTACTACGAAAAAGCTTCAAAAATTTTTTTCCTATTACTCATGGTTTAGGGAGTATGTCAATTTAAAAAGTTTTAAAACTTCGCGATATTTATATGTTGTACTTTTTAAATTGAGATAACTCTCGAACGACTAACCGCACAAAAAAAGTAAATATACACTTGTTTTAAGAAAATTATATTTCCTACAAACCATTGCCAGCTCTTTTTTTCGTAGGACCTATGGTTTAGGAGATATTTTTTCACAAACTGTTCAAATTTTGAAAAACTAGTTTTTAAGGAAATCTCTGGAGCTTTTTTCGCTTTATAAAAACTTACGGGATCTATTTTATTAACATTTACACGATCTACTAATATTATTTGATACATATATACGAAAAATTTTATTCAAATCAAATTTATTTTCGCAACTTTAAACCTTGAATAACTTTTTTTGGACATACGATTTTGCAATGTACTTTTCACACGTTATTTTTTATGCATTAGTGAATACAATTCCGGAAAAAAAAAATTCATTTGGAACTATATTTCAGAATTATCCTTTTTTGCTTCGGCTAAAGTAACATGGAAATCGTTCGTTAGCCGATCATTTCCGAAGTGCTCTAAGGATTTTGAAATTTTTTATTGAAAACATGTCGAAATACGATGTTTAACAGAATTCCGTAAAAAAAATGGGGTACTCGAAAATTTTATTCAAATCACCCAAAGGACAGGCGTGTGCATATAATGCAATATAAATAAAAAAAATATAAAAAAACTCAAACCAGAATGGTGATGCTAGGATTTGAACCCGGGACTCCCCGTATGCAAAGCGAGCGCTCTACATCCCCCGATTTCCAGCTAGCTGCTTGCTTTCCTTTGAATAAAAGCAACAACAACAAATACAAATATACACATAGCTAAAGCGAACGGTCCATAGAATACGTCGAATACGTCACGTCGTTTCTTTCAACTGACTGCGACGGATTTGACGGAGAAGACTGACCCAATGAATACTTTGAAAACGGATTAAAAAATCAAAATATTTGCTTATAAAATAATTTTAAATTTTAATTTTGCATTTGCTCCGCTTCAATAACACAGGCCTGCAAATTCGACACTTTTTTTTCCTCTCTTGATTTTTGAAGCCAATTATGGTGGTTTGAGACCTCTTTATCACGAATCTGAACTTAGTTTCTTTCTATCACGTCAGAATTTTGAGATATTCCAGTTTTTATAGCCTCAAAAATAATGGAAAATCGTGTTTTTTTCACTGTTATTTTAAATTTTCATATAACTCGGACGTGATAGAGCAATTCTGTAAATGAATTTGAGCTCAGCATCAAAAAATACATTAAAAAGCACTCTCGTAGTTTTAGGAGGAGTACCCTTGTTCGTCTGTGCAACATTTGAAAACTTAATAATTCAATCGTTTGTGCTTACGTACTCTTCAATATCACGCCTAAAATACTCAACATATTTTAACCATTCGTGCACCTTATATTTTTTTGGTGCTCCTTGTACGATCTAGATAGTTGCTATGCATAATATTCATCCAGATATCAAGGTTCATAATGCAGGTCAAGTAAGAAGATATGCGTTTTTTTTTTTTTTTTGTTTTTGGTATGTTTTCTTTGCATACCGAGCGCACCGTACTTTCATTCGATTACCCCTATTGTCAAGACAAATCTGTCGGAATATCAGGCGGGTATATGCTGTTAATCAGACTTGGGGGTTTTGCATTAGATTTTATTTTTCACTAAACTTAGTGCTAGTGAAAAAATATTCAATATCAAGGAATTTATTTAGTGTTAGTGCAAAATCCTTCACTATCAAAAAATTCATTAAGTGGTAATGAAAAAGATTTTCATTATCACTAAATTTAGTTAAAAGTTTTAAATAATATTTTCACTAAATTTAGTGATAGTGAAAATTCATTCACTATCAAAAAATTGATTTAGTGGTAATGGCAAATTTTCCATTATCACTAAATCTATTGAAAGTGAAAATTTGTTCCATTGAATTTAATGAAACTTTAATGAATATTTTTAATTAATGTTGCAATAAATTTAATGAAACATTTTCACTTTCATTAAATTTAATGAAACTTTAATGGAAATTTTCATTAATGTTTCATTAAATTCAATGAATAAATGTTCACTTTCAATAACTTCAGTGATTTTTTTATTGGAAATTTCAATCCAATTAAGACAAAATGTGCCGTGCTAGGTTAAAATATTTTGATATCTTTAAATTTTTCCTTCGAGGTCTTGTACGAGACGATTGCGTGAACATTAATCCTACTAGTACTTAAAAAAGTTTACGAAAGCTATTTTAAGAATTTAGTTGACAAAGGGCAGAAATTATTTGGGTCTGAAGAACTTCAAAAACTAAAAGTCGTGTTTGCATTTGACTTTAATGAATCTCCTTCAAGCTGATACTATTCCCACTCATTCTAACTCTTTCAATAAATTTAATTTAATCAGTCTGTTCGTTTACTCGAAGATTTTGAGAGTTTTTACCCGAAAAGCTCTCATTCATGTACGTTTTATGCTTAAACGAGAGCTTTTCGGCTAAAAACTTGCAAAACCTTGGAGTAATCGAACAGCTTGGATTTTAATGAAAAATTCTATTAAAAGTTTCATTAAAAGCTTCATTAAATTTAGTGATAGTAAAATTTTGTTTCATTGAATTTAATGAAACTTTAATGGAAATTTTCTTTAGAAGTTTCATTAGAAGCTTCATTAAATTTAGTGATAGAAAAATTTTGTTTCATTGAATTTAATGAAACTTTAATGAAAATTTCCACTAATGTTTCATTAAATTCAATGAAACAAATTTTCATTATCATTAAATTTAGTGCAATTTTTATTGGATATTTTCATTAAATTTAGTGAAAAATGCTGAGCTACAGCCGTACGAATAAAAACAAAAGAAATGTTTTTATGTATTTTTATTTTCAATATTTCGGCTTAATTTTTAAGCCATCATCAGGAAAAATTTTTAACAATTTTTCATAACTCTTGTCGTGCAAGCAATGCTGTAGCTCAGCATTTTTCACTAAATGTAACATAAAGAAGCCGATTACAACAATACATTTTCATTAAATTTTAATGATAGTGAAAAACTTTCCACTATCATTTAATGAATTGTTAGATAGTGAAAAATTTTTCATTACCATCAAATGAATTTTTTCATAGCGAAAAAATTTCCACTATCACTAAATTTAATGGAGAAAATTTTCACTATCTCTAATTAGATTTAGTGGTAGTGGAAAAAGTTTCACTATCAAAATATTCATTAAATATTAGTGAAAAGCTTAATGAACTAAAAAATTTAGTGCATTACCCCCAAGTCTGCTGTTAATATGGTTTCAATATACTTACTGGTATAGGCGTAGGAGCGTCTCAAATAAAATTTTTAATTATTTTGAGTTTTTTTTTGTATGAGGGGTACAACACCCCCTTGTCCAATCGATCCCATATTTCTTATAGATGTGTTGAAGCACCAAAAAAACATCTGGTGCAAATTTGGTTTTGATACGTTCAGTAGTATAGGATAGGCGTGGTAGTCTTGTATATACAAAAAAGGCACTTAAGTAAAACTTAAATCACTGAAAATTGCGACGTGCTGGAATTTTTTCACTATTTTTCTTGTAATCAGCACACTTAAATCTATAGAAATCGCTTTTTAAAACTCAGAGAGGAAAACCCATGCAGGACTGTGTAATTTTTCATTTCAATTCTGTGGCAGGAAGGAAAAACGGCTTAAGTCGATATTCGATAAAAAAGCAAAGCAACATAAATTCTATACATAAAAAACAAAATATAAACTGTTTTGCTTTCTAATCAAAAATCGACTTAAGCAGTTTTTCCTTCTTGCCACAGAATTTTATTCACAAAATAAAAGAAAAACAAAACAAAAAATGAAATTTGAAATAAATTTATTTCAAAATTGTCAAATCACACGACGTACGTCGAAATTTGGGAGTTGGGCAACTTTTGTACGTTGCGTTGACGTAGACGTACTAATTAGGTCGCCTTGATCCAAAAGCATGATTTTTAACTTAGCTGTCAGTCGAAAAAAACGACGTGACGTACTTTATGGACCGTTGTACATAGGGAGATTTAACCCAAAAAGCTGGTCAAAAACGAATTTTTGTAATTGGTCCAAAATGATTCAACTTTTTTTTTATTATACAGCTAATACTCCAAACTAAAGAAATCTGGGACCCGATTTTATCTTAATCAATCTGCAGCTTCGTACTACGTTGTCAAAGTTGAAGTTTTGTAAAACATTTTAAAATAAAATTTTTAAGTTGCAAAAGAATTGTTGATTTAAGTGCGTATATTTCTTTAAGTGCAGAAAAAAACAAAAATTGCAGAATGGATTATTCTACGACAGGTGTGTTCTTTACAATGAATTTAATTTAATAAAAAAAGAATCATAATAAGAGTCAAAATAGTGTGTTCAAACTTTATAAGTAACTGAGTATTTTTTATTGAAAAATTGTAAATTTTTAAAAGCAGAAGAGTAATGGATCCTCACAAGTCCCAATTTGATCTACCAAAAATTCTCATAAATTAATTCTTTTTGTAGCTAAAACTGCAAAATTTGGCTCCTAATATTTCCAATTGGCAAAATAGCTGCACTTTCTGCTGATGCCTAAACACGTGATATTTTTAGCTTTAAAGAAATTATAAACGAAAAAATGAACGAATTTAGAGGACTAAAATTCTCAGAAATTATTTGATGGCGAAGAGTTTTCAGATTAAAATAAAAAATAATTGTTTTTCAAAAACTTGAGATTATTAGTTCGGAGATTGAAAAGTTGGAGTTTCGGTAAGTTATGTCGGACTCTATTATCAATTTTTTTGATAATTCAGTATTACAGTTTTACTCCAGTGGACAAATTTTCTATTCTGTAGTGTTCCCGGAATACTCTTCTGAGTTATATAAATTGATTGACACCTTGATAACTAAAATCAATAAAGCAGTATACGAAATAGAAGACCCTCAAAGTAACTTTATTTATCATACACACAGCGCCATCTATTGAATGTATTTCAAAAGTTTTTTGCCATCATATTGTCATTTTAGTAAAATGAAAGAGAAAAACTTTATAAAAACCAAAATCGGCTCAGTACTACAGGAGCTACAAGTCCTCAAATATTTCACTTGTCTGCAGCGCCCTCTATTGACAATTTTTTTTAAACGAGTCTATATTTGTTTTCATCGTCTGAATAATCTGAATAAAATGACACCTCAAATTCCAAAATCGGACCAGTAGTTTCAGAGTTACTAATTTTGACCAGGTTTTTAACTCAGATACCCCTATGTGCGTTGGCTTTACTGCCTACAACTAATAATTGTTGTTCTTCAATATAAAAAACAAAATCATGACAGCATTGGTTCAAAGACTTCAGGCAAGATTAGATTTGTATAAATGATTTATATGTCGGAAGGCCAATTCGATTTCGGATTTTGTTTTAATTACATTCATAATGATAAAACTATTCACTTCTGCGTTTTTAAAGAGAAGGACCAAAAATCTTATGGGAAATGTTCCTATTCCTTCAAACGGGTGACCCATTTTCAGCATCTTCTTATGGTCATACACACTCCTCGAAAAATCAATGGAATTTTCAGTGTATTTCCATTTAACCAGTTTCAAATTATTGAGTTGATTTAAAATCTGCTCACAAAGTTTGGCCATTCAGATTTCTATGAAATATACTTATATCAATGCCGGAAAGTACTTTATGTAGATCGAAAGTATTTTTCAAATAGCCACATTACCACTACTAACTAGCCTAATTGTCCGTGAGACAGGCATGATATTCGCACTAAATTATGCTTAAATAAGAGTACTTTTAAAAAAAATCTGAGGGGGCTTTTTTTAAGAAAAATTCAAAAGCATTTTTAAGTGTAAAAAATTTAGCTGAAAAAAATTTTTTTTCACCAAGAAATATTTTTTTATAAAAAGAACATTTCAAAATGTATGGGACCATTAACTTAGATTTATCAATTTACAAACTTTAGTGTAAGCTATTAATTTTTGAAAAAACACCCTTTTCATGAAAAAAAATTTTTTTTTGGTACACTTGGCATGGAGTGCCAATTCAGCTGAAAATTTGGAAATGAGTATGTATATATTAGGTATGGAAATGTTTTTATGCTATACACGAAGGATACCGAAGACCACCCGAAGGCTTAATAGTCAAAACGAAGAATATCTAGGTACACTAGAGGAAAAATATCTATGTCAAGCTTTCAATAAGTTTTAACTGATAGTTTTTTGGAATACCCGAAGTTTTCCGAAGGTCAGCCGAGTGCTTCATAGTCAAAACGAAGAATATCTAGGTATACGAGAGGGAAAAAATCTATGGTGAACCATCAATAAACTTCAACTGATAGTTTTTTGGAACACTCGATGGTTTCCGATGGTTCCCGAAGGCTTCATAATCAAAACGAAGAATATCTTGGTACACGAGAGGGAAAAAATCTATGGTGAACAATCAACAAACTTTAACTGATAGTTTTTTGGAATACCCGATGCTTCCCGAAGGTCACCCGAAGGCTTCATAGTCAAAACGAAGAACATCTAGATGTACTACAGGAAAAACATCTAAGCCAAACTATCAACAAGCCTTAATTGATGGTTTCCGGGGACACTCCAGCTATGCCATTGCCAATTTTTAAGATGGTTTGAAATGAAATTAACTTTCTCAAAATACCTTAATTTTTAGTGGTGACGTGGCAGTGGCGTAAATCAAAATTTTATCCCTGTATACCTTCTAAGCTATTGGGAATCAAAAAACAAAAAAAAACATGCCTAGCGAAGCGGGCAAAGAAGGCTAGTATATACATAAAATTATGATCAACATTACTTTAGCTTTAGATGACTCAAACTTGTAGCTAGCTCATAAGTTTAAAACCAATCTGTTACATTATTTTCACTACTTTCGGGTTCCTCCTAGCCGGAGGTTTCTATGTATGCTTGCAGACTATTTATTTTTAACAGTGTTTCATCTGGTAATTCATAAGTGTCGCAGCAGCAACCATTCCATTTTAATCCATATAATGGAGTAAAGAATTTACAGAATTATGCTCAAAATACATGAGCATTTTTCACGCATGCGTTTGCGTGCGTGATTCTGCAAGTAAAATACATGCGCAGCTATTATGTTGACATTTGGTGCCGATTTTCGACTATGGGCTGAAAAAAAATTTATAAGTTGCGCACTATAAATAATAAATTACATTACATTACCACGCATTTTCCGCTTCTAGGCGAAATCCTTTAATTATTGTTTTTTTTAGAAATACGTTTTTATAACTTCAATGCCTTTTATTAAACGTAAATTTGTTATTTTAAAAAATTCTTTTGACTGTCAATTATGTTGCTTCCACTGTGCCTTTATATTTTTCAAAACAAATGATTGTCAAAGTGAAATTTCCCAATTTCAAAATTGGGAAATTTCATGCATTGCGTAAAAATCAATTTCATAGCTACTTGCGTGATACGCAAGGCATGCGTGTTTCAATTTCCCAAATTGTTCTATGAATTTCATACAAAAAAAATGCGTTCACGCGCGTGAAAAATGCGCATGTATTTTGGGCATTAAATGAAAGTTTGTTTCTTATTTTCTACTTCAGCATTGGAATATGGCAATGACAACACACGTAGGACTTAATTTGTTAGATCCTCAAAAGAGTTTAGGTCTAAAGAATCTTTGAAACCTTTTTCATTGATCCAAAAGGACGTAGCACTATTTTCTAATTCCAAATTAAAAGCCTGTTCACATCAGCCTTTTATGGACTTTATTCAACAAGCAAAAACAAAGTCTTCAAGAAGACTTCTGACTTCTGTCAAAATCTATCAAATGGCAGAAGCGTGTAAGCGATTATTGAAATCGTAATGTAGCGTCACGCAACGTTGAGACCTGTTGAAATTAGATTTTCAAACGTTGCGCTACGTTTTAAGATAAAATAAATTAAATTTGGATGTTATGAATGGTATCTTTTGAACAAATTAATTAAAATGAGTATGACAATGGATGTTTGTTTACAAAAACTGGAATTTTTTCAAGTAATTTTTAAATTGTAAGGTGACAAGCTCGAACGTTTTCAACAATTTTCACTAATCGATGCTACGTTGACAAGCAACCGTAGCGTTACTGCTGAAACAGAATGTGTAGCTGAAGCTTGAAGTACGAAGTAAGCGACGAACTGTCAAAAGTAGACTCCACATATTTAAATACGCGTCAACACAATGTGAAGTTAACGCTGTAGCTGAAGCTTGCGGTGTAGTACAAAGTTCGAACTTTTCAACTTTGTCGCTTGCTGCATGCCTTTTGACAGAAGAACAATGTTACCGAATGGATGAAAATAAATTTGTAAACATTTTTTAATGATTTTAAAGGTTGATTTATCGCAAAATTCATGCAAATTTTATAAGAAAAGCAGCGAATAAAATTATAAAAAATATTTTAAGTTTCAAGAGGTTATATCATTGAAAACTTTATGCAAATTTTATAAAGAAATGAGATCGGCAACTCTATTCCATATGAAGCGAACTTCTTCATTCTGTTTATAGAAATTCTCGAAACGCTTCATCGTCTGCTACACTACATTTTGTACTACAGCGGCATACTACAGCTTCATCATTCTGTTCAGCTCTTTACGTTACGCTACTTCTTGGCTAATTCCGGCATAAGTGATAAGATTCATTGATTAATAATGTCGGGACGGCGCGAACGCCATTCCCGGCTACCAAAAATTACACGCACGAGTTATTCGCATTAGGAATAATCGCAGATGTCAACTCAATCGAAGTGCAATGACCAAGCCTCAATCTGGGGGAACCGCCTTTGTGATCACGGTAACCCCTACGCCAGGTAAGTATGCTTTTCCATGCTGAGCAAGTGCCTTTTAATAATATTTCCAACGAACATAACGCGAACTATAGACACTGTTTGGGTTGTACTGTTTACAAAAATGTGTAGATTTTATTTTTAGTGGTTGTTTTTTTTTTTTTTCAACTGTGTATGTACATACAGTTGTATTGGTGCCGCCATCCAAATTTGTATGATTTACATTTTGTAGCACAGCGTAATGCAAAGTAAACGACTTCAAAGTTTTTTATCATTATTTTATAATGGCAATTTTGCGGCTATAAAGTCCCGATTTTATTTTCATGTATGAATTTAATCTTCAAAATTTTTTATTAACTCAATACATTTTCTTGCGAATCATTCTTTAAAAATCATTGTTTTGTAGCCATTCAATTTTGAAATCTTATGTACGCATATTCCTTTAACTCCTAAGGGTAGCAAAGACCAAAATGAAATACCAAACTTCCGATGGAGCCAATATTTGTATATAAGACTCAAATGAGACTTCGCGGGGATGGCTCTTACATTTTTTGTCGATTTCCTTTTCCAATGACTTTTTTCATACATATGTCGATTAAAAGTGTTGTCTCATATGTGGATGGGCTCAGCTTCATACTTTTGGTCTTAAACATCGATGTCGTTTCCCTTTTTCCAACAATTGTCTCGCTTTAACAGTTGGAATTGAACTTTCTAGCATTCACACTATGCACTGTTGTTTGGTTTTGCTGGTTGTACTTAAAGAACTAAACACCTGTTACGGTTTAATTCAAGGTACTAAACATTAAGTCCCAAGATTTTATAAGAAAATGGTGGGCAAAACTATAAACATTTCACGGTCATACTTCCTTCGAGCAGATTTTCTTGTGTAGCCTAAATGAATTTGTTATATTGGTGACATAGTAGCTCTGACATTCAATTTCATGTATTAATTTTAAATATTTGATAGTTTTAACATTCACCAGGGTCAGAAGAAAATTTCAGACGGCCTTAACGAGTTTCGCCTCTTGTAAACAAAAGAATATCCGTCCTTAAAACCTTTGCGCAGATGCGATATCGTAATCAATGTGGTCCTACTGAGTTGCGATTATTTTGCTAGTAGAAAACCTATCAGATGACATGGCTAATCTTAAGACGCAACAACTCTAAGCTGAGTAGACATTTATTTTTCCAATGTTTTATTGTTGTGATTTGTGTGCCTACAAAATTTTAAACTATCTGACCTTTGTGGATCGTATGTTTTTGTTTATTTTTATAATAAGCACGCCTACTACATAGAAGTATAATATTTATAAATTCTTTTTTTTTTTACTTTTCTTAAAAAACTAAGTGAATTTAATTAATTTATGTTGTGGTTGTCTTCATGTTGTACATTAATCTTTTAATACATTTAAATGTTGCTGCATTGCTTTTTGCAATACTTCTTGGTGTGGGCTTGGGATATGAGAAAAAGTTTGCTGTGATAAATTTTTCTGCTGCATTTCTGTATTTTCAAAACTTTGCTGTTGCTGCTGCTGTAAGCTTTTCTGTAGCGATTCTGTGTTTACAAAGTTTGTTAAATTCTGTTGCTGTAAACTTCCCTGTAACGTTTCCGCAGCTGTAGCATTGGGTAGCACTTCTGTAATTGTAAAACCGTGTAAAATTTGTTGCTGCTGTTGCCGCAAGGTTTTCTCTGATGGAAACTTTTCCAAACGACCATTATTAGTATCAATTTGTATGCCATGTGCAGCTAAAGCATGCTGACGTAAACCATATAACTGCAAGAAACCTGCATCACAATGTTCACATTTAAAACGTTCACCTGTATGACGGCGTACATGAGCTTTAAGATCGTTGCTTTGGGCAAAACTCTTTGGGCAATGATCACAGTGAAATGGCCGCTCTCCAGTATGTGTGCGCATGTGTATGGTTAAATTGTAGGCGCGATGAAAACCTTTGCCGCAGAGTGTACAGAGGTTTGGTTTATGACCAGTGTGGTAGCTGAAAAAAAAAAAATTAAAATAGGCTTTGAAATTGAATAGTTAAGATTAAAATAAAACGATTTTACACACAACATTACATAAAGGGTGTCCCTAAATGAACGTAATACTTGAATTTGTCGCCGTTTGTGCGGTTAAGTGTTGCCAACCAAAAATAGAAAACAGTTTGACAGCTGACAATTTAGGGTTCGTAAAAATAAAGCACAACAATTGTTGAACAATATTTAAAAAAAAAAAATAATGAAAGTGTGGCTGCTACAGTTCGCAATACAAAATATGGTAGGAATATTGATTTGACTTCGTCAACTTTGAAGAGAATAATTAAAAATTCAGCGAGACTGGATCAATTGGGGACGCTAAGCACACTTGCGGTCCAATAACAAGCCGTTCAAAAGCAGTGCGTCAAATCAATATTCCGACTATGTTTTGCAAACAGTAGTAGTAGTATTTGAAATATTCTTCAAAAATGACAACTGATTGTTCTTTCGTGTGGTGCTCCATTTTTACCAACCCCAAACTGTCAGCTGTCAATCTTTTTTTTTTTTTTGGTTGGCAACACTTTATTGCAAAATGGTGACAAATTCAAACCATTCGTGAATTGTGGCACACCATTTTCTTAAAAATTTTTAAAAACATTTTCTGGAATTTTGCAAAATGGAAGCTATGATTTTAGAGGCCTTCGTAATACATTTAATATGCAACTTCTTTTTATTTAACTTAATTAATAAATCTATTTACAATAGGCTGAATTCAGTTTGCAAAGAATTGAATGTAGTCTGCAAGGGTTAAATTTAGTCTGCAAACACTACACTACTTTTTAAAAATAATAATCCGTCTAAAAGCTTAGACTTACCGTGCGTGAACATTTAAATCGGTTGCGCGTGGCAGTCCTTTGCATCAATATATACATTTATTTTCACCAGTATGTCTTCTCGTGCTCATGAAATTGTGTGCTATCCTTAAAAATCTTAATATAAATATATAATCCGTATGAAGTAAACGGTGTCTATGCGAATATTTTTAGTGGTTAATGATTTTCCACAGAAATCATATTGATGAATTTTATTTTCCATCAGATTGTTGAGACTAGATTTCACGTACTAAGTAATCTTTTACGTGGAAATTGCCATTTTACATAAATTCTTTATCGCGATGCACGCCTTCTATGTGTTTCTTTAAGTTATCACTCCTTGTGAAACATTTTTGACAATATTTACACTGATGAGGTTTTTCACCTGAATGTATTATCATATGCCGTACTAAATGACAGCGGCGTGAAAATTCTCGTTGACACCAATTGCATTTTCTATTCTTCAACTTCTTAGTTGCGGGAAATTTATATGTTTCATTGAAATATTCCCGTAATGTTGGCTGTACTTCAGTTGTTTCCTCCTGTACGCTAGTGATATCTTCAGTAGTATTTTCAGATAATTGCTCATCTTGTACTTCGCATTTAATAATCAATTCAGTTGAATCAAAGTGAGCAGACGGAGGAATCTCATCAACTTGGTGCATGGTGGCACATTTATTTGCAAAGCAGCTAGTTAGCGAATAAAAAAGCGTTTTTCAGATTGTTTTTTTGTCAAGCACGTGATTTAAAACTTTTAACTAAATAGCCAAGAAGGCTACCCTATTATTAAAGTGGTACTACTTAAGTGGTCATTATATGAGGGTAGAGATTTGGTGAATAATTTCTGAGACTTTATGGTTAAAAAAAAATTTTAGCCAACAAACGCAATACATAAAATAAAAAATATTTTATTTAAAAGGATAAGTGCGCTGAAAACAAGTATAATTTAATTCTGTCTAGTGAGGCAAAGTGTCATTTTCTTTATGGTTTCTATATAGCCGTTTTAATAAATATTCAATATAAAAATAAAGCTGCAAACTTAATAGAAAATAAAAAATTCAATTACAAAATAAAGAGCCCTTAATAATACGATCTATTCGCAATGAGCTGAATTCAGTTTCCTAAGATGTGATGTATTCTACAAAGGGTTACATTTAGTTTGCAAATACTGCGCTACTTAAAACGATTACCTAAAA
This sequence comes from Calliopum simillimum, assembly GCA_951812925.1. Lineage (NCBI taxonomy): Eukaryota > Metazoa > Arthropoda > Insecta > Diptera > Lauxaniidae > Calliopum > Calliopum simillimum. The sequence goes on from OX638372.1 coordinate 110,448,690, forward strand.
ATAATAAATCCTAGAATTAGAATTAAAAAGCTTCAGACTTACCGTTCATGAACATTTAAATCGGTTGCGCGTGGGAATCCTTTTCCACAATATTTACACTTGTAAGGTTTCTCACCGGTATGCCGGCGCATGTGTACCATTAAATAGTCATTGCGCATAAAACTATCACCGCATATTGAACATAAAAAGTTGCGTTCCATATTGGTATGTGTTTTCTCGTGCTCACGAAATTGTGTACGATCTTTAAAAGTTTCATCGCAACTTTTGCACGCAAATATACGATCTGTATGTAGCAAACGATGTCTATGCAAATATTTTTTTGTAGTAAATGATTTATCGCATAAATCACATTGATGAATTTTATTTAAATTTAATCCTTCAGCGGTATGTTTAGATTTCATGTGGCGCACTAAAGAATCATTACGGGGGAAGGCGCATTCACATTCTGTACATTTAAATTGTTTTTCAAGATGCAAGCTATTAACGTGATTCTTTAGGTGATCACTTCTTGTAAAACGTTTTTGACAATGTTCACACTCATATGGTTTTTCAGCGGAATGTGTTAGCATATGACGCAGCAAATGGCAGTGGCGAGTAAACACACGCTGACACTCCGAACATTTGTTATCCTTTGTCTGCTTGTATGAGCGACGTTTATTATTTTGTTCATTTAAATACTCCCTTATAATAATGGTTTTTGATGCGGGCTTCTTTTCAATTGTTTCCTCCTTTGCACTATTTTCATTTAATTCGCATTTAACATTTATTTCAGTTGAAACAAAGTTACTGGGCAAAATTTCATCAACAGGTTCAACTAAAAAAAAATTTAAAATAATTATTTAAAAAAGTTATTAAAAAGAACTTCCTCGATATTAATTTTGTTTATTTCATCATTTGTTTGATTGAACTAACCTTTTACAATTGGTTTTTCTGAAAAGCTTGACGGTTCCTCCTCCTCCTCCTGTGGCAATTCAGCATTTTCTTCGCATTCGTCATTATCAGTGTCGTCAGGTGAAATGGGATTTGTATCATTTAAATGATCGCTAGCGGCATCACTTTTATCCATATCTTCATCTGTATATTCATTCCAATTCGTTGTACCTGCCAAAGATGTGTCCTGGAAAAAATCTTTAGCCTGATCAAAGGAACACAGCTCCATTTTAAAATCTATTTCTGGCTCTTCCAATGATTTCTTTTCATTTTTAGCTATGGTACGACTTTTTTGCTCTACTTGATGCACTTTAAGCATATGACGACGCATATGTTCCTTGCGTGAGAAATGTCGTCCGCAAATTGTACATTGTGTGTTATGCATTGAAGCTTCGTTAGGAAAATGAAAAAAAAAAAAAAATGTATTGTATAGTGTTGTGCATTTATTAATAAAAAATACTAATGCATGTCCACATCAACTTTCAGTTATGTATTTTGGTGAGTTACCGATTGTTTAAATTCATTTACCTTCATTAGGATGCTCCAGCGCCAAATGACCTTGAAGTCGGCGCAGAAGTGCGAATGGTTTAGCACATACTTTACAGTGGTAGGCTTCTCCTTTGTGTGCGTTATAGCGATGTTCTTTTAAATCAGAAGCATCAAAAAACTTCGAATCGCATAATTCGCAAGGATATATTGAAAATTTATCTGTTTGTGTCCATTTCTCTGATTTGACAGCATCAAATTTTTCATAACTACCAGCAACATCGATAAGACCTATTAAATGGCGGTATGATCTTTCTGTGCGCTGCTTAAAATAATATGCTGTTCGTGCTAAATCCATGCAAGCACCACAAATCTGATGGGGAAGTTCATCGTAGCGTTCCACCTTCAAATTTAAGATCAATTAAATGTAATTAACTTTTTCTTTGAAATGTTACTATTGAATTGAAATATTGCTTGATATAATACACTTTGTAAGTTTAGAATTAACACGAAATTAAATAACAAGTTACCCACCCTATATATAGTGCAATCAGTTAATATTTGAGACATTGGAACTCCCTCAACAGCAAAACTTTCATCGAATAGCAAAAATAATTCTTCGTTGTCCCGCATGCAAACACGGCATATGCGCTCCATATCCAATTTGTGGCCAATCGCCACTTGTGTTTCCGTTTCCATTTTATTTAATGTTTAATGATTAAATTTTCACATTTATTTTTCTTTTTCTAAATTAATAGCTAACTTTACACTTCTTCGGTCTGTGTAGAGCTTGGTGTAGAGTTTTTTGACAAGTGGATGCAGCGTTGCCAGAAGGTTTTGGAAGAAAATCGTCAAAAGGCCTAAAAAAATCGTAATTTCTACCAAAAAATCGTCATTTTAAAAGAAATAAATCGTCAAAAAATCGTCACACGTTTTTTTACCATTTTTATTAGGAACCAAACAAAAATATAAAAATTACAAGTGTTTAACATAAAAAGAACTAAAACAATTCATATTTTATATGCAAGTTACAAGTTTTTAACATAAAAAACAAAAACAATTCATATTTTAAGTATATGAGATCGATTACATGAGATCATATTAAGTACTTAAATATGCATACATGCATACATACTTATGTAAAAAGAAAAGCGAGTTTCATAAAATTGATATTATGCCATTGATTTTATAAAATTTGGTTGTCTTTAGAAAAATACTGTTGCGGTTTGAAGTTTTTTAGTACGTTAGAATCAATTTTTAAATTATAGCAGGAACAATTATTGTGTAATAAATAATCTTGCGTGAATAAAATACCCTCTAGGGTTGGATGATGTAGCCCGTTTCTATATTTATTTTTGTTCATATTAACTTTCGAAAATATTCGTTCCACGTTTGCTGATGAACTAGGGAGGCTCATTAAATTTGAAACAAACTTGCAAAGAGTATGGAAAGCATATTCCGTACCTCTACGGGTAATTTTGGAAATAGTACTCCAAAATTCCTCGCAACTTAGATTGTTTAAATTCTCAAAATTTTCAGAAAATTTTAAATGACGCAGCTCCCTAAACTCATCATCAATTTTCTGTGCATCAGTCGGATCAATTAAGTTTGGAAACTTTTGTATTACGCTTCGTATTGATGATACGCTTTTTTTAATAATATTTTTGGGATTCATAAAAGAGAGTTCTTTCAGGACTGAATTGTCGAAATCAAATCGTTTTTTTATTCCTTTGCAAAATACAACATAAAATTGAATACAGTTGTTGGTGATTTCTTTTAATTCACTGGAAGAAAGTTTACAATTGGATAATTTTTCTTGAAAGTATATCCCAAGGTATACGTCCTTGTAATTTAAAAACTTTTCCTTGTTATCAAAGTCGAGTTTATGAAAATGATTTGCATTTAAGTACATGGGATCTATAAAATTATCTAAAATTTTAAGATGCAACCGTAGCATCTCTTCATACATATTTTGTATTTGTGAGTTTGAACTTTGAAACATTTTATTAATATTATTTATTATATGAAGAATATATTTTAAGAAGCACAAATAGAGTTCGTTTGTTTCATTCAAATTACAAAATATAGTTTTTGCGCTATCTATTTTGTCAATGTTATACGCAAATGAAAAATATATTTTTAGTGGTTCATATAATTCAAGTACACGATTCACCACTGATTCTAAAGACAGCCATCTGGTTTGCGCAGGATGCAGCATTTTTTTTTGCTTGTATTCTAAAAGTGACAAAATTTTCATCAATTGAGCATTTCGCTTAGGGCTATTCGATATATAGTTATATATATCACGGACTAAAGATTCTACTCCGGATGGTAGCATGAGACAGGCATTTGAAGAACATAGTGCGATGGAGTGGCAAACACATTTCATAATAAATAAATTTGGAACATCGTCCTTCAACAGACTTGACACGGAATGACATACGCCTGTCATGGCATTTGCCCCGTCCGCAGCAAATCCTATCAAATTCTGTTTGTAATTAATATTATTTTTTTTAAAGTATTCTACAATACATTTGTAAATTGATAGGGCTTTGGAATCTTCAACTTCAATTAAACCAAAAAAAAAATCTTTTATGTGACAGTTTATGGTAACCCGGGCTACCAAACACAGAGACTTTTTGTTCGATATGTCTGTTGACTCGTCGATGCACAGCGAAAATTTTTGCTGGCGTAATAAACTGCACAAATATTCGAACTGCGTGCGCCCCAGTACATTTTTCACTATAGCGGTTGTTTTTGTTCGGCCGCAAGAAAATGTTGATGCTATTTTCGAGTCCGGAATGGAAGTCTTCAGAAATAGCGATAAGTGGTCCATGCAAGAGAAGGGTAAGTTGTGCTCTGCAACAAAAGCACTCAACTGCAGCTCCAAATTTTGCACATGACTAACTTCTCCAGTGCTTCGTTTCAAGTGCATATCTATAGGTATGTGACCACCTGATAGGCAGCTCGACTTCTCTTTGTGCTTTTTGGTGGTTGTATGTCTAATTAAATCAGATTTTCCAGAACTTACTTTTAAAAATGAGTTGCATACTTTGCAAAAAAGTTCCTCGTTGCCAGCCAAGGTTTTCTTTTTTTCTAGCCATTTACCAAAAGTTTTGACCCACGTTTCGCATATTTTTCGGTTTTTGGCTTTTTTTTCTGAAATAAGTACGCATATACATGAATACAATGTGCCACCGAATATAAAAAAATAAAATTAATTTTTTTCTACCGTGTCATCTTCGATCAGGACAACGTTGTCTTCATTAGAGTTACTGCTTCTGTCTGGAAGAAATAAAGGTTATCAATATAAAGAGCAATCAATATCTTACTACCTTACCTTCATTTTCTTCCATTATCAAAGTTATTTTCAGATTTTAGAATTATAATTATGTTTACCCACGTGCAAAGTTTCGATTTTGCAAAATTTATCTGAACGTCGTCACTTTTTTACATATGAGAAATGTCAAAATTGTGTTAAGCACGCGTCAATTCCATTGATAGAATAAGAATTTTTAATATTCATTAAAGTCATCTAGAATCTTCATATGTCAAAAAAATGTGTTTATTGATACTGTGTTGCCAAATAGATTAAAAAGTACGACAAGCCAGTAAGTTTGCTAATCGAAAACTTAAAATTGTTTTCAATAATTGAAAGAATTAGAAAAAACGTCATTTTTTGCAAAAAATCTCAATTATTGCCAATAAATCGTCATTTTGAGAAAAAAAACGTCTGATCGTCATTGAGGTCGAAAAATCGTCAAAATGACGATAAAATCGTCATTATGGCAACGCTGAGTGGATGCAAAGAAGGTACGAATAATAACGAAACTGTTTCATATGTGCATATGTGCGAGGGAAGTGGTGCTTGCCTGCTTGCCTGGAAATTTGACGTGCCCGTGCCCTCGTGTGAGTTCGCACTATGTGGGCACGGAGGGAAGTGGTGCTTTCATTTCCCTCCGTTTGGCTACAAATTTGACGTGCCCTACGTGTGAGTTTCCACTATCCGACTCGAATTCCATTTGTATAATAAATGCTAAGTTTTAACAGCCAACGTGACTTTTGAACATGAACAATTTTGAGCAGGTTCACACCATGGTTGAATTACCCTGGTTGCAGCGGTAACAAATGCTGCTTCTTTTTAAACTACGAAAATGTTAAAATTCTTTGTTTTGATTCTAGTCTTTTGACAGATAGCAAGGCAAGATCAGGGTTCCACTTTTTTTATTTTGACAACTTGCCATAACCATTGTTATTGAATCATGGGTAAAATCCTAAAAGATGGCGTGGTGCCTCCCATATATGCAAACGTTTCAAAATGCTATGCTGGAAGTATTTTCAAAGAAAATCAAGCCAAATTTTGCTCAATTACTATGGATAGTAAATGTAAACTCTAATCATAAACTTGGTTGATTCGGACAGGAGACATGGCACCGCCCATCAACTCAAATTTTTCAAAATGTTATGCAATCGTTATTTGAGGTAATGTGAGAAAATTTCGCACAGATACTAGCAAAAGTTAGTGAAAGCTCTGAGTAAAAACAAGACGAATTTAAACAAGAGGTCGTGGCGTCTCCCATGCAAACAAAATTTTCAAAATGTTGTAGTGCAAGGGTTACTTGAACTAATGCGACCTATTTTCGCACCACTGTAAAAAACAAAATTTTAAAAATGCTGCAGTGTAGGATTTTTAATTTTAAGCCAAACACAACGTAACACTTTTACTGGCTATATTAACGTTAGTAGATCAAACATAAAAGTCAAAATATATATTTAAAAAGATGAATGAAAAAACTGTTATCTATTTTTGTAGTGACCGTTATATATATTTATATATTTTTATATATACACTAATTTTATTACAAACCAATATATTTTAACTAAAAAACTAAGACTCATAGTTCCTACGAAAAAGAACTTGAAAATCTGGATATTGTGATTTTTTCATATGAACTTAAAATTTAATTTTGCTTTCCTAAAAAATTATGAAAATAGCAATATTTGGTTCTGTCATCTTTGCCGAAGAGATATATAACCAAGAGACGCAAAGAAGCACTGGAGCAATTTTTTGAGGTTTGTATTAGCCGCAGACGGTAGCTTTGACGAATTTAGAAGTTGAACGGCAGCCTAATTCAACCAAATAATCTATTTATATCTCTTCGCTTCCGGATAAGAAGAGATGTATACAGATTTTTTTGGTTGAATTACGCTGCTAAATTAGCTTCTAAATTCATCAAAGCTACCGTCTGCGGCTAACACAAGCCTCAAAAATTGCTCCAGTGCTTCTTTGCGTCTCTTTTTGTTATATATCTCTTCGTCTTTGCAGAGAAAACTCTACCGTAAAGTTATAAAAAGACGCAACTCATTTTTCATAGTTTTGAGAAAATCAAAATTTTATTTTTATTCAGAAAAGGCAGCAACTTCTCTTTCTTATAAAATCTATTTAATTTTTCATCTTTTTTGTACGGAGTTACTGCTTTTTATGATTTTAATTATGAAAAATATGCAAACAGGGTGTAATGTTTACATTTCTTTATTTGCAATTTGCAAGAGAAGTGGAAAACGTAAAAAATTGGCGATTGAACTAAAATATAGATAAAAAATTGCTTAATCCGATGGGGAAATAAAGTCAAAAAGGCCGTAACTTAAGTTGCGACCTTATACATTTTTACGGCAGAACTACTGTATAGAAATAAATTGAAAATACTTTACAAGGGCTGATTTATTAAGAAAAATAATTAATGCCAGTGGCCACAATTTGATTGTTCGGTGCATAAGCTTTTTTTACTCTTCAAAAAATCCATAAGGTCACATCTCTACAAAAACAATACAATACAATAGTGTTTTTCTCGTTCGCCCCATGTGAATGCAGAAAAAATGCTTTTTACTGAACAATTGAACGTACCCTCAAAAAAATGATGCTGACCGTTCCACTTTGAAGTACAAAGTCAATTCCGTCGTTCCACTTTGAAGTACAAAGTCAATTCCAACGTTCCGTAGTCGTTCGAACAAACTGACAATCATAGCGTTGCCATATTTGTTTAAACGAAGTGAGTCCTGTTGTAGTATATTTTCTAATCGCCAATTAACACAGAAATTATATTTAATTCAATTTCTGATATTTTAAATTAAAAAAAGCACAAAATGTCGAAAGTGGAGCATGAGGCAACAACATCTTTGTCCATAATGGAGGTATGTAACAAATTCCATTAAAGAAATTACAATTTTATAGATGGCGTTGTTGATGAAGTCCGTCCGAAAAAGTTGCTTTGGGTACACATTAACATTAAGATTGATCTAACAATTTTGGTGACTTTAACTTGTATCCGCAGAAAGTACAGTCAAAGAGCATGCAAGGATCTACTTAGAAAATACAAACATTCAAATGGAAAAGAAAATTAATTTAACTTGAAACGCTTTCTTTTTTTTTTTTTTTTGTTTTAATATTTGCAGCAAATTCAGCAATTAATAAAACCGCCACCGAACGAGGAGGACTTTACTAAATTAGTGCAAAAGCCAGCAAATACAAAGCATCCATATTATAAAAGACCTGGTCGTGGACACAATCATGATTCTTGTGATGCTTGTGAAGAAGGTGGCGATTTATTGTGCTGCGATAGATGTCCATCTAGTTTTCATTTGCAGTGCCAGTAAGTACATATATAGTGCATTTTTCTAACTTGGTTAATAAATAGCAATAATGTTTGTACATGCATAGTACAGACGAATTTTGTAAAATTTACCGAAATGTAGCCCAAAGTTTTTATTGTAGAATACGTTTTTTTTAAGTTAAGAGCGGGCTTGCAATAAATTTCTAAAAGAAAATATTCATATGTATACTAAAATAAGGATACTGTATTAAACTTAAGACCTTTGATCTGAAATTCGACCATTTGAAGGTAAAGTACATGCGTTTTAGTAGTTTTTACCTTTTTTTTTTAATAAAAATCTGTCAATTATCTAAACACAAAATGGTGGTTCCATTTTTGAAAAAGAACATATTAGAAACCTTGGTAAATTAATGCAAAAAATACTTTAAAATAACAATTTACTAAAGTTCGAAGAAAAAGTGCAATTTTCCCGTTTATTGACAACTTTCATTCGATTTTTCTAAAAAATTTCGTATGTTAAAAAAAGTTAAAAATTTATTTTTTAATAAAAATACAAAAAACTACTTACATTCCTATTTGAAAAGCGATAGAAATTACAAGATAAGTTTTATAAAAAAACTTGCCCCAAAAGAGTCAGTTTCGAAACGTCGAAAGGGTCAATCTATCGGCGTTTAATTGAAATTTAGAATTAAAGTAAATTTTATTAACGTACTGTTTCCCAATTCCCAAATGAGCTTATTAGTACTTTTTGTTTTATTAATTTTTCTTATGTCTTTACTTGCTTAAGTTATAGTGAAAGGTTTGTTATATGGGTGCTTCTACTCACGAAGGAAGAAAAATACAATTTTTTTGGCAAAACATTTGTTTTACATCTGAGGTCAGACAAGTAGCTTAAACCTTAGCTCAGGTCGTTATTGTACATTTCTGAAATGAGCCAGTCAAAAAAATAATTTTATTGCCATTTAAAAAAAATTGTGGCAGAAGATTGAGAATCTGAGCAAAAGACTGAGGATTTGCACACGAGGGTGAGGTTACGAGTTGGATACTCAATATTTAAACAAAAGCTGGTTATAAGACGCTGTTTATTAAAACCAAATTATTTTTATTTTCTGTAAAATATTACAGTTAGAAAGACAAATTCCAGGCAAAAAATCTGAGATAAAATGGCGATATTTTTACTTGAGGAATGTCCCAGAAAGTAATATTTGATTAACTATCAGCGCAAATCATAGGCAACCCTCAGTCTTCTGGCTGATTCTCAGTCTTCTGGCAGTTAAGTTTCCAGCAGACTGAGAATTTTTCGTTTTTCAGTCAATACAACGCTCCACCCCCTCAATATCCACAAAAAATAGCATGGTTTTTGTTTTTTATTAGTTTTAGCCTAAAAAAACCATGGACTAAATTTCAGCGAAAACCGAGATGGTCAACCCAAACTAGAAAGACATTGCTTCCCCAATTTGTGTATAATGCTTGCGTTAATTCATGTATCAAATTTCATCTTGATAACTTTCGTCGTTAGAAGTTGTTAATTAAATTCCGCTAGATAACCAATTTCTCCCAAAGTGATTGAAAAACTTTAATACAGTGGCGTGCAAAACTCAGTACATGTTTGAAACTGGTCTATTAACATGCCCATAAAACCGTTAACATCGATGCAAATGGTTTGAATTTTTCAGAGTTTTTTCTCTATTTATTGAGCTATTAGATGATATTAATTTGAGTGTGGAAATTAATCACACAAAAATTTTTTTTGGTAAAAAACCTCACAAAACTCGATTTTTGCGAACATATGATTTTGGGAGAAAATACACTCGTTAAATATTTTTAGTTTAGTCAGGACGACGTTGATTTTTTTAAAAGTTTGAGGTAGATTGGAATATTTCTAGCAAATATGTCAATAATTCGTCTTAATATGTTAGTTCATTTAGCACAAATCTCAGCCAGAACTGGACAAAACTTGTTTGTAGTCTACCGTTTTTTTGGAAGTGACCCAGATTTTTTGACTTAGTTAGAAGTAATAAAGAGATTATGTAGAATATTTAAATATCAAAAACATTGTGCAAAAGGCCATTTGGTTATGATTGTAGTGGGTTGTTTAAGAGTTTCTACTGTATGCACCTAATGTGCCTAGAATTTATTGAGGTCAAAGCTGGGTAATTCCATGGTAACTCGCGTTACAATTAGAACACTTTTTAAGACTTTAATGGAGCTTTTGAGGCCCAGCCTTTGGATTAACTAATAAAATTGGATTCTTTATAAATAAAATACTTTGTTTTTGTTGCATATTAGTTGAAATTTTCAGTGGTAACTTAATATTTAACCAGTAAAATAGTGAATAGTGCTGGTAACTCGCGTTACCATTTTTGGACAACATGTTTAGAGCGTAAATTTCTTTCGCAAGTTTATGCGAAATTTGTGGGTAAATTTCTTTACATTAGACAGAAATAAAGCCAGAAGGATATCAATAAGTATTTCTTTATTAGAAACAACAATATTAAGTGGTATTTTTTAAAATAATGCGAAAATTATGTGGTAACTCGCGTTACAAAAAAATTGGTAACTCGCGTTACTATCGATTTTTAGACCAATACAGAGGGCCTTTTCAAGTTCATAGGTATAAAAATTAAAATTGGGTCAAAATACAAGAATAATAAAGAACTACTTCTGGCACTTATGCACAGGAACCAAAACTAGATCAAAATTTAATAATTGTTTAACTAAGTCGATTATATCGCGATTGAAATTATTTATGGTTTAAATACAGATGGTATATTATCATCACAACTATTAATGTCACCACCAGATTCATAACTTTCCTCGGAGAAGTGCCGTTTTATTTTTATGCCCATTTTTACTTCTCCTGATATGCAGACTTTAACTAAAAAACGCGATAATAACGAATTGCAATGTCCAATCTTAATTTTGACACTAAATGTTAATGTTTGTTCAATTAAACATTACTTTGGATATAGTTGAAGGTTGAAAAGAAACCAAAAATTTTTCAATACCTTGTCCACATTTACATGGAAATACCCAGCTGAGATAATTGGCTTACTTAATGAGAATGTTTTTTGAAGGAAACAAATCGAATGTATGTTTAAGTTAAAAAAAATCGTGTTTGAGGTACGGTTTCTTCCTGTCACATTTCAAACTTTATGGTACACTGATCTCTGAAACATTTCGCACTGATTTGTTATAAGTTGAAGCCACAATTTCGCCAACGCACACAGGTGCCAATCGAAGTAAAAGCTGGCCAAAAATGTAATTCTGAACGTAAACTTTTGAAAATCAGTTTTCAAGGACAAGGGATAGTAAGCGCAATGCTGTACTAAAAGCGTTTTTTGAGATATGACGTCCAAATTTCACTCAGATACTAAGAATATTAAATCCAAGCTTTGAGCAAAAACTAGGCGAACTCAGACAGGAGGGCGTGGCACCTCCCATATAAATAAAAGTTCCAAATTGCAATACCAAAATCATTTATTGAGATATTCCGTCCAAATTTTACTCAGGTACTAAGAATATTAAATAGAAACTTTGCGCAAAAACTAAGCGAACTCGGACAGGAGGGTGTGACACCCCCCATATAAATAAAAAATGCAATAGAGCTATTCCACACCTAGCGTAACAAGATCTGCCACACCCCTTCAGAGTTCGCTGAAATTTGGTACATGGTTTTGTTTCATGCCTAGTCTTATAGAAATGGCAAAAAAAAAAAAATGTTGCAATTTTTTTCATGGCTTGTGGAAGGGTGCAAAGAGTGGAAAGATCGGTAAAATTGTGACAAACTCTCCTCAAATAATTGTGAATAACTTAGACATTTTTTAACCGATTTTCATGCTGAGACCACTTTTGGAAAGGTATGGAATTAGGCTATAAGCTTAAAATAAAATTTTTCAGGGTTCGAAAATATCCGATATTTATTTTAAATATCAAAATATCGGATATTTATGATATATATCCGATATATATCAAAATTTTGATATGTATCCATTTCGTATGAAAGCCATATTATTATTTTATTGTATTATTTATGTATTCTAAATATTTAGGTAGTTAAAATCAGACAAATGAAACCAAAACATAAAATCTTCTTCAAGATCAGGCAAAATCAAATCCTTTGTTAAAAATAACGCAGTCCCGCATGGTTTTTCCTCTCTGAATTTTAAAAAGCGATTTCTTTAGATTTAAGTGTGCTGATCATGAGAAAAATAGTGAAAAAATACCAGCACGTCACAATTTTCAGTAATTTAAGTTTTACTTAAGTGCCTTTTTTGTATATTCAAGACTATCACGCCTATACTTCTTTACGTATCAAAACCATATTTGCACGAAATGTTTTTTTGGTGCTCCAACACATTTATAAGAAATATGGGATCGATTGGACAAGGGGGTGGTGTACCCCTCATACAAAAAAAAAAAAAACTCAAAATAATTGAAAATTTTATTTGAGTCACTTCTACGCCTATACCAGTAGGTATATTGAAACCATATTACCACCATTAATCCGCCTGATATTCCGACAAATTTATCTTGATAACGAGGGTAATTGAATGAAAGTACGGTGCGCTCGGTACACAAAGGAATCATACCAAAAACAAAAAACGCATGTCTACTTCATTTAACTGCATTATGAAATATCAAACCTGGATGAATATTATGCATAGCAACTATCTTGATCGTACGGGGAGCACCAAAAAAAAATATATGATGCAAGAATGATTTAAATATGTTGAGTATTTTAGGTGCAATTTTGAAGAGTACATAAGCCTTAACGATTGAATAAATAAGTTCTCAAATGCTGCACAGACGAACAAGGGTACCCCTCTTAAAATTACGAGATTGATTTCCAATTTATTTTTTGATGCTGAGCCCAAATCTGTTTACAGAATATCTCTATCACGTCTGAATTTCGAGAAGTTTAAAAATGACAGTGAAAAACACGATTTTTCATTATTTTTGAGGTTATGAAAATTGGAATATCTTAAAATTCTGTCGTGATGAAAATAAACCAAGTTCAAATTCGTGATTAGGAGGTCCCAAACCATTTGCAGGCCTGTGTAATACATAGAATAAACAAAAAAATAACTTACTCTTTCGTAACGAAATTAATGCCGTCAGAAGTGTGTTGCCATTTATGGATTAGAACTTACTATTAGGGAGTATGTATTAACTCTTCTCCAACGCCATCTGCATTTGGGAAGTAAAGATACAGTAAAAAACGCCAAAAATTACTTAATAATATAAAATTTTTAAAATAATTTTGTATTGATATATATCATAAAAAATCATTTGATATATATCGGATATATATCATAATATATATCCATTGATATATATCCTTCGAACCCTGAAATTTTTCGTATTTGATAAAAGTACTAAATTTACTACTATTTTAGTACTAAACTACGAAACACATGCCCAGGTACACCTTTTTTACCTTCCAAAATATATTTTTTGAAAAGGAAAAAAAATATTCTTTCATATGACTTAATTTCAAGAAGGTATCTTCCAAACTACGGCTGCAATTTGACTAAGAGCATTCAGACTGGCCGAATCTCTCACTGTAAGCAAGCATAGGAAGCAAACGGGCGCTTACGAGTACCCAATTTTTTCACCAATTATAGAAAAATAATTTGGCAATAAGACCCCGTTATCGCCAGAGTGGTAGTAGGTGGTAATTTTTTTGTAGCTCTATGACTAATTTGTATCTCTCGTGGCTAACCTTACATCATGTTTGCAAAAACATATAATCATTATTTACGTACCTGGAGGGTGTCCTCCTTATTATCCAATGACGTTTTTTAACATTATTTTGTTTTGGAAACCAATCACAACGCATTAGAAGAAAAATAATCTGTGCTAGGTACTACGACTTTGCGTTGAGGTACAAGAGAGGCAGCTCGATATTACGTAATATTTCTAACGCCAAATTATGCGTTGGTGCTCTCTTAACATAACTAAGCTGAAAAAATAATCGGAATCGCAAGTCGATTTCACGATTTTTGGCCAGCTTTTACTTCGATTTGCACCTGTGTGCAACGAGTCTTTTTCTCGGCCAACTGTTCAATCTCAGACTGTACATAGAAAAGTGATAGTAATTCTTTACAACCAAACTCTCGACATCAAATGACATTGAATCGTAAGCATGTTTCAGAGTATTCCTGGAACCTTAAAGATTGTATTATGGTAAACATAAAAACAACTGCCAAAATGCTAGGCTTTACTTAGTTCTTTATATAAAAAGGTAAGATAATGGTAAAACTGAGGCAAGATGATTTAAGTTAAAAATGTGGACGTTTGACGTGTGGCGGGCACATTGCTCATAACAGCCGAATGTAACTTTTAACAAACTGTTCAAACATACGATTTTCAATCGAGTGATCAATTCAGTTAAGAAAGCCACTATCATAATCTGCAATCTATACTTTAATATGCAAGACAAAAATTTGTCCTACCTTTTTTACTATGTTAGAAATAGAGCACGGTTTTGTATTAGAATTAGAATTAGATTGTAGCATAAATTAAACTATCCCAAAACTGTTTAGTCGTACATAGTGAATAAACATATCTTTATTTGACGGCACTAGTTTAGGCTCTCAATAAAACAAATCAAATTTCTTCCAGCGATCCACCTCTCACAGAAGAGGATATACCTAGCGGGCAATGGTTGTGTCATAATTGTCGTATGACCTTTAAACCACCTTCATCAAAATCAAGTTCCGTTGAACGCGCTACACCTGCAAAACTTACCTTAGCCGCAACTGAACGTGAAACTGAAAATTCACGCCCGAATACACCATCTTCTGTAGCTGCTGCTGCCGCAGTTGTCGGCGATTTGGAATCAATTCCTCTTAAAATACGTAGTTTACGCAAACGCAGTAACAGCCGTGCTTCTATATCCAGTGATTTAAGTACTACAGAAAAATTTCTCTCCAAATTGCCGGTTGGAATACAAAAAGCACTCGATCCTAATAAAAAACCAACACCACTTGATGAACTCATTAAAGCAGCAAGCATATTAAATCCAAAACAATTTGAATTGCCACGTGAGCTAGAAATACATACTCAATTTCCGGGTAATGATAAAATAGAACCCATACGCTCCAATGGTAATGGTGGTGGTAATAAAAAATTTAGCAGTAACGTACGTCGCAATTCAAAGCCGTATGAATTGGACTCGCAAGGTTTGGTCCCGCTACCGGCAAAAACATGTTTTTACTGTCGCAAGTCTTGCAAGAAGGCGCCATTAGTGGCATGCGATTACTGTACGTTGTTCTATCATCAAGATTGTCTAACTCCCCCAATGACTGCTTTTCCAACAGGCCTTTGGATGTGCCCCAATCATGTGGAGAACTTCATTGTGAGTATTATTTCCAAACATAAATTTTTGAATTTTACATAGTTTTGCCCCCAACAAGCATGTATCGGATGCTGGGTAGAGCGTACTATTTAGTGCTTTTGGAAGCACCAAAAAAATTTAAAAAAAGGCAAAAATAGCACAAACGAAACTTCCAATCTTTGTTTTTCTTTTATTTATTTTGGCCCCTATTGCGGTTATCTATTAGCGATTCAATCTATGGCCATCGATTGTTTCTATTATCCCTATCTTTAAAACTACTGCACCGATTTCAGAATGTCTTCCATGCTATTTCTATTTATTTGCAATCAAATGGCGAAAACTTTATTCAAATCGATGCAGTAGTTTCGATGATAGGGCTAATAGAAACAATGGATGGCCATCGATTTTATCGCTAATAGATAACCACAAGAGGAGACTTTGTCTTTTTTTTTTACGCTCAATCCAACGTGTCACCTGTAGCAAAATGTTTGTAATAAATGTACAATGTAAAATAAGCAGATTTCATCCATAATGCAAATGAAATTCTGTTATTTAATTTTTTCAGGATAATAATCTTGTCAGCACCATTTCGGCAACCGAACGTGTTAAGCTATGGGATAAATTTTCGCAGCCCTTTGATCATGAAGTTGTTAAAACCGAATTCTTTCGACGCGTACATATGCGAAATCCACCATTTCGCATTAAGGTGCCAGTAAAAGGAAGAGAAACGATAGATATACCCATAATGGTAAAATATCATTATGAAAACCCACCACCGTTGCTGCCATCGTTGCGTGAAACTATGCGTTATGATATAGTAAAACGTCGTAAATGTGTCGCTGATCCAGATCCCGATATGCTTTCTAAAGAAAGCGTTACCGAATCTTTGGTTAAGGATCTAGAAGCATTGCAAAGTGCAAAAGCGAAATTTAGAGAAATACAAAAAGAATTGGGAAATATTGCCGATCTAAGCAGTAGCAGTAGTAGTGAAGATGAAGCAATGGATGAGGAAAATAAAACTGCAGCAGAAAAATTAAAAGACACAAGTAAAGCGTCGAAAACTAGACGCACAAAACGCGCTAGTGAACATATAGCAGGCGGCAGCATCCTACAAGATGTAGATATTAAGTCGGAAGATGATGCTGACATTCAATTGTCTGCAAATAATGCCATTAAAACAGCGCTGGCAGATGATGATGCCGAATGTGACGATGATGATGATATTAAACTCAATGCACAAATTGATGCCGAATTGCGTTATTTGGATGTAGAGCTGATTAAGAAGTTAGCTTTCCAACGCTTACAACAAATTGTGCACGAACATCCAGAAATTGTGGCGCAATATCAAAATCGTACCGCAGCTAAACGCATTCGCCAATTAGCTAATCAGCAGTCCACGCAATATCAAGATAATGCTGCACAACAGTTGCTACCATCGCAAATACTCTCATCTGAAGATGTACGTCGTTTGTCCATTATGTTTACTGGTGAAACATCATCGATATTGGCGCAACATCATTCAATAAATGAAAATGATGATATGCCGCAGTTGCATCCAGCTTTGGCAACTGCTGCAGCCATTGTGGCAGCCGATGAAGAAGAACAAAAATATGTACCGAAATTTAAAACAGATGCTGAAAAAGCTTACGAGATTGCAACGCGTCTCGAATTGAAATTCCGACAAACAAAAATACGTGCACGTGCTGTACTTACACCATTAGGTGATATACTTGAAGATAACCGTTGGTTTAGCACAGTTGAATTGAACACTTGCTTCTTTATGCGTTATCGTAATCTGTATATTGGCTATGGTCATAATATTGATGTCAACCTGTCATTAGTTGGCTATTGTCGACGCATTTCACCA
Organism: Calliopum simillimum; assembly: GCA_951812925.1. NCBI lineage: Eukaryota > Metazoa > Arthropoda > Insecta > Diptera > Lauxaniidae > Calliopum > Calliopum simillimum. Next base: position 110,465,926 of record OX638372.1, read on the forward strand.
AAGCATGCGACAATATTTTACGATGATTTTACTAAGACTTATGAATTGATTAACTATTCGGAATTTGGTACCGAAGTCAATGGTCAGTTGTATTCATGTGATTTTACAGAGCATGGTCCAACGCCAGCGAAGAAGTTAAAAAATGAAGATATCGAACTGCAAAAACGCGTACAGAACATTTTAGATAAACGACGTGGTGTGCAGCGTCAGTATTTTGTAGAAGATAAGAATGCAAAGTAAGTAACAAAATTAAAATCTCTTTATTTCAAATATATGTGCAAATATGCTCTATGAAAAGTATCCAGTTGCGGGGTCTCACTCTTGGTCTTTTTTCTTTGTTAAATTGCTAAAAAACTTTAGTGATCCTTTAACTTTTATAACACCCCAATCTTATTGTTGAGTAGTCCCAATTTCCACACAGAAAGTTTTCTTTCAAAGTCGATTTTGTAGACAAGTACTGTACCAGAAAGTTCTCTGATAAAATTTTGTGAAGAAATTTGAACTAGAGAGAAATAGTAAAAGGGAGATAAAAAAACAAGACCACTTGTAAAGGGCCTTCTTTGAAGAAAAAGAGGATAAAATAGAAGTTTAAATATTGAAAATCTTATTTTTGCTTTAATTTACAGAATGGCACCATTGCCCAAGCCAGAGTGCAAATGTTCCCCTATCAATGAACCGCCAATGCTACCCGGTGCTTGGGAAGGTACAGCAATACTCAATCATGGAACACTGATACGATTTGGTTGCTTGTCGTTTGTATTTTCAATACCTGATGTTGATTTGCAATACGGACAAGGTTAAGTAAGTGAGATTAATAAAGTTTTAAATGAGCTCAAGACACGAATACTAGCACAAGCATTTAACGTTTGAATATACATACAATGTGTAATATGTAAAAAATAAATTTTAAAAATATTTCTAAAGTTGATTTGTTTTTTAAAAATAATAAGATCAAATTGATAAAAAAATTAAATAACATTTTTTCCGCTCTTTAGCAATATATAATCGTCCTTTGTTATGAATTTCTATAAAATGATTGTGCTAGTTTTGTTATAGCACTGAATTTCTTCCCAATTATATGTAGTGCAGTGAACGGTTGTTGTTTTTAGAGAGTACAAGTGAATTATATAATTTATTAAAACATTTAAAATATGCTGTTTAAGTTATCAATGGAGAATATTATTTCGAAATAAGTATAGATCTTAAGATGTTTATCACATAAATATATCAAGAATATATAAATAAATACATTAACAGGGCTGCTCCGGACTTCGCGCGATTTTAATTACTTTTTGTTTCGAAAGATTTTATTATGAAAACGGTGACTCTTTTTTGTGGAGAATTACATGATTTACAAATATTAAAAAATCATAGTGTAGAAAATATTGTAAAAAAATTGAAAAACTGTCAAAAAGTTTGTTTTATCGTATATCTCATTAACAGTTACTCCTTTGTTTACAAATATGATTCATATGTAGAGCATAAAATATCCAATAAAAAAGATCTAAATACATTTAATCGAAAGACTTTCGTTTTCTTCAAAAAGCTTTCGAAACGAAAAGTAATTGGAACTACATTAATTCCGGAACAAGTCTTAAGATCCGTTTTTTCTTAACAATTAAACTCCTTAATTTTTATTGATTTATATTTGATTCATTATTTAATATTGGCATTTAAATTTTTGTTCTGTTCAATTGAGTCATATAACCAACATTCTCTTTATGTGACGGACCATGGGAAAATTACCGTATTCTTCGAATTTTCATTTGTAAAACTTTTTAATGAAGGTTTAATTTCAAAGTGAAATGAAAGCGTTTTCGTCGACTAAATTTTTGGCCTACGACGACTGTCAAGTAAACAAAACATATCCGATCTCCAAAGGATGGATTTTAATCTGATTTGAGGAAATTTCGGAGGTTCTTCATTGGGGTATTTCAAAACAATATCTATTGGCGATAGAACCGATGGCTATCGATTGCGATCGATAAACGCTTTAGTGGTCCGACGACACAGAGGAAGATGAAAACTGTGAATTTCAATCATTCAGCATTTTTCCCGTGAACCTAACAGTTTAATTCGTGGCCGATGGCTTTCCACCTACTCCTTGCCTGTGCAAAATTCTTTGGAAATAGCAACATGTTGCTGCATTTATTAAACCAACCGTTAAAGTTGTCTTTTGTTGCTGATCCTTTTTGCTTTGCAATTAGTAAAATAATTTTTAATGTATTTGTTATTACAATCATTGCTGTAAAACAATTGTTATTACAAAAAATTTGACCTAGGCCCCTAAAAGATGGCCATCGATCGTGATCGGAAAACGCTATTTTGGTATTGCAAACTTAATAGAAAGAATTGTCATTGTGACTTTAGATGCTGTGAATATTTTATTTTGACAGCTGTTTGTTTTCTATATTTTGTGAAAGATTTTATGTTAATTTAAATATGTTATATATTTATGTTAATTAAAATTTTAAAAGTTTTGGGACAAATTTATAAAAAAAAATTTAGTTGCGTGGAGCTTTGGTGGTTCGACGACACTGAGAAAGACTAAAAGGGCGACTTCCTAAACGTCCGTTGCTTTGTGTTGAAACAGCATTTTCGTAAAAAAAATGTCGCATAATTTTAGGAATTTTTTGAATTAAGAGCAAAGTTTACAAAAAGCATCAACTTTGTTACTGATGCGCTGATTGCTATGCATTGTCAACGATTTGTAGTTAGGCGTTATGAAATGCAAGAATGATGCAGTAAAAAAATAAGCTCCTAAACTTATGCGACATTTTTTTTACGAAAATGCTGTTTCAACACAAAGCAACGGACGTTTAGGAAGTCGCCCAAACTATGTGGAATTGGCCAGGGAAAGACTGCTGAAGTCACTTTTGCTCTGCAATTAGAAAAATAACTTTTAATGTATTAGTTATTACAAATATTTATTGTAAAACCATTTATATTACATAAATTCTTACTTTTTAACCATTTTCTTTTCTATTTATACAAAATATTCCAGCCGAATAAATTCATCTATCAAAACAAAATCTATTGGCGATAAATCTATTGCCATCGATTACGATCGATAAACGCTACATGGTATTGCGAACTTAATAGAAAGAATTACCATTGTGACTTTAAATTTTGTGAATATTTTATTTTGACAGCTGTCATACTGTGAATGTTTTATTTTGAAAGCAGTTTATTTCCAATATTTTGTTTTGGGATAAATTTATGAAAAAAAATAGTTTTTTTGGAGCTTTGGTGATCCAACGGCACTGAGGAAAGAAAAAACCATGTGGAATTGGCCAGGAAAAGACGCCGACTGGGGGCTCATACAATCTTTTGAAAATACATAGAAGAAAATATATTCGTATTCCTAAAATTGCATTTGCTGAATTGCTTGCACTATTAGATGGCCAAATACGGTTGCCAGACGTACTGTTTTAAACAGTACATGTACTGTTTTTTAAAAAAAGTACTGTTTTAAGAGCGACACCCAAAACAGTACGCAAAAGTACTGTTTTTTCAATAATGTACTGTTTTTTCTAAAATTTTGTGTTGGAAAATATAATTTTCTCATGTACATACGCAAAATACAGCTTTACTGAATTTTTAATAAAATATTACATTTTGAGTGACACTGTATAACTTGTTGATCACTCTAACTTCACGATTGCCATAAAAATCGGTTTTATAAAAAACATTGATATGGATTTGCTTTTTGACGTGTTCATTCAGTTTGAATTTTTTCTGAAGCTGTGCAAAAATAAAAGCGAGTCAACGCAAAATGGAAAGACTAAAAAGTGGTATATTTCGAATTTTGAAAAAGTATACAATTTTATTTTTTATATACATACTTCATTCAAACGCACCCACTGAAAGAGAATTCTTTTTAATGTTTTCATATTGGAAAAGGGAACGAAATAGTATTTTATTAAAGAATTTTAGAATGTGAACTGATTATATGGACTAACTATGGGTATAACTGCATTGTATTCAATATTTTTATTTTTTTTTTTTCAAAACAATAGCAAAGAGACATGGAATTGTGAAGTTTTTACAAAAAAGTTATAAAAACTTGTAAGATTCTTTTTATTGGATACCGAGGTCAGTGTTGCTTTCAACTCTTTTCACATTTTTTTGACATATTTTTCATTTAAATGTACTGTATCAAAGTTATGAATTGAACAAGAAAAGTGTACTGTTTTTTTTCGAAATGTACTGTTTTTTCCTACATTATGTACTGTTTTCTCCTATTGCAAATCTGGTCACCCTATGGCCAAATGAGAAGCATCTTCAAATCTACGGAAATACCAGCAACTACAAAGCAAAATTTTTCCCCATCAATTTCACCAACCGTCCAAGTAGCCTTTTGTTGCTTAACACTTTTTCTCTGCAATTACAATTATTTGTTGTAAAACCATTAATATTACATAAATTCTTACTTTTTAACCATTTCCTCTTTTATTTGCGCAAAATAAATTCATCTATTAAAATAAAATGATAGAACAGCCATCGATTACGCTGCTATTCACAGTCGACAAACATTCTACAAAACGCTGAACGCAATAGAAAAGACAATCGATAATCGAAAACGAGCGTTTATCTATTGCCAATCGATAGCCCCAATATGGGCCTAAGTGGTGCCTTTTTTTCGACCAAGTGGCAGAATTCCTTTTCGTTTCGATTGCCTACAAACTAAACGAATTTGTTCAAAAAAATTTCCTAGCTAGAAAAAAACTTTCGTCCGTTTCATAATCCCAGCGGTCAGTGCCGTGCATAAACTACGTGCCATTTTCCAAAATTTTAGATCTCCTCCTCATACTTTGTTAAAGAAGCTTAAGAATTATAAAATTGTCGATCTATCGTGAATTTAAGTAGTTTTTTTTTTCACTCACAGGGCTGCCACTTTGAATATGTTTTCGTGCGAACTTTTATTGTATACGGTGTAGGGCATTTAGTTTTTACTATGGTCTATTACTTATATTTCAATAACAAGCAAAATAATTTCAATAAAATGCGGGTAATATCTTTATTTTCCACAAGATTTTTATTTGCGACTTTTTTCAACTGATAAAAACAATTCTTACATTGTAAAAAATAGCGATATTGGAACGCATTTATTATCTAATTTACTCGGCATCTTCGTCTTCATCATCATTAGAGCTAATTCTGAAGTAACGAAGCTCATAAGAGTCCTTTTCGTTGGCAACAACACGGATCCAATCACGCAAACTGTTCTTCTTCAAATACTTCTTCGTCAAGTATTTAAGGTAGGCCTTTGAAAAATGCACATCGGAGTTAACATACAACTTCATTTTGACACGTTCAAATGTGACACTGTTGCCCAAGTTGTTGACTTTACCGGCAACCTTCAAGCGAGCCTTAATGTATTTCTCCTATAAATATTATTTAAAACATATTTTGTTAATTAAAATAAATGAAAGTATTTACAAAAAATAAGTCGGTATTTAGGTTTTTGTAAATTAAATTACGAGTCACTTAGCGTTCTTCGCTCAAAATAGCTTATTCACCCTTATCATTGTAATCATATATCGCATTTGCATTCGTCTAGCATTATTACTATAAAACATATGAAAACACATAATTTTTTCAAAATACGGGATTACGATGACAAGGGTGATTGTCTCTTACAGTGTTAAGCCATTTAATCTGAGAAATAATTAAACAACCAAAAATAGAAGGGTGTCAATATTTGCTTTACCACTGAGTACACTGTCATCAGAGCGAGGTAAAATCACTCTCTAACGACAAATCAGTCGTGGAAGTTAAAAGAAATAATATATAAATACTTGAAAGTCAGTCCCTATTGCGTACTGCAACTGCCAGAGAAGTTACTTAAACTGGCAACTTAAGGATCAATTGCCATACGCAATAGGGATCATATTATCATTTATTAAAGAAAACAGCAAGTACTTTATGGCTGAAGTTATTATTTTTTCTCCACAAATAGAAAAAAGGATATATAATGTAAAAGTTGCATTTAAATGTTAATTCAAAAATTACCTGTAGTCTATTTTATCTGGTACTTCAATGCGCCACATGCATGCATAAAGCAAATTGATTTGTAGGACTTCTTCTTCAAAACTTAAAAGCAGAATTCTAAATTGTTGCTACATACATGGAGTATGTGAATTGGCAACCAAAATTCTGCCCGCATGGAGACCTCAACCTATTGATGACCAAATAATTTGGCTTAAGCTCTCTTTTTGCTGCTTTATATAGAGGAAATCCTGCTAACCAAAACAATTGCTGGCTTTGCAGGGCGCACCATGAATTTCGGCCTGACCGCACACGGTTGTGTACGCGTCAGCCCAGGGCCCACCACTTGGAGGTAGACATAGCACGACTTGTCAATGTTCACAGACGGTTGCACCACTGGCCAGACCCGGTACTGACAGTCAGAGGCTACCCCGTTGTGCATTAACCAGAGCCCCAGATTGTAAACATTAAAGTTAAACAAACTGGTGAAAAATTAACCGAAAAGTTTCAATTTTTTTTATAAAGAAAAATACTTTCTAGGCATATTTCAAAAGCAAAATATGCAGAAATAATTCGGTTTAAAATGTTCGTTTAGAACCAGTTTTTTTGGAAATATACAGCAAAGTTTTAGTGTTATATAAAAGGATGTCTTATTATTATTGACGCTGAAAATTTTCTAAGCAAAAGCATTTAAATCGAAGTATTTTTCGCAACAATTTCTGATTCTAAATATTTGGAGGAAAACGTTTTTGCTAGCTGCACGTATAGTATGAAAAGCTACGTTAGATTTTCGCAAAACGTTTTCCCCGGGAATACTAAAATAAAATGCAACAGCTTAAGAAAATGACCAATGAACATCCTTAGATAAAGAACAAACTAGATAAAATGGACTTTGTACCAAAAGTTTGTTTTAAATTGTCAATACTTATATAGTTTAAACGATTGCTCCATTACTTACAAAATCGACAACATCCATAATATTATCTTCAGCAATATTGGTACAATCGATACCAAAGCGTAACGAAACCTTCTTCTTCTTCAAGCCCTTGCCACGCAAAACTTGCTTCTTTACAACACGACCCTTGCCAGCGGCAGCAGCAGCTGCAGCGGTAACACTCTTCTTTTTGGGTTGAGCAGCAGCGGCAGTGGTAGCAGTAGCCGGTTTGGCAGCAACAGCCTTATGTGGTTTCTCAGCTGCAGGTTTTGGTGCTTCAACTTTTTTAGCTGGAGCAGCAGCCGCAACTGGCTTAGCAGCGGCTGGTGCTGCAGTCTTCTTAACTTCCTTAGCAGCAGCAGCTGGTGCAGCGGCGGCCTTGGCGTCTTTTTTTGGAGCAGCAGCAGCAGCTGGAGCTTTCTTTGCATCCTTAGCTGGTGCCGGCTTTGCAGCTGCAGGCTTAGCAGCAGCGGCAGCAGTAGCCTTTGCAGCTTCCGGTGCCTTCTTTACATTTTTGGCAGCAGCTACTGCTGGTTTTGCTTCGGCTTTTGGTTTTTCAACCTTTCCCTTAGCAGCGGTAGCGGCAGGAGCTACCTTTGATTTTTCAGCAGCCTTGGCAGTAGGCTTGGAATCACCTTTGTTAGTTTTAGCCTATAAAATGAAAAAGAGAAATATGATTAAAAGTGCGAAAACACTTGTGATGTTTTCTTAGATGAACGTAAGGAAAATCCATAATTTCCTGCACCATCTTTGGACTTTATTTATAAATAATTTTGCAAAACTTCACACATAAGGTTAAATCTCACTTAGATACCATTATTATTCAAAAATTCTAGATTATTTATGTAAAATTTACTAATTTTCTGGAGGACTTACTGTGGGAGCCATGTTTAATCGGATACACCACGCAGAAAAAGAACTCTGTCAGCGGTTGTCAAAATAAAAGTCACCTTCGAGTCTCGGATAAATTTTGACATTCAAGAATCGATAATTTTGCTACATCGATTTTTTCTAATATCGTGAATGACATTCCAAAATGTGCGGTGTCACACGAAAGGCACTTCAAATTTGTAGGCAAGCGGAGGGAAGTGGTGCTTTTCATTTCCCTCCGTTTGCCTACAAGCTCAAAGTATCCGCGCCCTTCGCACAACTTCGTCAAACGGAGGGAAATCAAAAGCACCACTTCCCTCGACTTGCCTACAAATATGTGGACTTTTGACAAAACAAGCTAACTCGATTTTGCCAACTTTTTAGGAAAGGAAAAAAACTACTTTGATAGCTTAAACACAATTGGAGCGTACGACGAATTTCGCCCGACGAATATTCGCTGTCAAAAAAAATTCGTCGACGAAGTTCGCTCTGTTAAACACAATCAGAGTGACGACGGCAATAGTTGTTTTTATTTTAAATTGTTGTTTATGTTCTCTGATGACAATTTTAACAAATAAATATTAAATAAAATCTAATATTCTTTGAATTTTTTCTAAGAAATCTAAAAATTTTATATTAAAAATGTATTTTTCCGGTTTGACATTTCCAAAAATCGTTGCCGCCGGCGACGTCGTCGGGCGGCCAACTCGATTTTGCCAACTTTTTAGGAAAGGAAAAAAACTAATTCGACGTCGGGCGAATTTCGTCGTTCGGTGCTGTTGTGTTTAACTTCATATACTCTTGTGTGTTTTAATTTTGACAGCGAATATTCGTCGGGCGAAATTCGTTGTACGCTCCAATTGTGTTTAAGCTCTGATGCTTCTCAATTCTTTTTGTGTATGAAGTGGAACAAATGTTAAAGTTTTTTATTATAAATAGCTACGGTCCAGAACGAAACAAAAGTTAACTTTTGTTACCTTTTGTTGCCTAAAGTTGACTAAATCTTGTTCCCGCATTCAAAATTTAGTCAAATGAGAGCGAAAAATAACATGGCTGATCATTTTCCCTCCAAACAAAAACAACCAAATTTTACCTAAAGAATTTCTTTAGGTAAAATTTGTTAAGTTTCATAAAGTCACAGCTGACAAAAGTTTTTAAGTATGCGGTGGGTGGGTGCGCGTAAAATTTATGAATCAAATAAATTAAATGTCACAACGAAACAAGACATTCAAAAAAATAAAATATCATTGCAAAAGAAAATTTATTAAAATCTTATTCAGAGAGAAATATCAACTACTCTACAAATACTATATCGAATATGTGTATATCGACCAATATATTTAAATATTAATGAAAATTTCGGGCTTAATGGTCAAGTTAGTTTGAATAAATTAAAACATTTATTTTATTTTATTTAACCAACGTTTCGTGGGTAGTTCCCCACTTCTTCAGGGTTTATTTTATTTATAAAACACTGCAACGAAAAATAAATATAGAACGAACGTTACATTTTTCTCTTCTTTAAAATTCAGTTTAGCAGCTATAATAAGTATAGCTTTGTAAAACACTTACAATGTTACATTTAAAATCAAACAGTGATTTTCCACCGACAAGACAACATTAAGTAATAAATAAATGAATTTCAAATAATCTTTTTAAACGACACAAGTTATTGCACAAATTGACATGAAATTTAAAATTGTAAAAATTGAAATAAATAAATAAACTATTGCCTCTTCCCGATCGCTAACGAATAAATATTGCTGATTTTGTCTTTGTCTTCTTTGAAGTTGAGTGAAGTCGTCGTTTGTTTGATACGAAGGCTCTCCAACGTAAATCTGGTGTTGTATCGTCTCTCTTTGTCTAATATTTTTACGTCGTCTAATGCCGCAAAATGTTGGTTGTCTAATACATGTTGTGCTAGTGCTGTTGTGTTTCTTTTGTTCTCTATGTCTGCTTTGTGTTCAGTAATTCTTGTGCCTAGTGCTCTCTTCGTAGTTCCAATGTATTTGAGATCACATTTTTGGTTTTCTTTACCCATGCATTTAATTTCATAGACAACATTGTTTTCTTTCTCTTTCTCTATTTTGTCTTTTGTGTTTGTAAAAATCGTTTGTAGTGTGCTGTTAGATTTATGCGCGAAGCTTACACTCTCATTGTTTGTGATAGTTTTAAGTAGTGTGCTGTCCGTTAGTCTAGGAATGTACGTAACCGCGAAGAATGTTTTAGCGTTACCATCTAGACTTTTTTCCTTACTTTTGTTTATTTGTGGGGATGTTTTGTAATTTTTAATTAATTGTCTAATTAAATATTTAGGATAATCGTTTTCTGTTAAGATTTTCCATATCACTTTTAGATTATCATCTAAAAATCTGCTGTCACTTATTCTTAACACTTTATTTATCAAATTGTTGGCTGTATTTATTTTTTGCTTTAGAGGTTGCGTAGATCTAAAGTTTATCATTCTTCCCGAAGCTGTTGGTTTTTTGTACCAATTAAAAACTATCCTGTTGTCTATTCTGTGAAGTTTCATGTCTAAATAGGCTATACTTTTGTTGTTTTCGTCTTCAGCAGTAAATTGTAATTTGTTATGAAATTGATTAAGAATGGCTAAAATAGCTTCTTTGTCTTGTTTTTTAATTATGGCTAAAATGTCATCAACATATTTAACCATAAATTTGATGTGAATTTGTTTTTTGTTTAGTTCCTCTATCGATTCGTCTAATAAGCTGTCCAATATGATGTCAGCGATCGTTGGGGATAATGGATTTCCCATCGGCATTCCAAAAGTTTGCTTGTAGTATTTGTCATTGAATCTGAAGTAGTTGTTTTCCCTTAGGCAGAAATCCAGAATTTTTAGAAATTTTCCTTTTGGTATCTTCGTTAATTGTGTCAGTACGTTCCAATGTTTCATGATGGTTTTTATTGCAGTGTATGTTGGGATATTGGTGAATAATGAAACGGCGTCAAATGATATTAGTACGTCATCTTCCTCTAAGGTTATATCTTCTAATTTTTCTTTTAATATGAATGAGTTTTTTATGTTATATTTGTCCGATATAATGTTTTTTAAGATATCTCCAATGTATTTCGATAATTGGTAACAAGCTACATTAGTCGATGATGAAATTGGTCTTAGGGGACAATTTTCTTTGTGGATTTTTGGTAATCCATATAAACGTGGTGTTACAGCGGTTGAACAAAATAGCTTATTTTTTAGATCTTTGCCTATGTGGTCATCTTTGTAAAGTTCGTTGACAATTTTGTTGTTAGTTCTTTGTAGTGTAGCTGTTGGGTCATTGCGTATAATTTTATAAGTGTGTTTGTCTTCTAGTAACATGTTCATTTTGTTCAAATAGTCTTGTTTATACATTACGACCGTTTTGTTTCCCTTGTCTGCGTTGGTTATGACTATGTCATTCTTGTGTCTTTTTAGAAATTGTTTAGTGTTATTGTAAATTTTTATAATCAGTTTTTCTTCTGTTGTATTGTGTATTTTTCTTTTAAATGAGATTATACGGTTTGCTGTTTTACATCTAGCAACTTCCTTTTCATCATCATCATCTATGGTTTGTATGAATTGTTCCATTTCGGCGATTATGTGAATAGGTGAGAAATTGTCGTTATTAGTAGGAAGAGCAAACTTTTTTCCCAGGGAAAGAAGCCATTTACTCTCCTCTGGAAAAACAATATTGGTTTTGTTAATAAACCAATCTTTGTTGCTAATTAAATCTAATGATTTTAATTTGCGAATCTTAAGATCTTCTATTTTGGATGAATGCGTCTGTTTTGATTTTGATGTTATGTATTGATACATATTATCTTGAGTCGTAAGGAATAGGTTGTATTCTTCGTCATTAAGTGTTACCCTTATTGTTGATAGCGTGTTTTGCATGTTCTGTTTTGATCGTTTGATGTTGTCATTCGTTTCCGCGATTTCTAGGTTGAGTATTTTGATGTGAAATTTTTCAATATGTTTATTTAGAAGCAATTTAGTTCTATAAGTTTCAAAAAGGTACGTTATCCCTATAGTTTTATTTTAGCCATTCTTAATCAATTTCATAACAAATTACAATTTACTGCTGAAGACGAAAACAACAAAAGTATAGCCTATTTAGACATGAAACTTCACAGAATAGACAACAGGATAGTTTTTAATTGGTACAAAAAACCAACAGCTTCGGGAAGAATGATAAACTTTAGATCTACGCAACCTCTAAAGCAAAAAATAAATACAGCCAACAATTTGATAAATAAAGTGTTAAGAATAAGTGACAGCAGATTTTTAGATGATAATCTAAAAGTGATATGGAAAATCTTAACAGAAAACGATTATCCTAAATATTTAATTAGACAATTAATTAAAATTACAAAACATCCCCACAAATAAACAAAAGTAAGGAAAAAAGTCTAGATGGTAACGCTAAAACATTCTTCGCGGTTACGTACATTCCTAGACTAACGGACAGCACACTACTTAAAACTATCACAAACAATGAGAAGTGTAAGCTTCGCGCATAAATCTAACAGCACACTACAAACGATTTTTACAAACACAAAAGACAAAATAGAGAAAGAGAAAGAAAACAATGTTGTCTATGAAATTAAATGCATGGGTAAAGAAAACCAAAAATGTGATCTCAAATACATTGGAACTACGAAGAGAGCACTAGGCACAAGAATTACTGAACACAAAGCAGACATAGAGAACAAAAGAAACACAACAGCACTAGCACAACATGTATTAGACAACCAACATTTTGCGGCATTAGACGACGTAAAAATATTAGACAAAGAGAGACGATACAACACCAGATTTACGTTGGAGAGCCTTCGTATCAAACAAACGACGACTTCACTCAACTTCAAAGAAGACAAAGACAAAATCAGCAATATTTATTCGTTAGCGATCGGGAAGAGGCAATAGTTTATTTATTTATTTCAATTTTTACAATTTTAAATTTCATGTCAATTTGTGCAATAACTTGTGTCGTTTAAAAAGATTATTTGAAATTCATTTATTTATTACTTAATGTTGTCTTGTCGGTGGAAAATCACTGTTTGATTTTAAATGTAACATTGTAAGTGTTTTACAAAGCTATACTTATTATAGCTGCTAAACTGAATTTTAAAGAAGAGAAAAATGTAACGTTCGTTCTATATTTATTTTTCGTTGCAGTGTTTTATAAATAAAATAAACCCTGAAGAAGTGGGGAACTACCCACGAAACGTTGGTTAAATAAAATAAAATAAATGTTTTAATTTATTCAAACTAACTTGACCATTAAGCCCGAAATTTTCATTAATAAATACTATATCACTAAATGATTCTAAACGTATTGCTGCTCATCGTGCTGTTGATGAATGGATACAATCCAACACGGCAGCGGTTCAGCTATTATTTTTGCAGTGGAAAGTTTAGCGGAGCGGGTAGAACACCACCAACCATTGTATGACTTAGATCCGGTAATTCAGTTTTAGATGTAGCCATTGATGGTGTCCACAAAGACTATGGTTCTAATCAAAGGTGATGGTGGTTGCTTGCTACAAGATAGCGGCCTCATGAACAATATAAAAAGAAAATACAATTTCAAGTTGTACCAATGGCATATGTCTCACTGAGTTCTCGCTCAAAGGATTGGTGGGAAGATGCAGTTGCAAAATTGGATTCATGTTTTAGAGATAATGGACATTTTATTTTGTATTGGATTCTTGTAATGAATAAATAAAATTCTATTGGGCAAATCAATTTGTTGCGAAGTTATTTGCTATAAATAAAAATATTTTTAAAACAAAATTATTTCGTTATATTGTAATAAATTTTTTTGTTTTTGACAGTTAAAACTTTAACCAAACTTTCACCAAATCTTGTTTCAGTAAATTTTGTAGTTAAATCACTTGCTGAGAGCAATTTTGCTCCTACTCTCCCAAATTATTTAACTAAAGATTTAACCAACAATTTAACTAAAAAACTTATGGAACGGAGCTATTGAATACCAAACAAATATTTACCATCAATTATTTGAAGTTGAGCTGTTTGGTCATGTTAAAAATAAAAATTCAAAAAGTTTTTTTAAATTTTTTCTTGTCCAAAGGATTTTTTTTTGGTCAATATGCGAAAAGTGTAAAAATCAGCTGTTAATAAAAATGTAAACAAATTGAAAAAAAAAAAAAATAATAAATATTCAAAAATCATACATTAGGGAAAAAATTTAAAAACGTAACAAAAGTGAAGTCAAAAAACACTACGTTTATTTCTTGACATAAAAGAACGAAATTTTCTTGCGTTCGCGTGTTTCACCGAATTTAGTGACATAATTTGCTCTACGCTAACACTAGAAAATGTATTTTTGACAATATTTCTGAGAAATGTTTGTATGTACGTGAAGAAGACAAGCTGCCATACCTAAATTGGAGCGTCAGCGTTATTTTACTGTCAAACATTTCTCATAAACATACAATTTGTACGTGCGAACTCACACGACGGTCACGGGCACGTAGGGCACGTCAAATTTGTAGGCAAACGGAGAGAAATGAAAGCACCACTTCCCTCCGCTTGCCTAGAAATTTGTCGTGCCCGTGCCCGTCGTGTGAGTTCGCACATACAAATTGTATATTCATGAGAAATTTTTGACAGTAAAATATCGCTGACGCTCCAATTTAGGTATGGCAGTTTGTCTTCCCTTTATTTTGTTTGACGAACTGTCGTTACCTTGTTAATTGTATCATGCTGCCAACTTGACCATACAAATCTTCAAAAATCTTATAAAGGAAACGTCAAAATCTTCAAAAAAAAGTTTCGGCAGGTTTTTGTTTTTAAAGTAATTTTAATATATAAAAATTGGAGATTCTACAAGCTATTGGAGTAACTCTAACCCAAAAAAAATAATATAAAGATTAATGATGAGAAGCTATTGACAAAATGCAGATTTCAGCGCTGGCTGTTAAATTCATACAAGCTCTTATCTCTGTTATATTGGTGGTTGGTGCATTTTCGTTATCTGATTGCTTCCGTCCACAACTTTTAGCGTGTGATTATAGAAATTATTTATTTTCCAAACACTCGCCAAACATTTGCCCGTCGTCCACCTCAAGGAATACAATTTATATACTTTACGACGTAAACCATCCAGAAGGATTTAATCTGCGTCGTGATGTTTACATAAGACTTGCAGTGTTCCTGAGAAATTTGCAGCAACAGAAGACGTTTAGAAACGTGCGCTTGGTACTGCCACCATTTCGTCGATTATATCATTGGAAAACGCAACGATTTGCGCAGGAAAATTTATCATGGAGTCAATTTTTCGATGTGGAAAGCTTGAAACGTTTTGCGCCCGTCTTAGATTTCCCAGAGTTCCTTAAAGAGTTGCACAGTTTCGGTTTAAACTCGAATAACTCAGACTCGGTGCAAGTGCACAAAGTCTTTCAGTTAAAACAATTCGAGGAAATGTTTGAAAATGGTGTATTTCGAGATAAATTTGAATTTGAAGACTGTAAAAAGCAGAAATATTTAAGCGGCCATCTGCTAGTAGAGCATCCGAAATTATTGATTGGTGAATTCACATGTCTAAAATTTCAAGGAAGCGCCCACATGTTAGAAAAGGTGCTGCGGAAGACACTGACAGCATTGCCAGCGGACGATGTTAAAGTTTTTGCATTTTTAAATGCAGAAATTGTTTTACATGATCATTGGGGTGATCGTGAATTTTGGAAAGCTCGCAGATCTATGCGTTTTGCTGCTCCTCTAATAGCAATTGCGGATAACTTCCGTTTGCAGTATTTCAATTCGAGCAACGAATTAGATAAAGTGCAACGCCCAAGCAACTGGTTAAATGAAAAACCTTATCGCAAAGCGAATGGTGGTGCTTATCTCTGTGTGCACTTGCGTAGAGGCGATTTCATATATGGTCGTGAGAAAACGACACCAACGCTTAGATCCGCAGCTATGCAAATAAAAAACAAAATGCAAGAATTGAACTTAAAAAAATTGTACATTGCAACAGATGCCACACAATTTGAATTGAAAAATATAAAATCATACCTGCAGCGCATTAAAAAGTTTACATTTTCAACGCAGCCAGTGGCTGGAATCAATGATGGAGGTATTGCGATAATCGATCAGTTGATTTGTGCGCATGCACATTATTTCATTGGTACTTATGAGAGTACTTTTACGTATCGCATTTACGAGGAGCGCGAGATTTTAGGATTTCCAAAGAGTTTAACTTTCAATACTCTGTGCAAAAATGAAGATTTGGTTAACTGTTCTAGAAATGCAGTATGGCCTATTGTTTATTAGCAAAATGTGATTAAATCTAGTTTATAAGCAAAAGTTATCGAATATTTCATAAGCTTTATAATTACTATAAGCATATTTTTTGTTAAAATTTGTTTAAAATCTATTGCATATAGATTTATCACTCTCCACGAAACTACATGAAGTTGTAGATTTCATTTCACACCAAAGAGATAAAATAAAGATTTTTTACTTAAATCTATCTACCTATTAAAGTTTATTGTATCATACGATATGTTTCATGTATTTTTAAAGATTAACTAGAGTTTTCCTTGTGGCCGAAATTCGGCCAATTCGATTTTGCTTTAAAAGGACCATCGAACTGTTAACTTAAACAAATTCTCATCGGTAATCAAGTCTGTGCATTTTCTCTTTAGAGGCGTGGTAAAGCCGATATAAAACAAAAAACACATTATCGTTCCTTAGCGTTTACACAATCTCTGTACCAATTTTCATAAAAATCGATCCAGCGGCTTAGCCTTGAGAGCGTTTTTTCCATTAAGAGCCGTGGCACCGCCCATTTTAAATCATAAGGGTCTTATTACCGTTCCTAAGTGCTAAACCTATCTCTATACCAAATTTCATAAAAACCGATGTAGCTGTTTAGTCGTGAGAGCGTTTTTACCATTTGGAGGCGTGGCATTGCCCACTTAAAACGTAAAAATAATCCTATGCACTGCTCCTCCTCGCAACCTTTCCAACAAAAACAAAAAAAAAAAATAAAAAATTCGCCTGTGCCTTTTATTTTGGAAGATATACAGCGCTTTCTTTGAGATATCTAAGGCTTTCCGTACAAAATTTACATAAGCCCCTTTTGATATAATCGTGATGACTTTTAGTTGTAGAGATATAGCATTCGATATTTCAACCTATCTTAAATTTTTCCAAATTAGGGGAGATGTGTGTACCTTGGTCCGAGTGTACCTCGGTCCGAGTGCCGGTTGCCACTCAACAGTTGCACGTGTACGATAATGTTCTTCTATGAAATTTTCCACTCATGCCGGTGACTCATATAAATAGACTTCAGACCGTCAAGCTGTACGCGTGTATAAAAAGCGACGGAAAAAGTGTTTTTTGTGTGTAAAAATTTGTTTTTGGAGTAAGCTACGAAACGTTTTGTGAGGAACTTACTTGAAATATTTCAGTTTTACAACATCAGGAAGGAAGTTTAGTTATTGTGTTAAGCTTTTAGTGTGTTTTAGATGTATTTTCATTAACATGTGTTATGGGTGTTGACAGTTTTTAAAACATGCTGTCTGTGTGTACCTTGGACCTAGCTTATTGACCAGAGAGCCTTTTTCGACGGGCAACCAGGAAACCATAATCGCCTCTCAATATAATATTATTATTATTATTTACGCGATTAATGTATTTATTTGCAACCATTTTTGTTTAATTAATTGTTTTTTACTAATAGTACAATCATTTGGGAGAAAAAAATGATGTTACCTGGAAAGTTTTGCGGGATTTCTGCAAATGAGTTATTTTATAGATTTCGATGTGCTCTTTCAGAATTTCAACTTTGCTACCTCGTATCGTGTTCGCTCGAGCCGCCATATTGGAAAAATGGCGTCCAAAATCAGTTTTTTACAAATATCTCTTTTACGGTTATATTTAGAGAAAAATTTTTTAGGACAATGTTGTAGCTTATAAAATTTTCTATAAAAATGACCTTTGAATTGTTTTCGTACGACTTATAACTCAGGAGATATCTTTATTCAAAATTTTAGAAAAATTAGTAAATTGTGAATGCCACTTATGAGTAGGCACAGTGATATGTCAAGCTTATAATTACGATAACTTATGAACGGTGAGTCGCACGTTTAAAATAAAAACACCTTGCGCTACAAGATACATGTTATTTTTTTTTTCATATCACCTATAGTTAAGGAGATATTTTTCCCACAAACCTAAAATTTTGAAAAAAAAAAAGGTTTTTTCAAAATGGCTCCTAAACGGTTCGTCCTAGAAAAAAAATTGTCAATGCATTTTGTAGAACGTTCAATTCCCTATAAGAGTCTCTTCGAGCTGTTTTTTCGTCAGACTTACCCTTCATGAGATATCGCGACTTGAAAATCATTCAAAATTGAACATAGTAGGGCGCATAGAACAATATTCAATTTTGAATGATTTTCAAGACGCTATATCTCATGAAGGGTAAGTCTGACAAAAAAACAGCTCGAAGAGACCCTTATAGGGAATATGCAACTTGTAGCGCAAGTTATTTCCTATAAATAGGTGTTTTTATTTTAAACGTGCAACTCACCGTTCATAAGTTATCGTAATTATAAGCTTGACACATCACTGTGCCTACTCATAAGTGGCATTCACAATTTACTAATTTTTCTAAAATTTTGAATAAAGATATCTCCTGAGTTATAAGTCGTACGAAAACAATTCCAAGGTCATTTTTATAGAAAATTTTATAAGCTACAACATTGATCTAAAAAATTTTTCTCTAAATATAACCGTTAAAGAGATATTTGTAAAAACTGATTTTGGACGCCATTTTTCCAATATGGCGGCTCGAGCGAACACGATACGAGGTAGCAAAGTTGAAATTCTAAAAGAGCACATCGAAATCTATAAAAATAACTCATTTGCAAAAATCCCCCAAAACTTTCCAGGCAAAACTACCAAATGACTGTACTATAAATGCACTTTTTTGTGTTATAATTTTTGTTTATGATTAATTTTTTTTTTTTTTATTGAAAAAAATGTTACTTTTGATTACATAATAAATGGTTCTTTCATAATTTATTACCAAAATACAATGTATTCTCTTTTATTTTTAATAGTCCAAGGTACACTTGCATGGTGTACCTTGGACCGTTTGTGATTGCAACGGAAAAAGTAATATTTCTACCCAATGGTTAGACATAGAAATATCATTGTCACGTCATTTGATGCTGCAAGCATTGTAGAAATATAACTTAATCAAAAAACTAAAGAAACTTTTTTGGAAAATCCAGCACACTGAAAAAACTAAAAAGCGGACCAAGGTACACACATCTCCCCTATATTTGACAGACTGCTTGTCTCAAATATGTTGAATTCAATTACATACCGTTCGATAAAACGGATTTTTTAACCTTGTTGCAGATTTTTAAGAATATTTACTGAGGACATGGACACACGAGAGACGGGCAATGGAAAGCGGTCCCTCCGCTTGCCTACAAATAGTACTATCAGCCAACAATTTAGTCTCTCGTGTATCCAGACTTTAAACGGTAATTGTTTCGTATTCACAAATCCATATTGTTTGTAGAGCATGTAATTTTTTACAAATGAGAACTTAATACTTTTTGTCGTGCCACTCACCGTTTTCATCAAAAATCTTTCGCAGCCAAAACTAATTGAAACCGTGCGGATTCTGGAACATGTCTGATTTTTGTCGAACTCGGTTTTTTCAAAAATTTTCTACATCACTAGGACATGACTTTTTTTTCGATAGGTTTGAACGAAATAAATCGATTTTTTTCGATCTAACATCGTCTCGTCTGACGAAGTGAAAAAAAATTTTTATTTGAAACGAAGTCATTCATCGAATAGATAAAAAAGAAAACAGTCTATTTTATTTTAATTAAAAATTTATTTGCAAGAAAAAACTAGAAAAATGAAATTTCAATATAAGGAAGAGCATCCATTTGAGAAGAGACGAGCTGAGGGTGATAAAATCCGCAGAAAATATCCAGACCGAGTACCCGTAAGTGTTTTTTCCTTTGATATATATATAAAGAAAATTTTTGTTACGAAAGTAAATTTTTACAAACGTACGCAGTCTCTTTGTTTGTATGATTCAAGACAAATGATTTCTAAAATTTTAGCAATTTTTTTGAAGAATTTATCAAAAACTGCGTCATAAATTGTTTTGTAGATTTTTTCTTTATGTGTTTTTTCCCTACGTTCGTTGATTTTTGTATATAATACGTATATATAATTTATGTTATATATGTGTTGTTTGTGTGTTTGTGTTTTGTTTTTGTGTTTGTTTTATTTTTGTATTTACAAAACAAGAAAGTGGTGCCATACTTTCAGTTGATGACTGTACTATTTTTAGGGGAAATCACCCCTTTGTTGTTTTTCAATTCTACATAAATCCTTTCAGTTTTTATAGTCTTCTCGTCTTTAAATTTGAATTCTGGAAGTTTATTGAAACGAAAGAGTTTTAATCAAGAGGTTCGGAAAACGAAGCTTATCTAATAAAACGACTGTCGTATTTTTATCCGTGAACAAGGCTGGTCACCAGATGCCTTTCTCTTGAGTAAAAAAGCATTTTACCTTCCACGGGGCTGCTCTTAGACTATAAAACCCAAAAAATAGTTAAGCGCCCATAAGAGTTAAAAAATCATTCTTTATGTAATAACTCCTAAGTGCTATTTTTTTTTTTACATTAAATAAAAATTCCCCATAAAAAAAGACTGAACTTTTTAGCGTGAGGTTCACCGGTCATGAGTTTGAAAATTTACACGCGTCAAAAGCAACACGGCTAATATAACGCTAACGCTTTGAAATGCTTGTTGAGCATCTGATTCTCCATAAAAAAAGACCCTTAAACTTTTCATCGTGCGACTCACCGCTCATGAGTTATCGCAATTTAAAAACTAGTTTAATTAAGTGATATTTCTCGTCTAATGTGTAAAAGAAGGTAGAAGTGTCATTTTGGGCAAAATTCCCAAACTACAACTATATGGCAACAAAACCTTTCTATTTATTTGTTCGCTACTCTTGCGACCCTCACCTGTCTGGCAGCCAGTGGCGTAGTCTACCATTGATGTATCGTATCATTTAACGCCAGGGAAAATTATACGCTGCTCTTAGAAAATGTACTTTTATTAAAAAAGGTCGCTCTAGAATACACTCATTGCAATTTGGAATGAAAAAGAAATTACTTTTCAATCCATAATAAACGCAGCGTAAGAACGCATTTTGTTACCCATTTCGCATAGAGTGCCGATCCCTTTTTCTCTATTTACGCCACTGCCTGTACATATTTTCAAGTGTTCCTATAACAGCTGCCAGTGTTTTATTGTTGCGAATCATTCGTTTTGTATTTCACCTTTTTGTTTTTGTTTTTTTGTTTTGCGAATGTAATTTAATTATTTTATCTACTTGTATTTAGTACTTCGTTTACTTTTGTTGCTCTGCATATTGCTTTGTTTTTGTGTCAGAAATTAGTCATACGTTTATTTCACAAAATTGTGATTTGTTTCGTTTTCAAAGTGAATTTTGTTTCCTCCGCAAGTTTGCAATCTGGTTTGTTTATATTTTTCTCTAATTAAAATTATTTTTGTCTTTATTTCCTTTTCATTGGCTTCTTAAAGTTTTTTTAAGTTGGCTATTCAAACAAAGCCGATAAACTAGTTTCTTTTTGCTAAATGATTTGCATATTTTTGCTAATTTAATAATTAATTAACAAGTTTGTTTAAAATTATGGTGGATGACCCCACACATCGTAGCTTAAGAAAGGTATTTAGTTTTCAGGGTTCGAAAATATCCGATATTTATTATAAATATCAAAATATCGGATGCTTATGATATATATACGATGTCATAATTTTGATATATATCCATTTTGAGTAAAAGCCATATTATTTTATGTATTTATGTATACCATTTGCATGTGTTACATAATCATAATGAATTGTCAATTACTTTCTTTGTAAAAAATAATAGCATAAACACAAAAAAAACTTACTCTTTCGTAACGAAATTTTTCTGACACGACTGACACCATTAATACCAGCAGAAGTGTTGCCATTTACGGATTAGAACTACATTTGGGAAGTAGAAATACAGTTACAAATGCCAAAAATTACTTACCCGTTGGCGAACGGCACGACGATTCATCGATGACAAATAGAGACAAAATTAGATCATAGGTGACAAACGGAGACATTTGTTTGACTTCATGCATGAACTTTTAGAACAAATGTCCAAAAAATCACTGATGACTTATGCTGATAATTTCACTGAGTCGTCAGTGTGCTAGCGACACGTAGCAGACAATATCAGTTCGATTCCGTCATGAATAAGTCACTAATGCGTATACTTCCGAGTGAGTTGTAGAGGAAAATGTCATCGAGTTTTCACAAATGATTTTGTCACAAACATGTCAGCATAATTCTAGAAAAATTGTTTTTTTGGTTTTGTCGTTGTTTTTATTTAAACCCCGTGGCGAACGGCACGACGATTCATCGATGACGAAAAGAGACAAAATTAGATCATACATGACAAACGGAGACATTTGTTTGACTTCATGCATGAACTTTTAGAACAAATGTCCAAAAAATCACTGATGACTTATGCTGATAATGTCACTGAGTCGTCAGTGTGCTAGCGAGTTGTAGCAGACAATATCAGTATGATTCCCTCATGAATAAGTCACTTATGCATATACTTCCGAGTGAGTTGTAGAGGAAAATGTCATTGTGTTTTCACTAATGATTTTGTCACAAACAAGTCAGCTTGGATCTAGAAAAAATTGCTTTTTTTTTTTGGTTTTGCATTTGTTTTATTTAGATTTTTTAATTAATAAATTTTAATTTACATTAATTAAATAAACAATCTTTTAAAACATGAAACTAGCAACTCAGGCCTTTGGCCCTAAATAAAAATACTTATAAACAAATGAAAATAACTAAGCATGTACTATTACATATGTCATAGTATCAAAGCTGAACTTTTTGGTGGGTGTTATTCCAATAGAAGGTATAATCTTGTGCTCTAGTCAAATTATTCCTTGGTGAAATTTTAGGTTCTAAAGGTTGAAAAAATTTGTTTTATGCAAATATATCGCTAAGTGTTGCTTATAGAAGCAAATTTTGGGTTCATAATTTTATAGCTCAGAAAATTTCCTATGAAAAAATTATGAAGGTCGGTCGGAGCAAAATTTTTTTTTTTTTAGGAATAGCCCTTTGCAAGATATTGGCAAAAAACTAATTTTCTCAACTTTAACCACCCGATATCTAACGAAAGCACCTCCTATCAAGATTTGACTTAAAGTTCATATCTCACTTAAAAAAAATCATATTTGATACTATGTCGTAGGTCAGCCAGCAGCTCGCAATTATTCTATTTGATAATGCATTTCTAATGTTTGCAAAGTGATGTGCGGCAATTTTCACACTTATCCATCCAATAGCAGAATTCTCTGTGATATTCTTTATGGTTCAACGATAGAAATCTATTGAAAAGATAAAATTCAGACATTATAATAACTATACTTTTTTCTTAAGGACATATGAACTCACCTCAAAATGGTTAGTCTGGGTTGTATTTATTATTAAATTAACAGTTATAAAATATATCTTTTTGATTAAAATTAATCACATTTTAAAGGAAGACACGAAATTTTTTATTTATTTATTTCAATTCGCTTGACAAACTGACAACAAAAATAACAATCGTCTGTATCCGTGACTTTTACTCGTTGATGGCGACATGTAACAGACAATGTCATGCAGCCATACACTTGTTATCGACTTTTAACAGACAATTTCACCGATTTGGAACATTTCAGAAGTTCAGAGACATTTAAATGACATTGTCCGACATAGAATACTAACTTCCTGACATCCCCACTATGAGTCATCGATGAAAAAACCATTTCGGAAAATTTCATTTGGAGAGCCCTATATTCGTGTTATTTTATTGATGATTCATCGATGACAATATCATAATGGATGATGTCGCTCAAAAACGCCACCGGGAATTTATTAATCAACATTTTTTAGTTTACATTAATTAAATAAACAATATTTTAAAACATGACACTAACAACTCATAAATACTTATAAACAAATGAAAATAACTAAGTACATATTATTAAATATGTCATAATATCAAAGCTTAATTTTTTTGTGGGCGTAATTCTTGTATAACTTGTGTTCTAGTCAAATTGAGCCTTGGTGAGATATTAGGTGCTAAAGGTCGAAAAAATCTGTTTTATGCAAATATATCGCTAAGTGTTGTTTGTAAAAAAAATGTTGCTCCACAATTTTATGATTAGAAAATTTCCTATAAAAAAATAATGAAGGTCGGTCGGATAGAGTTTTCTATAAGAAATTATCCGAGCTTCTGAATTGTGAACCAAAGTGTTTTTTTTTTAAAAATAACTCTTTGTAAAAAACAAATTTTCTCGACCTTTACCACCCGATATCTAACGAAAGCACAACCTCTCAAGATTTGACTATAACAAATGTTCGTATCTTCTATTGAAAGAATACTCAAAAAATTCAGTTCCGAGATTATGCATTTTTAATAATTTCATAGTGAAACAAACCGCATCAAGCTTGAAAATACACTTATCCAATAGCAAAATTCTCGGTGATATTCTTTATGAGTAGGTCGACGACAGAAATCTATTGAAAAGATAAAATTTAGATTTAATAATAACTCTATTAAAAGCCTTTTCTTATGGATATATTAACTCACCTCAAAACGGTTTGTCTGGGACGTGTTTATTATTAAATAAACAGTTATACTTAAAATGTATCCTTTTAATTAAAATTAATCACATTTTTTAAGAGAACACGAAATGTTTTATTTATTTATTTCAATTCGCTTGACAAACTGACAGCAAAAATAACAATCGGCTGTATCCATGAAATTTACTCTTACACTTGTTATAGACTTTTAACAGACAATTTCCCCGATTCGGAACATTTTAGAAGTTTAGAGACATTTAAACGACATTGTCCGGCAAAGAACACTAACTTCCTGACATGCACATTATGAATCATCGATGGAGAAATCATTTCGGAAAATTTCATTTAGAGAGCCTTATGTTCGTGTTATTTTCCCGATGAATCATCGATGACAATATCATAATGGATGATGTCGCTCAAAAACGCCACCGGGTAATAATATAAAATTTTTAAACCAATTTTGTATTGATATATATCAAAAAAAATCATTTGATAAATATCGGATATATATCATGATATATATCCATTGATATATATCCTCGAACCCTGTTAGTTTTGTTGGAATAGTTTACTCTAAGTTAAAGATATAAACTTAGATTATTCACCAGTAATTTCAAAATTACAATCCTATTTACTGAACCAATTCCATTGATGAAGAATTATTGTTTTACTCTTCATAATTTCAATGAAAAAAAAAAAAAAAAAGGATCTTAAGTTTTAGATATGTTTTTTTTTTTTTGATTCATTGTGTCAGCTTCTGCTTAACGCTACTTAAAACATCTGTTTCTATGTATTTTGTTATGTCCAACACCTTACTATTAGCTAGTTAAAGGTCTATAGTCTTAGTTGTAGAGCACCGTATCTATGACCTACAACAATGTGTTCCTTCTATCTCTGAAAGCGCTAAAGATATTAATTTCCAAATATGCATATATAATTAGCGGCAGACCATGACTGCAATTACATATAGAAAGTTTTCGAAAAATTTTGAAAATTTATGGTAGTTTATTGTTGCAAAGAATTTATCTACTACCATAGAAAATTCTTTACTTGAGCTAGTGTGTTAACAGCTATTTTTATCTTAAGTACCAATGTTCAAATACAAATAAAATGCTTTAAAATTTGTTTTTGAACGTCACGACTGCTATTTAAAATGCAATGCAAAAAGAAATAAATTAGTAAAAAAGTTAATGAAATGTCATTCAGTTCGTTTTGCCAAAAATTGTATTTGTTTACTTATCGTTTTTTTTTTATTTATTTTGTTTATGGATACATAGAGATAAACAAATTTAATACATTGCAAATTCATATAAGTATTGTTTTTGCATGTTAAATAGTTTAACATTGTTAGACTATCAATTTGAATTTATAAACATATGTGTTGATAAAAATAATTGGGCATTTTGTATAAACTTTTATTACTTTTGAACAAAATAATTGTACTTAAATTGTCCATTTACTATGACTAGCAAGTATCTGGTTATATTGTCAGTTTTGAATGAATGAAATCAACTCCAATTAAGTACCGAAGTGATGCGAAGCAAATCACATATTTCAGTTATTCTGAAATCGTTGATATGCATCTTTTTTTATTTTTTAGAATTAATTGAGATATATTTCCTATGTTTTTGTTAAACAAAATAAAGTCAATTTGGAAGCGATTTCCAGTCCTAATTAGTTGAATAGATTATCAATTTTTAAACAGCTTAAGTCTGTTCTGGCAACACATACGTTACGTCTAGTTTTGTTTCAAATCACTAAGGGTATTCCTCAAAACATGGAAATGTCTCGGAAACCTCGTAAACTTGTAAAACTGTCAAAATACGTATTGATTTTGAGAACTGTTATGAGTTTACGAAATTTTCGAGGCATTTACACGTTTCAAGTAATACCCTAAATATAAAAAAAGTTTTAAAATATTTAAACAACAGCTCTGATCTCGGTGATTATCTGCAGACTACCTTGCCAAAAACTTCCAAAACATTTAATGAAACTGAAAATACTTGTGTTGCAAAATTTTTTAGAGCCAAAATTATGCCCGAATGCTCTAATACATCTAAGTAGTATTACGGCGACACTTCAATAAAAAGTCTAACGTAAAAACTAAAACTATGATATCTCTGTTTACGCACCTATCCTCAGGCAAGGCGCCTATGGAGCAGCATTTAAGTACGCGGAACTTTTTTGTTAATGATAAATTCCTCCAATTTTTTTTTCATAGAAATGTTGTGCAGATTTTAGAGAACACTTCTGTGTAAAAATATTGTTTTTATTTATAGGTAGAAATAGCTTTAATTTCTATTTGTTCATTAAAAAGTGCATTATTTATAAGAAATTTTAATAAATTTTTATGAAAAATTTTTTTCATCTAAACTTTGAATTATTTTTAGTCCTACCATAAAAATTTTATAAATTTTCGCTCAATATTTACGGAGAAATCGCCATTTAAAAAAAGACTTACATAAAAATTCACATGCTTATAAGTTTTAAAAAAAGTATAAGGCGATAATTCTGATCAAAAACTCTTCAAAGAACCACCCAAAAAAGTTTCAGTTTAGCAAATTAGTTTTTACTGTGTCCGTTTCGAAAAATTATACTCTTTTTTTTTTTCAAATTTACCGTTTTTCGACCTCATTTTAAAAAAACGGTCCGCTAGAATTTCATTCGGAGCAGATATCGAAACTATGAAATAGCTGGAATAAGATGCCGTGAACCGTTGCATTTGACATTTTGATGAAACTTCTTTTTGGTTGAGGATAGGTGCGTGTAAATCTTAACAGAATTTTCGGCACTTTGCTGTATCATAATGGTTTTAGGCAAAAGCTGCGAAGTGTGAACGTTTCTAAAATGTTTACGTTGAAGTTAAGAAGAAATATTCTGAATAATTTCCTCTTTTTCATGGTAGTAACACATGTTATTCCCCCAACCATGTACCAAGGAGTGGGGCTACCGTAATAGAACTCTTAACCAAGATCAGAGTGCCTGTACGTAGCTTGCCTAAATCTAAATATATCTATTTAATTATACAAAAATTTTCAAAATTAGAGAGTATTTTCTTAAAAACGTTTGCAAATTTTAGCATAAAACACGTTCAATTGATTTCAATGGTATTTCTATTTTATTTATTTTAAAGGTAATTGTAGAGAAGGCACCAAAGGCACGTATTGGCGATTTGGACAAAAAGAAATATCTTGTCCCCTCAGATTTGACTGTGGGACAATTTTATTTTTTGATTCGTAAGCGCATTCACTTGCGCCCTGAGGATGCACTATTCTTTTTCGTAAACAATGTAATTCCACCAACATCGGCTACAATGGGTTCACTTTACCAGGTAAGTTTATTATTGACCATTAGATGTCATTTCTGAAGTATTTTTCCACAATTTTGAACTTTTCCATACAACTATTTTTGCCCTTTTTGAGTT
Source organism: Calliopum simillimum (assembly GCA_951812925.1). NCBI lineage: Eukaryota > Metazoa > Arthropoda > Insecta > Diptera > Lauxaniidae > Calliopum > Calliopum simillimum. Next base: position 110,493,870 of record OX638372.1, read on the forward strand.
TAATTTTACTGGATCAGTTTTAAACTTTCTTAAAATTGTATACTTTAATAATAAATTTTAAAAAAATTTGCTTTAATAATAAAATACTTTCATATCTTCAGGAGCACCACGAGGAGGACTATTTTTTGTACATTGCTTATTCTGACGAAAATGTTTATGGCAAAAATTAAGCATTTATATAAAAACTGAAGGAATTCGTTACCGATATGAGGGAAAAATCAAATAATTATATTTGAATTGTTTTGTGCAAAATAAAAAGAGCGAAAACACTTAATGCTAAAATATAAATACAAATTAAAAAAAAAAAAAAAAAAAAAAAATTAACTGATTGATATGTTATAATCAACTTTAGATATAAATATTAGTTATAGTTATTATTTTAATCTATAAAAAATATATTTTATTTTATTTTCGTACTTTCGCAGTTTAGTACTTTTAGCCGCCACATTTTTTGCATTCGTAGAATTTATATTTTTCTTTTTCGTTTTGTAAATCATTCTGAATTTAAAAGAGAGGTTGCAATTATTTGGAAAACAAGCATCGATTGCAATTGGTAGTTTGGATTTGTACAGCAGCAGCTTGATAATTAATCTAATATATATAATATATGTATATATTAGTTTTGTTTTTTTATCTGTGTTAAGACAACATATGTATATGATTCACTTATAATCATATGTATGTAATAAATTAATTGGACTTTGTGATTTGGGTTATAATGACGCATATGAAAAATAAAATTATGAATTAAAACAAAAGAAAATAACTTGTACGATCTTATTTCGAAACTGCGATTTAAATTGTCATACGCAATAGAGCCTAATTAAATTTTGCATTTCTGCAACCGTTTAGGAAATATTTGATAGAATATTTCCTAAATAATCGAGCCTATCACTGAATCCATCGTAGATACGAGTTTCGTAAGATCTACGAAAGTGCTATTCAGTCATTCCATGCCTGGCTTAACAAGATCTGCCACACCCCTCCGATTTCGCTAAAATTTGGTACATGCAGGCCTGTTCCGTAATACGCGTGATTTCAATTACTTTTCACTTAGGAGGCTTTTTGATGAAAATGGTTGGTCACACGATAAAAAGTATTAGAATCTTTTTTGTGGAGAATTACAAGTTCTACAAATAATATTAATTTATATTTACGAAAAAGTAACCGGTTGCGGAAATATTTGATACAGTCAAATTTTTCGACCTTTTGCGGTTTTTTAAGAATATTTCCTAAACGGTTACTTTTTCGTTAATGTAAACCAATGTTATTTGTAGAACCTGTAATTCCCCACAAAAAAGATGATAATTTTTATCATGTGACTAACCATTTTCATTAAAAAGCCTCCTAAATGAAAAGTAATTGAAAACACGGGTTACAGAATAGGCCTAATGGTTTCGTTTCATGCCTAATCTTTAAGATTTTTTTTTTGTGGCTTGTGGAGGGGTGCAAAGAGTGGAAATCGGTAAATTGTGACAAACTCTCCTCAAATAATTGTCAATAACTTGGACATTTCTTAACCGATTTTCATGCTCAGACCACTTTTGGAAAGGTATTGATTAAGGCTATAAGCTCAAAACTTTTGGTACTTGATAAAAAGTACTTAATTTACTACTATTTTAGTACTAAACTACAAAAAACGTGCCCAGGTATACCTTTGTTACCTTCCAAAATATATTTTTTGGAAAAAAAAAAAAAAAAATCTTTCATATGAAGAAGAAAGAAAATTGGTATGTCTCGAGGCTTAGAAGTTATGATTTTTCAAAAATTTCAAAAAATGGTCCAGACAAGAAATGATCCAGATATGGGTATTGAAGCACGCTGCTCTCACTAAGTATTTTTTTTTGTATATGGTAAAAAGTACTAAATTTCTAGAATTTCATATGAATTTAAAATTAAGACGCATGCAAGAATTCGAATTAGGTAAGTTTTTTTTATAATTTACATCATTTTAACTTCGTCAAAAGATTCTCAAAATGAAATACGCCGTGCTGCAATACGATGACGTGCTTTTTAACGTACGACTTATTGGTAGTTCACATAGACATTCATAATCAAAATAATCATATATTTTTGGTGATTATTTTAATCATGAAGTGAATGAGCAAACGATGCCACTTCACGAAATCAAACAGAGTTTTGTTGTAAAATGTTTCACAATTTGTTCCTTTTGGGAGTACAAGATGGATCAAATAAGTGGTTAATAGCAATCTTTGAATCAATACCAACAAAATTTGAGAGACCACTCAAAATCAACTCACATTTATACAAAAAAGAATACAATAATGTATTAAAATAAATAGCATTAAAAAAGTAGTAAAATAGTACTAGTAATCTAAAATTACATGAATGCTAACAAAACATAGTTTTAATCATGAAGCTAAAAAAATCATGATTATTTTGATTATGAATGTCTATGTAAACTAGCCCTTACCGATTTCATCAAAAAGCTTTTGAAATGAAAAGTGATTGAAATCGCACGGATACCAGAACAAGTCTGATTGTGCGAGGTATTGATATATCAACTCCCAGAACGGCAAGATTTTTTGAAGTTTCCAATTTATTACAAACTTTCCACTGCCTTCTTTTGTCAGTTGTTTCGATAGTTTTTTTCAAACCTCTTTCTTTTTCATTTGTTTGCAAAAATGCCAAATTGAAAATATACGAAATTAGAATATCGTAAAATTTTTCCCGTCTTTTCTTAATCTTGTTTACTTTCACTTTGGCTTAAAAAAAAACTCACTTCGCTCAAATAAATATCAGGTGGCAACGCTATGATGGTTATTTGTCAAAAATTCAGTGTTGCCAACAAAAAACTTTAAAAATCGTCAAAAATCGAGAAAAAGTCCTCAATTTTAAGTGAAAAAAGTTCGCCGTCTTTTTTGAAGATTTCCAAAAAACGATATTTAAACATTAATTTGATGGGAAAAGTCATAAAATTTGTTATATTACATATATTCTGCTTTTGGATAATTGTTCAGTTTATACACATAAGTATGTATATGAAATAATATTTACATTTCATGAATGTTATTAAGAAAAGTACAGTATAAGTAATAATCGTACAACTGTCTTTGAATTAGGACATTTTGGTGATTTCACAATGTGTTTTTCTTTAAAAATCTTATTTCAACTGCACTCTGGAAGAAATTTTGTGATCTAACAATGCGTGCTGAATGGATGATTCAAGGATTGCAGGTTAATATCAATAAATTAAAACCACTTCTTAAACAAACTTAAAAGTTTTGAATGTATTTCCAATGTATTTAAAAATCAATCTTAGTGTATAGACAAATCATTGTGTGTAACAGATACTCAGTGGTTTTTGAAGGACGCTCAAAAAGGCAAGTTTGATTTCCGAGTTTCATATTGTTCTTATAAGCTTAAGTTTTAATAGAAAACCACCGCGTCAAAGCAGATAAAAGAATTAAGTGGGTTCCTACTGAAAAATTATGCCGAAAATCCTTAAATTTTTCCTAACCCACATTTATCGTAGTAACAAAAAAGAAAGCCATTAATAAATGGTTAATATCAACAATTACACGTGTGTTACGACAGTTCCTCAAAAATTCCTCAAATAAAGATTCCTCAAAAATTCCTGAAGCGGATTCTGAATTCCTCCGATTTTGAGGAATTGCCCATATTTTGGCAACACTGCAAAAATTGGTGATTCAGAAATGTCAAAAAATTGAAGTAGTGACTGTCAGTCGATTGAAAAAAACATTGTGGTTGGGGGTTACGTTGTGAAGAAAAAAATTTGCTAATATAATTCTGTTTTTAATTAATAGCACTCTTAAATGAAGTGAATCAAGAAAAATTTATTATTTCATTAGAAGGTGAGTGTGGTTAAACGAAAATAAACGAAAGCAAAATTTTCGAAGTAAAACAGCAACCACAAAGTCATTTGGAAAATCAATTGGGCTCTTGGGCTAATTATACAAACGAAATGTTTGTTTTGTCAATTATTTGCACGGAACTAAAATATATTAATGAATATAACATGTCTTACAAGCTGACATTGACCATTTGGCCATTTTTTTTTTAGTTTTTGTTAATGTGTAGTGTTGTGTGTAGTGTTGTTAATTTTTTTTGTTTGCGTTGCATTTAAAAAAAAATATATAATACGGAAAAAAGAGTGCTATTGTTCAAAGCATTGCCCCTCAACCCCCCCACAATAAAGAGCCTTCAAGTTTAATTCAAGTGATCGCTGTTCAACTCCCATACCCTACTATTCCATTGTTGTTTCATTGTTTCAGTCATTGGCAAATCGTTAAATCTCACATACATTCAAGTTGTTGGGGTCCGTCAGGCGTCCGTCGCCTGTCTGTCTGCCTGGGTTCTCACCACAACGTGTTGTGGGCGCATTTCATTGGTGCTTCCGTATCGCCTGATAAAGTGTAACGGCGCCTCTTCTTTACTGATTGTTTGATTTTGTATGGCACACTTAAATGTAATTTAAATTTTTGTATTAATTTCCGGTTTTAATTTCATAACAAATTGGTTCTTGTAATATGAAATATAGATAGTCAACGCAATATAAAATTTAATGCTGTTGTTTTTTTTTTTTTGTATTTATTTATTGTAGCATTTGTTTTTAAACCTTTGCACTTTGCTAATTGTTTACACTTCATTAATTTTACAGCATTTTGCCCACGAAAGGTGGTGGCTTTTACTTTGTTTGCATCCAATAAACTCACCCTTGAAAAAAACATTTCAGAACTACATATCACTGAATTTTTAGAAAACGCATAATTTGTGTCCATAATAAAAATAATAAGTGCTTTTAAGAAAAGGAAAATACCCTGTAGGATCGGCGGAGACAACTGCCACAATAGTCCCATCTTTGATCTAGTTGTTTTGTTAGTAGTCCACCTAAAACAAGAATAAAATCACTAAAATTATCAATTAACACAAAAATAGTCCAAATGCAAAGTGGGTAATTGTATCAAAATTGTTCCAAACATAATGCACTATCCGTCATTAGTAGCAAATGTGGTCCAATTGTGTATCGATTTTTTCAGTTAAATTATAACGTTACTGACTACGTAATGTTTGGCATTTCGTCCATTGTAATGAAGAGCAAACGTTAGTGTATCGGTCTAAGGACATGGGCTGCGTAGAGAGACTCGGGTTCAAAACCACAACTCTGTAACTTTTAAATTTATATTAATTCACACACAATTTGTCTGAAAAGTCTTCGGAACGGAAAATGAAACATAGCCAAGGTATAAAATAATAAAAAATATTCGCCCGCATTAAGATTCAAACCCGGAACACACAGCTTAGAAATATATGTGACCTGGTCTATGAAAAGGGTGCAGCTCAGCATTTTGCTTAAATTTAAAAAAAAAAATTTTGAAATTTTTTACCGATTCGCATAGAATTGACCTTTAATAGTAGTTTTCCATCTGTTTCTCGAAAACATATTTTCGCACGTAAGCCTCCTTTTCATAGACCAGGTCATATACAACTAACTCTTTAGCACATTCGTTTGCAAAACCCTTTGACGTTTTTATGTAAAATTTTTATTTTAAAATAAATTTTCTAAAATATATCTGTGGACTTTTGACAAAACAACCTAAGTCGAGATAAGACAATTCTCCAGGATTTAAGTCCATTATATAAAATTTAAATGTGCTTCTATGTCGCCATGTCTCTATAATTTCTTGTTCCTGAGATATAAGGGTGTCCCATAGCTCACGCAAGATTTGAACTAGTGCGGTGAAGTGTTATGAACCAAAAGAAAAAAATAATTTGACAGCTGACACTTTTAGAAATGTATGGAAACAGGAGTTTCAACGCTGCCACAACGAAATTGAGCCACATTATTGAAAAGTAGTTAATCAGTTTTTAGGCTCCCATGAAAAGTTGCCAATTTCGAGTTAGGTTGTTTTGTCAAAAGTCCACAGATATAATTAAAATAAAAAATAACTGGTTAGGGTGTAATCTTTGGCCTGGCCAAAAATTAAATACCATACACTGCAGCATTTTTAAAATTTTGCTTGCAGGGTAGGTGCCATGTCTTCTTTTCTGAATTCGAGTAGTTTTTGCTCGGACCGTGCGCTAACTATTTTAAATAACTGTGCGAAATTTGATGGCATAACCTCAAGTAACGCTTTCTTTACAGCATTTCGAAAACTTCGACCGTATGGGAGGTGCCACGCCTTCTTGTCCGATTCAACCGAGTTTTTGCTCAGAGCTTGAATTTAGTGTCTGAGTAAAATTTGGTTGAATTATCTCAAAAATCCCTAACAGTGTAGCATTTGAAATTTTTGCTTATGTGAAAGGTGCCACGCCCCCTCGTCCGAGTGTGCCTAGCTTTTTTTTCAGACCTTGCATTTGCTGTCTATAGTGTCTAAGTGAAATTTGTTTGAATTCTGTCAAAAAACGCTTTCAGTACAGCATTTTGAATTTTTTACTTCTATGGGATTCATCCTAGTTTTTGACTCAGAAGATGACTGATCAAGAATATACGTATATATTCTTTTCTACACGTGCCACGCCTCCTTCTCTGCGTTACAAACGGAAGGACAAAGTGAATATTCTCTGCATATAGTGTGTAAAAATCGGCCGTTTTCTGGTTTCAATGTATGTAATGGTGTAGTTTTGAAATAGTCCGTCGTGCTCCTACAGGGTATGAACTCGGAAACTAACTAACATGTGTAAAGTGCATTAGGACAAAAAAATTTCAGTGAAAAATTGGTCGGCATCACGCCCCCAAAGAAAACTAATTAATCATATCTCTGAAAATATTTAACGGACATGAATAAAATTTGTTATATGTATTAAAAGTACCAGGACAAATAATGTCCATTGGAAAAATGAGCGGTGCCACGCCCTTAAAAAAATGTCATATCTCTGAAACTATTTAACGTACATAGATGATATTTGGTATATATATAACTTGCATCGAAACAATTTACATCCTTTAAAAAAATGGTTGTGGCCCCGCCCTCTGTACAGGACAAGGTAAAGCAACGCACACCGGGAAATGCTAGTAAATAATAATATTCACAAATGTATTTATAAAAGACTAGTTGCCCAGGAGCGACTTCGTTCGCCCGTTCCCAATACCCTTTAAAAATGTATGTACCCAATGTCATGTTATACGTCCCGGTGCGAGAACTTTCTAGTATCCCGGGCGAAGCCGAGGGAATTCAAATGAGAGTTTGTCTTGGAATCTGACCTGATAACATGTCTTTAGAAGTAAAAACTCATCCAAATCGGGTAACTGATTTTCGAACTATGGGATTTTTCAAGAACCATGACAAAGTCGAGGATATTTCGAACAAAATTGTTTTCTTAAACCATGCCATAGAAAATATCTATGAAAAAAAAAAAAAAAAAATCATGCAAATCGGACAAACGGTTCTAGAGTTATGTTGACACAGACAGACAGACGTTGCATTAGTAGTATGCAGTCATATATTTCGGTGGCACTTCTCTAAATGGAAACCACACTTTTACGCCTAAATTGCTGCACTTATTTTTATGAAATTCAAATAGGGATAAGCTAAACCCTAATAAAAGACCTAAAAAAGGACCTTTAACATTTTCTGTTTTATTGCACCTCCCCGCACATTATTAATAATAAGAAATTGTTTGCTTAATTTTTCAGTTGCATGGTCTCTTTAAAGTCGGATTAAAAAGGTCCGATTTTGGCAACAAGGCAAGTGCTAGTTTTTAGTAATATTCAAAAAGAAAAAACTATAAACAATTGCTAACAAAACAAAAAACTACACCACTTCGTAATTCGTTATCAACTTATTTTGAAGTAGGCTTTTCTTTACATATTTTCATTTTCGAAGAAAAACAATTCTATTTATTATAAAGCCCAAACTCCAATAGCGCGTCGGCAGTTGCAGTGGCAGTTTTCGAAGCAGTATTTTACTGCCAGTATTTGATGCCACTGCCCATGTATCCACAATAGCGCGTCGTCAGTGGCACTGGCAGTGTTCGAATATAAACTGTTTTCGCGAACAAACTCAATTATTTGTCTTTTAATTTTATCACCAAACACAAAATATAAAATTTAAATTGTCACAGATTTAAATATTTTTACAAATGACATGTTTTTCTTTTATATATTTGAAGTTCGAAAAATTCGAAAATATTCAAATGAGAGGCAGTGGCAGTGAATTTAGAAATAGAGAAAAATTGCACAGCGCTGTGTACTGCCGCTGCTGTATTGTAGTTACTTTCATATAAAGTAGTGCGTTCTAAAATGACAACTGTTTTCGAACACTGCCTCTGCCACTGCCGACGCGCTATTGGAGTTTGGGCTTAAATTTTAGCACACATCGAAAAGTCTTACCCCAGAAAGCCACATCATTTCTATATGAAGTCGTAAACTTAGTCATATTCTGCTGACGTTGCTAAATAAAATGCAATTTTTCAATATAAGTTTTCTATATAAGTTGCCATATTTACAATAATGTTTTTATCATTTCAATGTTTTGCAAAAGTTTCAATTCATGAGCGTAATTACTAAAAACTTTTTACATATTGTAAGCATGACAAATTTATAACTTTAAAGCTAATATTACGTACTTATACATAACTTTATGACAAAATGGAAACAATAGCGATAAATAATGACAATAAACGGCTTTATAAAATGCATTTATGCTGATATGGCAAAAATTTTCTAGCTTACCATATATCTCTTTTTGCATAGACTTGTCAAGAATCAAAGCAACTTACGAAAAATAGTCAAAATGCGAATTTTTAAATTTGTAGTGCTTAACTATTGAATATGGGGAAATCTCAGCAAGTGTGGACTTCGGTGTGAATAGGTCTCGGTTCGCCAAGTCAGCACCCGATGCATTTCTCATCCATTCCAACATGTCTGGGACACTTATTGGATGATGGTAAATACAAAAACATGCGTGTGCTACCACCTGGAAGCTTTATTTTTTATTTTTTTTGCCGAAATTTGAGCAAAATCCACAAATTTTGAGTGTGAATTGAATAAGCTGCTTCCGTTATTGAGCCATTACTTTTGAGGCGGTTCAGCAAATTGTTTTGGGCTTTTAGTATCTTTAACATGAATGTTAAGACGTTAGAAAAACTGCATCCCGTTGATGTGCCTCAGGTAGAACGCTAGATATAGGTCTCCAAAGTTGTGTTAATGGTTTTTACCCAAAATCTGGTAATTTTCGGTTTCTAACATGCTGCTCTGGGGGCGATTATTTTTTCGCAATATTCCTCATGAAATATGATTTCTTAATGTTATGACTAAAAGTTATGTCCAGATAAAAGGGTGTGCCACCACTGGTTCGGTGGAAACACACTTGAGAAGAAGCTCAAATGTCGATTTTTCATGCGAAATTACGTCTAAAAAAATGGTATTTTGAGGAGCACAAAAATCCGAGGGCACAAAATTGTCTCAAACCTTGCGAAATCATTGGACCTAGGGCCAATGAATATGTAAAAAAATCGCCCTTCAGTACATACTTGAACAATGGCTAAAATGTACAATTTTTTAAGATTCATCTATATATATAATGACTATGTATGTGTGTGAAACATTATCACTCAGAAACTACTAAGCCAATTGAGCTTAAAATTTGGGAATAAGTGCATCTCAGGTATGAAAATGTGTTTATGCTATACACGAAGGTTTCCGAAGACCACCCGAAGGCTTCATAGTCAAAACGAAGAATATCTAGGTACACTGGAGGGAAAATATCTATGGAAAACTTTCATCAAGTTCTAATTGATAATTTTCTGGGCCACCCGAAGTTTTCCGAAGGTCACCCGAAGGCTTGATAGTCAAAACGAAGAATATCTAGGTATACAAGAGGGAAAAAATCCATGGCGAACTATCAAAAAACTTTAACTGATAGTTTTTTGAAATTCTCGAAGGTTCCCGAAGGTCACCCGAAGGCTTCATGCTCAAAACGAAGAATACGAGAGGAAAAAAATATATGACGAACTATCAACAAACCTTAACTAATAGTTTTCTGTGACATCCGAAGATTTCCGAAGGTCACAAAAAATTATACGATCATTAGGTATGAAATATACTTCACGATCTTTTCTTACACCTACCCCAGCAATGAATTTCAATCCCATGTGAATCGAAAAAATTCGATTTAAAAAATATTTTTGTATGAAGGCCACTCTAGATAATTTTTTTTTTTTTTTTTTCAGAAAGCTTCCTTTCAATCCTCCTCCATACTTGATTTCATGAAAATCGGGGCAGCAATATGAACTTAAAAATTTTTTTATATTATGGGCCACCCTAGCTATACATAGATGCTAAATTTTATTCTTCAGAAATATTCCCTTCAATTTCCATGCTTACTTTCATGATAATCGGTGCAGTATAACCTTAAAAAAAATTTTTATGTGAGGGCCACTCTAAATATGCACCCTTAATAAAAATGTTTTAACCTAAGCTGTGCCTCTTGATATCAAAGGCAAATTCCATGTGAATCGAAAAAATACGATTTAAAAAATTGTGTGAGGGCCACCCTAAATAAAAGTTTTATAGTTAAAACTGTGCAACTTAATATAAAAACCACGTGGTGTAGAATTAATGTGAATCGATTAACCGGTATGTGAGAAAATCCGATTTAAAAAATATTTTTGTATGAGGGCCACCCTAAATATACACTCTTGCGGAATGAAAAATACTTTATAACCGATTTCCATACCTACCAAATATATATAAAAAATTTCATAAAAATCGGTAGAGCCATTTCAGAGGAGTTCAAACACAAACACCGTGACGCGAGATTTTTGACGATATTGGGGGAGGCGATCGAAAAAAGTCAGTAACGCTGGCTGTAAAATACTTCTAATGTATCTCAAATTAATAATTCGCGGTCCAAAAAAGGGTGCCACATGTTTAAAAATAACTTCTTTTTTTTCGAAAAGTCCACACTTGCTGAGATTTCCCCATATAAATGTCTTCATAAATCTGCATAAATCTACGAAAACTGTTTCGATCAAAGGTGAAACAGTAGCCGTGTTCACGATCCGGAGCATTTAGACTTGCAAAGTAGCAAAATAGCAATAATTTCCACTTGATTATGAGTAATATTAAAAGTATAAACATTGTAAGCTACAAAAAAGTGTATTTCTCTAAGAAAATCGTATGAGCAAAGAGAACGAGAGCATAAACAAAAATTTTTATTTGAAAAATGACATGATATTTTTATGCTATAGGTTTTTAGTATAGAAAATGTAAGTGTGAATGTACAAATGCTATGATGCAAGACCTTTTGCACCGGATCGTGAACATGGCTAGTATTGTTTTGAAAATCATTATTTACGAGTATTCGTCCACTCAATAAATGAAAAAAAAATGTTAACTGGAGCTAGGTACTACGTAGGCTGCTATATATATTTCTGGCCTAGGCAACAGTAATTTCAATAGCTAAAATCTGGCAACACCTGAATAAAGTTTGACATTTTTTAGCATAAACGTACTCAGAACGTTTTGACGTACGACCATCATTTGTGTTGTTTATAGTCCACTCCAATACATTCGATTTTGCATGAACACTAAGTTGTAAAAAACGTTTGTTCTCGTTGGAAACCCCATAATTTATCAATCGCTTAAATTACACTGTTGAACGGCAAAAAATTATCTGAGTTCGGACCATGAAATTATTATTCCTTGCTATTGACATAATAGAACTGCATTTACAAAATTTTCCCATCACGTCTCAATTTTCAGATAAATTGAGAAATCCAAAATCACGACTTACATCCGCGCGAAAATAAATTAAAAAATTGTTATCCGTCAGAATTTAAAAAAAAAAATGTCAAACGATTCAGAAAATAGCAATAATTTCAAATCTGAAAAAAATTTTGAAATGGGTCCGGTAGATTTTTTTGTATGCCCGTTTAATTGAAAAACTGTACTGAAAAAACCAAAAACCAACCATCTTTAATTACAAAAATCTTGCCTAAATCAATACAAAATTAAAAAAAAACTCTTCACGAGCTTGTGCGTCATTATTTTAACTTCATTTTGATGTGAAAAACTTAAGGATTGGACCATGAATAACCAACTTATTTCCTTTTGAACAAAAAATGTACATACAGAAAGTCATACAAAAGCTATTGAATTTTTGTATCATAACAACTTGGAAATAAAATACTTGTATGACTTCCTGTATGTACATTTTTTGTTCAAAAGTAAATAAGTTGGTTATTCATGGTCCAATCCTCAAGTTTTTCGCATAAAAATGAAGTTAAAATAATCACGCACAAGCTCGTGAAGAGTTTTTTTAATTTTGTATTGATTTTGGCAAGATTTATGTAATTGAAGATGGTTGGTTTATGGTTTTTTCGGTACATTTTCTCAATTAAACGGGCATACAAAGAAATCTACCGGACCGATTTCAAAATTTTTTTCAGATTTGAAATTGTTGCTATTTTCGAAATCGTTTGAAAATTTTTTTTTTTTTAAATTCTGACGGACAAAAATTTTTTAATTTATTTTCGCTCGGATGTAAGTCGTGATTTTGGATTTCTCAATTTATCTGAAAATTGAGACGTGATGGAAAAATTTTGTAAATGCAGTTCTATTATGTCAATAGCAAGGAATAATAATTTTATGGTCTGAACTCAGATAAAAACTTAAACCTGAAATTCGTTGAACAGTGTTATCAATGGAAAAATTAATTTTCTTAACTCACTGTAAACAAAACAAATAGCACTTGTACATCAAAACGTTGTGAGTACGTTTATGCTAAAAAATGTCAAACTTTATTATGGTGTTGCCAGATTTTAGCTATTGACATTAGTGTTGCCTAGGCCAGAAATATATGTAGCAGCCCACGTACTTACAACACTTTTTTGTTTTGTTGGCATCTATATTCTCAGTAATGTTTTTTGCAAGTCATTATCACGTAAACTTCAAGTTTAATCACCTTAAGTGTGTAGTATTTTATGGCATTAAATGCGTCTAAGCTCTTATCAGTACATGGAACTTATGATTATAAAAAAATTTGACAAAGTAAAATAGTAAGCTTGTTATCTTAGGTTACACACGTTTGTTTTGGCGTCTCGAATAACCTTGAATAATTGAATTTTTAATTTCCGAAGCATGTTTTTTTTTTATAAAAAAGCATGTGGGGAAATGCAAAACCATTATCAAAACAATCAAAACAAGAAAAACTACTTTTACCTTTATACTTTACGAATGAGTAAAAAAAATCACGTTTCTTTAACCCTCTTGCGTGTATATCAACTATTTAGTACGTAGAATTTAAAAGAATTTTTCTTAACAATTACGTATGGACAGTTCAATGGTGTCGAACGTGACCGTCAAACACATTTAAAGTAAAAAAAAAATTCAAAATAAAACGGATTTATATTTTGACAATAGGTTTTACTTATAGCTCTAAATTAGCCCTATAATTGGCGCTAAGGTTGATTTTGGTCAAATTTTCGTTTCTAAGATAATTGCAAAAAAATAAGGAGTTCGGACGGGACAAAAACAAACGCCGATTTCTGAGAAACCTAAGGCACTATTTTAATGTGACTAATTTTAAAATGTTGTGCATTGATGTCTCTTAAAAATGGTTTTGATTTTACCCAAAAATGATTTATACTTTTTTTAATTTAATTTTAATCACGGTCGCACGGGATGTGTCGCATGCGACATTTTTTTCCATTATACAAATTTTAAATTGAAAATGTTACAAATAACCAGGATTTCCCGGTTTACGTTGCTTCCTTCTCCTTATTTGGTGGTGAAGTTCACGTGGCATCACCAATTTTTCGAAAAGATGTTAATTGTCCCGATCCATTTTATATACTTATGTACCAAATCTCATCGCCCATTTTCCCAGTGAACATTATTTGTCCCGGGGTTAAATATTTTCAGAGATATGATGAAATGATTTTTGTAGTGGCGTGGTACTGCGACTTTTCCCAGAACACATTATTTGTCTTGGTGTTATTTGCTAATGTTCCGAAATTCATCAGAGATAAGATGACTTAATTTTTTGGAAATACCCATATATATAAATGTTACATTTTTCTACTCCCACAGTTAATTAATCATATTTTTGTATGAAATTCTTTATAATTCATTTTGTTATTTTTTTCCTTTTTCAGCACTCCATTAGTCTACTAACTTTCCATTCAATTAAGCTACTATCATTCATACTTTTACTAAATGTCACAAAATCAAAAAAGGGACAATCCTTCAGTTCGCAATCGCAAGCAAAACAATGCTGCGGATAATGCAAAAAAAGCAAATGCTGCAGACACCAAAAAGTCAAATGGTGGCGTTGTCACACAACAATCCAATACGATTTTACAAAATCAATCCGCTGCAACAGGAATATCGAAGAAAAAATCTCCAATTAACAACAATAAAGAGAAATATCGTGCTGAACGTGAAGCGCTCGTACTCTGGCGAAGTCCCATACAAACAATTAAATTTTGCTCATTAGAAATTACAGCACTTATTCAAACATATAGCAAAAAGTGAGTGCTTACATTTAATAATTGTGTTAACAAATTTGTAAAACAAATAACTTGTTTTCGTACTTTTCAGATTGTTGCAACAACGTGCACTCTTAGCTGCTTTACTAGTGTTAAGCATATTTTTAAGCATTATTTATAATACACCGGGACCGCATCAAGTCATCATTGCAATAATACGCAGAAATACATGGTTCTTTATTTACTGGATTGGCTTGGGTGTGTTGTCATCGGTTGGCTTAGGCACTGGGCTGCATACGTTTCTTTTATATTTGGGACCGCATATAGCGAGTGTAACCTTGGCAGCTTATGAATGTAATTCATTGAACTTTCCAAAGCCACCATATCCGGATGAGTAAGTTTATACGGAAAAATTTTTAAAATAAATCAGTATTAGTATTCTATTAATTTTAGCATAATATGCCCCGATGAACCGTACATAAAGAGAACTCCTGACATTTGGAGCATTATGACAAAAGTACGCCTAGAAGCGTTTTTATGGGGTGCTGGTACTGCACTTGGTGAACTACCACCATATTTTATGGCAAAAGCAGCACGACTCTCTGGCTATGATCCTGAAGATGCTGAAGATATTGTTGCTTTTGAAGAATTGAAAGCAAAGCGCAACCAAAAGGATTTAAGCATAATGGATAGGGGCAAACTCTTTATGGAACGTGTTGTTGAGCGTATTGGTTTCTTTGGTATTTTGGCATGCGCTAGTGTAAGTTTATATGTCATGTTGTTGTTTTCTCTGACATTTTAACATTTCTTTCATTTTTTAAGATTCCAAATCCACTATTTGATTTGGCTGGTATTACTTGTGGTCATTTTTTGGTGCCATTTTGGACGTTTTTTGGTGCTACATTAATAGGAAAAGCTATTGTTAAAATGCATCTGCAAAAAGTTTTCGTCATTATTGCATTTAATGAATCCTTAATTGAGCGCGCTGTAGATATGCTAGAAGTTATTCCAGTGTTTGGTGGTAAATTGCAGGAGCCATTTAAAGGCTTTCTCAATAATCAGAAGTTACGTTTACATCGACAGCGGAATGCAGCACCGACTGAATCGGGCAATATGCTTTCAAAAATATTTGAATCGTTTGTTATATTTATGGTTTGCTATTTTGTTGTATCTATAGTTAATTCTTTGGCGCAAAGTTATCATAAAAGAATACATAAAAAGGCAGCGGTGGTAATTGCAAGTAAGAAAACGAAGAAATTTGTAGCTAAAGATTAAAATATTATGTGGAGAACTTAAAGTTTTTCAGCTATGTATTTTTTTTTTTTGTGGATGTGTTCTGTTGTGTTTAGAAATAATTATAATTTATGAAAAATGAAGTAATTAGAAAATTTTTTTTCACTCTTTAACTATATTAGTACAATCATTGAAGGAACCTTAAAAGAGTGGAACTTTTGTAAAATGTTTATTATATGTAAAAAATTTTCTTTTGAATATGGAAAACTAAGATCAAAACTTTAGAATGTAGTAAGCATTTTATAAAATTTCGCATCAATTTCGTTAAATTCTTTTATTGATTGTATTATATCTTTATTTATTAAATTTTTTGTCCTTTTCAAAAATTCAGTTTAAATTTAATTAAAACTATAAGCATAGAAAAGACTAGTCCAAAGTAGTTTATTCAAGTCAAGAAATAACTTGAATTGACATTTCTTTAATTCGGTAAAATATGCATTTGAAACATACATATTTAAAGAAGTTTAAAGAAAAATTTAATAATTTGTACTTGTTGGTTAAACAAAAATCTAAAAAATTAAAACAGAAATGCATAACATTATATACTTAATGCTAATTAATTGTTATAGTATAAATTAAAGCGATTTTTAAAATTTAATCGAAGTGTCGCATATTAAGACTTTGGGCCAAATAAAAAGTGAGAACAAACAAACTATTAAGAATGAGTAGCAAAACTGAATAAAAATTTTATATAAAAAAACTAAACTGCATTGTTATTGAAGTAAGTAGAAAGTTAACAAAATAAAGGGTCACTTAAATACATTTTAGTTTAAATTTGATCTGTTGTTGTTTTAGAAGAATTAACTTGCAGTAATGTCAACATGTTTCTCGTTTTCTTACATAAATTTCTATACCAGTAAAAGTCAAAATCAGCCGATCAATTAAAACAAAAGTTTGCTTAGTTCATGCTTGTTTATTTCTTTTTAAAAAATTCAAAGATGAAAGACGATTAGCAATCCATCGTAATTTAGACGAGAAAACGTAAAATAACTGGTAAAAAGTCGAAAGAAACTCCGCCACCAACAAAACAAGAAATTCATCATGATATTCTTTACGGCTTTCGGGGTCAATTTAAGCCAGTACAAATTTTCAATGAATGCCAAACTGCAATTGGAACGAATTCACCATCTGTTCAGACTGTTTAAAAGATACCAGGCTGGATATTTTTATGTAGAGGACGAGCCAGGATAAGGTCGGCCAAAATCTTCGATCGTTGAAGCAAACACTCCTATTAAATCAAGACAACAAAAGTGACCATGTCTGTTTACTTCACCAGAACAAAAATCTTAGCTGCTATTCTGGACAGACAAAAGTTATTTAAAATTTGCTGAAAAAAAAAAAACTTTTTCGCTAATACTAAGATCATTCTGGGGTCGAAGGAATACTCCCAGTGCCATATTTACCGGATCTGGCGCCTTGTGATTTCTGATTATGTGTTTCCAAAAATTTCAAAAAATGTATTACACAGCTACACAACAAAAATATTTTGCAATTCACGATGAACTCGAATCAAAAATCAGGTGTACTTCCAGGAAATCGTGTACATAATTTTTGGCAATGGAATCGGATAGTCAACATTTTTGCCCATTTTCCAATTGGATTTTTAAGTTATCATCAACTTGAGTAGAGGTAAATTATATTTGTTATTTAAATGTACGTGGGCTGTTATATATATTTCTGGCCTAGGCAACACTAATGTCAATAGCTAAAATCTGGCAACACCATAATAAAGTTAGACATTTTTTAGCATAAACGTACTCACAACGTTTTGATAATTTAAGCGATTGATAAGTTATGGGGTTTCCAACGAGAACAAACGTTTTTTACAACTAAGTGTTCATGCAAAATCGAATGTATTGGAGTGAAACTAATGCCCAAGGATGCCTCAATCTCACTGTATGTCACATGACGATCTTGCATTATCAGTTCACGCACGGCATCAATGTTCTCTGGCACAAAGGCCGTTTTTGGACGGCCTTCACGGAATTCGTCTTTGAGCGAGCGTCGGCCACGATTGAATTCATTAAACCAGTTTTTCACAGTCCTATAGGATGGTGCTTCATCGCCATACAAAGATTTAAGTTCATTGATGCACTCTTGTCGTGATAATCCACGTCGAAAGTTGTGAAAAATGATCGCACGACGAAAATGTTCACGAGTTAATTCCATTTTTTTGCCAAATTGATTTTTTCAAGTCACTGTAAGCAACACAAATGATGGTCGTACGTCAAAACGTTCTGAGTACGTTTATGCTAAAAAATGTCACTTTATTATGGTGTTGCCAGATTTTAGCTATTGACATTACTGTTGCCTAGGCAAGAAATATATATAGCAGCCTACGTAAATACATGCAGCTTATGTGTCATTTATTTATGACGAATAGTACGGGTCGTATGAGTTATATTAAATTTAATGCTACAAAATTAATTAAAAAAACCGAAATTTTGCGTCCCACTAATTTTGAATGTAAAAAATGTCAAATTTGACATAATTTGGAATAATTCGTTACTGTCTGACGGTTACTAAATGTTACTTAGGTAACTGTTTTTATTAAAGCATTGGCCAACGAAATCGCTTTACCTTCACTGTCCTTGGCAACAATAATTGAATTCAGACCAAAATATGGATATAAAAAATGTTTTTAAATATACTTATCTAGAATGGTTCGTCAGAAAAGAAGAGAAAATAAATACAAAACAAGTGCACTGGAGTCAGAGTTATATACTTATGTATATGGTATATCGTATAAGGTTACGAAGCTTCTGCGAGGTGATAGAAAAGGGCTAAACTAACAAAAAATTGCACCTGAGGGTACCCCCAAATGCACCCCTGAAGAGTTATAGGGTTAAACTGATTTTCCGACCTATTTTAGAAGAAAAATTTCTTGGGTCACCGTTGCGTTTTGGATAAAACTTTTTTTCAAAAAATGTTTGCTAATTGTATGAGCTTTCTGAGAGAGATTTCGCAAACTTTTGGACCTTTAAAGTTGATATTTTAATTTATTTCCTTTTTTTGACTTTGGCGGCCATTTAAGTACAAAAAAGTTCCAATTAACATAACTTTTTATAATTTTTTTTTTTGGAATCCTCGTAAAATTTCTTTTAATTCTTTAATGCATGTCATAACAAATTTTTTGATTGAGGTCAAAAAAAAAAAAACCTCTCTCTTTGCCCGTTCTGTTCAGCAGCATTTTAAACTTCAAATTTTGGCTATTTTTTGGGATTTTTGAAATTTCAAGAAGTGATTTTTTCTTATTTTACATATGGGTGATTCTTAGATAACTGTGCTTTTTCGAGTTGTAAAATTGGCAGATCATTTTTTTGGATTTTTGCAAGTTTCTTCATGCTATCTTGTGTAAACACACTCTTAAAACTCACCTTTTAAGTAGATCAACTACAAGTGTGAATTTACGACTTTGAAGTCGAAATTAAGAAATTTTGCTGCCACGTTTGTGACTAAATTGCCACGTTTGTGACATTTTAGCCACAGTATGGAAAAATGATGGTTTTGAAGCGTTTTGATGAGAGATATATTGCATATAATGACAAATTTACACTTCAAGACTAATTTTGCAACAGGGTAATGTCTCCGGTGGTCCATTTTTTTTATCCCCTACCGCCCTTAATATCAACTATGGTTTTCTTTCCTCTGTTTTTATAGTCGTTTATGGTGGATAAGGATCTCCTAATTACGAATCTGATCTTGATTTTTTTCTATTACATCAGTATCCTTAGTTATCCTTGCTCAAAAGTGAAAAAATCACAGTTTTGACATCTACTTAAGAAAAACAGCAACAAGTAAAATTAATTTTTGTCAATGGATTCAGACAGCCAAATTCATTAACAACAAGACATGATTTACCGTTTTTCAATTGGATTCCTAGTTTCCGAGTTATAAGCCTTTTAAAAAAGGATATCTCTCAATAACACACAAAGAATTTTCTGGACCGAAAAATTGACAAAAATGGAAAGTTTTATTATTTTTATCAAAAATATATTTTATCACGAAAATTTTAAGCTCTTGCAAGACTAAAATCGGATGAAAAAATAAGGCTCTATTGTAGATTTAGTGAATGCACAGATGAAATTTTGATTCTGATAGTTTGCAAAGCAATAGTTTCGTACGGTCATTCACTAAATCTAGCATAGAACTGTCATTTTTCATGCGATTATAGTCTGCAAGGTCTCGAAATTTTTGTAATTAAATATGTTATTGATAAAAATAGTAAAACTTGATTTTTTGTAACTTTTCGGTCTCGAAAAATCCTTTGTGTGTTATCGAAAGATATCCTTACTTTAAACGCTTATAACTCGGAAGCTGGGAATCCAATTGAAAAACGGTAAATTATGTCTTGTTGACAATGAATTTGGCTGTCTGAATCCATTGACAAAAATTAATTTTACTTGTTGTTGTTTTTGATCTATAGCTTTAAGTAGATGTCAAAACAGTGATTTTTTCACTTTTGAGCAAGGATAACTCAGGATTCTGATGGTGTAGAAAAATTTTTGTATTGAAAACATAATTAATAGCCTTCAACTAAACATCTGTATACTCAAATCAATTTTATATGAAAATATATTTTTTTGCAAACTGAAAAAGTGCCACGTTTGTGACATTTTTGATGAGCCACGTTTGTGACATTTTTGCAGTTTATCGCTCATTGTAAAGCACGCGTTTGAGTTCAAGATTTTTCCGAAAGAATTTGGGGTCATGCATGCAAATCCTACAAAAAAATTGTTTCATGCATAAAATAAAATGTACTACCTGGGAGTGCCGAGTACCACGTTTGTGACCATAATTTAAAAAAAAAACTGTTTTTGTTTATAAACTGCCCTATAAAACGCAAACAGATTTCTTTTTGGACTCGTCTTGACACGATGACCTTTGGGTGATGGATAGTGATCAGAACTAATGCATATGTATTGCAATCTATTGACTGAAACAGTAGTACCATGCAATAGTAGCATAATGCTTTCAAGAAATTTTTTTTCCTAAACTAGGGGACAGTTTTCAATTCGAAATTGTGCCCTCTAAAAATTATTTAAAACTGCAGATGAGCTCAGAATATTGTAGCCTTAAGTATTTACTTAATATGTGTAGTAACTTGTTTTCCGTTCTATTTCCGTTTTTTTGTCGTTTTTCATCGTTTTGTTTATAAAAAGTAGGGGTAGGACATGCCAAGTTTGTGACATTTGGGGTATATTTGCAAACTCTCACAGCAGACCAATAATTATTTGGTGGTAAAATTGATCCGCTCTGTTAGAAAAACATAGTTTCTAACTTATAGCGTCATTTTTTGTGAAAAAAAAGCCTACTGTATAGGTGAAATCGCCAGAGGACACAAAAAGTACAGTTATCTGAGAATCACCCATATGTAATTGATTTCGTTTTTAATTTTTATATTTTTAAGCATTAATTTGCCTTTAAAATGATCCTCTTGAACCTTATAACTCTTCAATTTTAGGAGTTATGGGAGTTTGAAGTCTGTCATCTCATTTCTCCGTTCATAGTAGTCGTACCCCATATCTGAGTATAACAAATTTTTCGCAAGATTGTAAGCTATTTAGATGCCAACTTTCACCTCTTGCTTTATCAGACCATTTGATACTTTAGGAAGTTTCCTATTTGGTTGATATGCAACCCCACATTTTACTTATATTTTTATTATATTTTTGTTTTTCTTTTATTTGATCAACCCCCAAATTGTATCTCATTTCGAGCAATAAGCTTGCATACCCACATTCCACTGACTCTCTTTTGGTATGCTCAATTTTATTCATACACATGGCATTTGAAGTGCAAAATGTTTGCTATCCCTCTTTTAGTTTCAATGCTGAATGTCAGTTTTTTTGGATTCCAGACATTTCATTTCATTTTTTTGTTAACTTAAATCATGCAACAGGCAATATAAAGTTTCAGTTTGGAACTGTAATTGCAAGAGAACACAACCTAAAAAATACGACTGGTGTTAAAAGATAAAAAACCAAATAGTTTAAAGAAAATTGAAAAAAGTTTTTCATAAATAAAATGTTGAAAAAAACACAAACCTTACGAAAAATATCCCAAAGTGATAATAATAAAAATAATGTGTAAAAAAAGCCAAAAAGTTATTAAGTAATAAAAGTCTCCAACAACGCATAAACGACGACGACGATTGCAAGTGCGAGTACTTGCAATTATCCAGGGAAATGGATTTTCAAAATCGCAACAATGGCGGAAATAAGTTTGTCTGTCCCAGTGATAGACAGCTGGCATTAAGAGCAAAGTAAATAATCTAATTAACTCAAACAAGGCAAAAATATATATGTACTTATGTATGCTTTTTATTGACATGTGGTTATGATGGGGGAATGTAATTAAATCTATTATAACTGATATATGGATGGAATAAAACGAAAAAAGGAAAAAAAAAATTTTTTTGCTATCATCACGCACAAAAGAAATAGCACCCCATCATACTCGAATGTCTCGTATAATAAAAGGATGAATAATTTTGATCTTTAATGTCAAGTGCATATAAATTCATATGGCTTATGTATGTATATAAGTTATGTATATAAAAAAAACTTAACTCATAAATATTTATTAGCTATATGATATTTTGCTCTATACACATTAATCGGCAAAATTTGTGGACATATGTCCACAATAATCGCACAATAGTTGCCACATAAACAGCTGCATATGTCCATATGTATGTATGTACTTTATTGATAGCAAAATCATGCAATATTGACGGATTTTAGTGCAAAATAATATAAAAATAAAAATGTTCGTAAAGCATATTTTATAAAAATTTCTATGGTCCTCAAGCAGACATTTCCATGTCTAAGAAATTAAGAAAAAAAAAAACAATAAAAAATCGAGGGTGGGACCACAACGCACCGGTTTCAATTTTACTGCACATGCATATACCCTTGAGCCATAAATATAAGCAGCATTTCATTGTTGGGGAGCGTCTATGGAAGATTAGTTAAATTTCCTTCACTCTCTCTCTTTTTTGTCTCTCACGCGCTTTTTACCTCTTTTTTTATATTTTTCGCTCAAAATTTTAACAAGGTGAATGGAGTATCGCACATATGGGTATTGCAAAACAAAATATTACTAAAACTATTTAGGTACTATAGAAACAATTATGCCCATGCATGGTACACTAAAGATTACCGCCGGACTCATTGGTCGCACTCAGAACTTCTGATCCAGAATATACTGCAAAAACTTTTGAACCCTTGGTCTTTTCTGTTTTAATTTTACAAAAAATCTAATAATCGATCTTTTAGAAAACCTGATCGAATCGTAAAATATTTGCATTGAATTGCACTTGCCTTATTCATATAGCTTTAAAAAAGCCTGTGTTATAGGAGCTGTGAGGAAAATCCTTCACCTCTATTTAATATGAGGCTATCAGTGCAACACTGTCCTAACCTTCAATTCGTTAAAAAAGCAAAAGCACATAACCTGTGTCGACACAATCACAAGATAGCCTCATACTATATATAAAAGTTCAAGTTTGTGCGTTGTTTATAGACTCGAAAGCCACTTGACCGATTTCGATGAAAGTTTCAGAGTATGTTAGTTTAGATCAGGAGAAGGTTATAGGCTAGAAAATGGGCGGTACCACGCCCCTTTAAAAACATAATTCCACATATCTCAGAACCGTTTTGATACAAGGGAGGGAAATTCGGCACTAAGCCAAGTAACACTTATAAAAAATAGGTGTTGCTAAGCCCCTTAAAACGAAATTTGACATATCTCTGAAACTGTTCTAAACATATGGAAAAAATTTATTGTACGTGTAAAGGGCACCGGAAAAAATAGCGTCCACGAGGAGAAATTGGCGAAATCAAACCTTGGAAAATCATCATTGCTATGAAACTATTTGACACACATGAGTAAGGTTTGGTACACATGTAAAAACACCGGGACAAAGATGAGGCAATGCTCACCGGGTAATAGCTAGTTGTGAAATAAGTTTTTCGACCAAATTTGTTAATTTTTTTCTTCATGCAAAATGAAGATAAAGGAGTGACTTTCTTAAGACTTCAAAATAATTAAGGAGTGGTATCATGATAATCATTAATTAGTTTCAATAGAAATTTCGCGATAGCAACTAAACCGCGAGAGATAAAGTTGCCATATGTACACAGAAAAAACCATATTGTCAATAGTGTCAGAAACGTGGTTATTTTAACTACGTTGCTTTGAGCATGGCTCGTGCGTAGCAGTTTTAACAATGCGCGTTGCTAAATAAAATATAAAAAAAAAAATATATTTTTTATTATTTTTTTAATTCTAATTATTTCCTGTCAACAACAATGAAACTGATATTAGGTCCGTTCGTTCAAAAAAGCTTTTTAAATATTTGTAAATATTTATAAAGTTTTACCACAAAAAACGTTCGTTGAAACAAAAACTTGATATTTGCGTCACGAAAAATGAGAGTAAAAAACAGCTGATCATTTCCCCTTCAAATAAAAATTTAAATTTTTACCCAGAAAAATTTTTTCTGGGCAAAACTTGAAGACTGTCAAATAAAAATTATTTGTCAGAAGTTGTTTACATTTTGAAAAAAAAAAATAAAATTTGAAAAATAAATTAAAAGAAAAACGTATTTCTGTGCTTTGTGTTAACAAAAAAAAGTTAAATGAAGTTAAGGATGGATGTTGGTTATTTTTGCAGCACGTTTTAATACACCAAAATAGGTAATTAAATGTGCACTAACAGGTGTTCTGACTTTTTTATTTATTTTCTTGGCAGTCTTCAATTTTTTCCCATTTTTGCGTTCGTTGATTCTTTGTGGTGTTTTCAGCTACTCAGAGATATTTCTGTTCTTAGCCTCAAAAAATTTTTAATATGACAGTCTTCAAGTTTTACCACAAATTTTCAACGAACGGACCTATATGTTCTTTTTAATTTTTACTTTAATTAAATAAATACTTTTTTGTTTTGTATTGGGGAGGTTTGAACCTGGAACCTGCCGTATGATAGATGCGGACATTAACGAACTCAGCCACTGCCATCATTATTGTGACTTTGACTGAAAGTCTATTTATTTTCAAATTAGCTTCTACCACGTTCTTGAGTGTTTTGACTACGTTTCATAGCCGATTTGGATTTTACTACGTTTCGTGGTGTTTTGACTACGTTTCGTTGCTGATTTGGATTTCACAACGCTTGGCAACCAGCGTTGCTAAATAAGTTGTAAAATCCAAATCAGCAACGAAACGTAGTTAAAACACACACGAACGTTGTACAAACTCATTTAGTAACGCAAGTTATGCTTCGCTCTGTGTAGTAGGGGCTTATGTTAAAAGAAGCATAAAGGCGTTAGGAGTATAGGTGTGTCGTCTATTTTACTTACTTATGTATATTAGATCTTATCTGGAGTGAAATTTTCACTTCTGTCAAGCTTCAAATCCACTTTGTAACTGCTAGATTGAGTTCAGCGTCGTGTGATGAAACTAATACGATATGAGGATGCTTTTTTCACTATAGACTTTCTAGAGCTTCGAAGTACGTATTTTGGTGAGCTTTTTTCTTACTATATTACAATGGAATGGGTTGGGTCCCATTAGTTTGGATCTTCACAAGCAGTTTTCGTACATTTCACCATACTCGTCTCTTTTTTTGTTTCGAAGTATTATTCCTGCGATTATTTTTCCGACTTCGGTAAATTAAGAAAGAATATATACCGAATATATCATTTATGCAGCCATTCACTAAACAATAAATTATGGTTTACGAAAGATTCTCGTAAGATCTATGGCTGTTTTTTCCTAGAAACTTGTAGTTACACTGGCCAACTTTTTAAATCAAATACCCCATAGTGTTAAATAATTTCAACAGTTCATTTGTTTGAAAAAGGTTGATATACAAAGAGGGTTAATGCACATTCATATCTTTGTACTTGTAGGTGCACCTCCCCTCATTTACATATCTGCACTTTTTTGTTCAGTTTATGCAGGCCTTGTATTTTTTTAATTCCATGAAATGTGTATGTAAATTGTTAAAGTCACAGGTTCAAATTTCAATTAATAGTTTTTTTTTTGGAGGCCAAAGCAAAACAGTTCCTTATTTTTTTTAATTTTGCCCCTATAAATTGATTGGATTGAAAGGTCGGATTATAAGCAAAATTTAAAGTTCATTTCCCATTCATTTAATTATATTAAAAAAACTCTTTAATATTGTAAGTATGTTAGTAATTATTCAGTCTTCAGAAAACATCCGGATTATTGTTGTTTATTGGCTATTCATTCAGTTCATTACGAATATTATCGTTTGAGGCAAACAATGGAGCGTTTAAAATCCGACACAATGTTTCGATTTAAACTTCAATTTTTATACCCTACACCCAGGGGTATACTTTGTCCTTCCGTTTGTAACGCAGAGAAGGAGGCGTGGCAGGTATAGAAAAGTATATATATTCTTGATCAGCGTCACCTCCTGAGTCGATATAGCCATGTCCGTCTGTCTGGCTGGCTGGCTGGCTGTGTGTTGAAATACACTTTTTGGGAAAACTGAGCGAGATAATTCAATGAAATTTGGTACACTGCCTCCGTCGTCAAAGTTAGCTCGGGGGATTGAAAATGAGCAAAATCGGTCAACGGACACGCCTACCGCCCATACAAAAATTATATTCAAAATGCAATTTTAGAAGTATTTTTCACGACAATGCAACCACAATACATATAAGTACTACGAATTGTAAGCGCAAGCTCTGATAAAAAACTGAGCGAATTCGGACAAGAGGGCGTGGCACCACCCATATAAGCAAAAGCTTCAAAACGCTATACTGAAAGCGTTTTTTGAGATATTCGAACCAACTTTGACTCAGACACTAAGAGTCATAAATGAAAGCTCTCAGCAAAAATTGGTTGAAATCGTACAAGGGGGCGTGGCACCTCCCATATAAGCAAAAATTTCAAAATTATATACTGAAAAAGTTTTTTGAGATAATCCAACTAAATTTCACTCTGACACTAAAAACTATGAATGCAAGCTCTGAAAAAAAACTGGGTGTACTCGCACAAGAGGGCGTGGCACCTCCCATATAAGCAAAAGCTTCAAAACGCTTTACTGAAAGCGTTTTTTGAGATATTCGAACCAAATTTGATTCAGACACTAAAAATTATAAATGAAAGCTCTCAGCAAAAATTGGGTGAAATCAGACAAGGGGGCGTGGCACCTCCCATATAAGCAAAAGATTCAAAATGCTATACTGAAAGAGTTTTTTGAGATAATCCAACAAAATTTCACTCTGACACTAAAAACTATAAATGCAAGCTCTGAACAAAAACTGGGTGTACTCGGACAAGAGGGAGTGGCACCTCCCATATAAGTAAAATTTTCAAAATACTGCAGTGTAGGGTATTTATTTTTTGGCCAGGCCAAAATTTACACCCTTACTAGTTTTGAAGTTACTATACATACTCCAAAGTTGGATCCCGTATGTCCAGATGAACTTTAATATCGTATGCCGACCTTGGTCCATTCGTTCCAAGCAAGCCTTGGATATAAGTGAAACTCTAGATACTTGGCAAATACCCACGTAAAACTCATTCTCTTGAACTCTTCTTTAATCTCGTCACAAGATTGTTGTCTTATACAGTGCGAATTCGTTGCGATTTTTGTGTTGTTGTTTTCTGTCATTCGTCGGAATAATATATGGGCATAGATGATTTCGAAAAAGGAAAGAAATATTTGCGCTTTTAGGTTGCGGAAGTTTAGTTTACTACAAGTAACTATTCACTTCGTTCATGATTCCACTTTCTACTTGAAGAAATATGGGGCGTTATCATGTAGAAAATTGCTCAAGAATTTTTTCTTAGACTGCAATGAGAGAAAAAAGTATGGAGTGTTTAATCCTGATAAGGCCCATGATGTTGCTACTACTCTGAGTGCGATTGTCAAGTAGCTTTTCTCCAGGAAATAAGTCGTCCCGATACAGTAGCACAAGACTGTTGATCGAAGCATTGTTAATGTTTCTTCGGCAATAGTTTATTTTATGAATTAGCTTAGCTGTGCTCTATTTTATTTGTGATGGGAGTGCTATCTTATAAGCAACCTCTGCTTACTTTATTTTAGGAATGTGTATTGTCTTTACTTAAATTGTGTCACAAATTTAAATGCCCCCGTTATTTTTTGCTCCTCATCTGATTAGATTAAAAACCGGATGGAGCAGCACAAAAGTCAATGAACCCTTACGCCCGGAAGAACAAGCTGCCATCATATCAGTTATACGTCGCAATGAGGAAATCGAAATTTCTGAACGACAAAGGGTGGGCCGCTTAGTTGAGCGTGTAGAAAAGATAAAACTTCGAGCCAATGATCGCGGTCCAAACTGTTGTCGGCTATGTGGCGATACTTTTGGATTACTTGGACCAACACGAATTATTTGCGAGGATTGTAAAAAGCCAGTCTGTGCAAGGTGTAGTGTTGATATCAATATTCGTTATCTTACGAAAATCAAAGTCCGAGAAATCTGGCTATGTCGTATTTGTTCTGAGACACGTGAAATGTGGAAGAAGTCAGGAGCATGGTTTTTTAAGGGGCTTCCAAACTATGAGGTACCAAGTAGCGCAAGCT
This sequence comes from Calliopum simillimum, assembly GCA_951812925.1. Taxonomy (NCBI): domain Eukaryota; kingdom Metazoa; phylum Arthropoda; class Insecta; order Diptera; family Lauxaniidae; genus Calliopum; species Calliopum simillimum. The sequence continues at coordinate 110,522,163 of OX638372.1, forward strand.
CAACTCCAACACACAGTCATATGGGGGGTATAAATGCATCCGTAGACGTTAGCGTGCAACGTGCGTCACATAGTTGTACAACCACACCTACCAGAAATGTACGTGTTAAGAAGCTAACCATCAAAGTCAACGACAGCAGCAGCTCTGATGATGAACAGCGCAATGATGAGGAACCGAAAGCTGTTGAAACTTCCAATGATAAGCAACAGGTCGATACATTACAGCGCGAAGATAGTTTTCGCATAAAGCGCACATTTGGCTCGTTTCGCAGTTTTATCGACGGTGGAGAGCGAAAACTTTCCAATTCGTTCTTTTTCAATCGACAGGTATCTAAATTCGATAGCAGTCCACAAGATTTAGATACTATATCGACAGCATCGACAGTAGGGACAGCAATATCAGGATCACGACGTGAAAGCAGCTACACAAGACGTGGTTCAGTATCATCTTCATGGTCGATCAGTGATAGTTCATCTGGAAATTCTGGTGGTACTGCTTTAAGTAGCAATAATCAAATGAATACACACAATTGTCGTGATCCACTCTTGGGTTGGCTTGAAGTTGCTATCAGTTATCGTGAGAGTTATAACACTATAGATTGTACAGTTGTTCGGGCAAGAGATTTGCCACAAATGGATTCAGTTGGGCTTGCAGATCCGTATTGTAAATTGAATATCATAACACCAGAGGCAAATACGAAGTATACGCGTTGGCAGCGTACAAAGACAGTGCATAAGACGAGAAATCCCGAGTTCAATGAAATGGTACAATTTGTTGGTGTGGAACCAGAAGAGTTGGGTAATTCACTACTTTATATTGTAATTTTTGATGATGACAAGTACGGACATGACTTCTTGGGCTCAGCTAAAGTTTGTTTATCAACGGTAAGTCTATAGAAGCTTTAATATTTATATAAACGATTAAATAAATATAATGAAATTTAAAACTTTTAGGTTCACAACACCAATCAGTATCGAGTATCGGTACCACTTGGAGCTGAAGACCAGTACAGTAATGAAGCAGAACTTTCACAAGAATGGACACGTGGAAAAATTTTAATGTCTCTTTGTTATAATACCAAAAAGAGGGCTCTAGTGGTTAATATTAAGGAATGTAAAAACTTAATACCCATGGACAACAATGGAAGTTCCGATCCATTTGTTAAATTGTAAGTTTATACAAGTTTCAAGCATGCAAGAATATTTGTTATGTGCCTTTAAAAATTTAGTGCTGGTTCTTGTTGAATTTAGGACGGTCGCGTGGCTTCACTGATAGTTACTTCATTTGAAGTCTTGAATGAGATTGGCAATCGAATCAAATGCAATTGCGGTCGACGCTATCAAAAGCGGTAATTTAGTCAATGAATGTGAAATATAATGTGGCCTGCTACTCGTTAATTTGCTCCACTATAACCAGTGGCGGATCCAAGGGGGGGGGGGGGCGCGATCGGCTCCCCTCTCAAACCAAGTGAAAGAAAAAGTAACTTATTTTGAAGAAGTGCTTTTGTCAAATTTTTTTTGCCATTTAACCTGTATCTTATCTCGACTTAAGATGTTTTGTGAAGAAAAAACTATTTTCTTATATCGATTTATGTTGTTTTGTGAAAAGCATTTGTAAAAGTTTTTTGTTGTTGCAAACGCTTGAATTTTTTAACCTATTTGAGATAAGATGTTTTGTCAAATGCAATTCGAAATAAAACATCGAGATAGGTTGATTTTCGATTCCATATCTCTGCGACTAAAAGTCATAGAGACCTGGCGATTCCACCAAAAGAAGCGTATTTAAGTTTTATGTTTATGATTAAAATTAAAAAAAATTATCTTATTTCGAGCTAAGTTGTTTTGTCAAAAGTCCACAGATATTAATTTAATGAACTAGATAGATAACCATAAAAAGTGTGAACTGCAGTCCTGAATTTATGTATTTTTTTTTCAACATTTCCACTGGAGATTTAGCTGTAATAAGACCTATATATATCGTCGTGGTTTTCTTTTTCTTCTTAATATTTATCTTCCATTTGCTTTGTTTTGAATTGTCACAGCTAAAAAGTGTCAGTTTGTTGAAAATAGCCAAAATCGGTATGGTTAATCAAGTGATTGACGCCTATATTTAGAGCTAAATATCGAAACAGTCATAAATAACTTCATAAATCTCCTCTGGATACGTAGTATAAGAAACAAAGAAATTAAAGCTAAAATAAAAAATCCAGCAATTTCAATTACTTACTTCAAAAAAACTTAAATAATAAAATATTCAAAAATATAAGTGAAAAAAGAAGAGAATAAAGTTCTAATGTGGTTAACAATGACAATTGTCAGTAAACTATCAGAAGCACAGACCAAGCTAAAAAGTTTAAACGGTTATCTTTGCTTAGTAGTTTGTTGTTATTTCAGTCTGGTTAACCTAGGCAGCGAAAACAAGGCATAAGATTAAAAAATAACTTCTAATTCGAAATAAATATTGGCTAACAAATTTGATTTTTGTTTTTTTACAGACAACTTAAACCGGATGCTCACAAAAATAAAAAATACAAAACTGGCGTCAAATGGCGCACACTCAATCCTGTCTTTAATGAAGAATTTTTATTCGAGGCCAGTCCGCATGATCTAAACAAGGAATCGTTAATTTTAACAGTTTGGGATAAAGATATTGGCAAAAGTAATGATTTTCTTGGTAGCCTTGTAATCGGATATAATAGCAAGGGTGAACGGCTTCAGCAGTGGTTGGATTGTATACGGCTTCCCGATCAATTTCACGAGAAATGGCATTGTTTGTCTGGTGATAACCCAACACATTAGAAAATTTGATTTATTTTTTAAAAGACGTAATTAATATTTTAGTTTATACAAGCACTATTTTGTACGTTTAGTATATTTAAGAGAATCATAATTCCAAATAATTTATTGTTGCCAAATTGACTCTTGTAATATGCATTTATTTCCAAATTTTTTAAGTGTCCTTAAAGGAAATAATCGTAAAAACTTTATATGATATATTATCTTTATTCAATAATAATTATTTAATATAATGAAAGCATAAAAAATATGTAAATTTATCTTCTTAATATTAGAGTTTATATGTATTTATTTTCACTATATGTTAATATCGATCAGGGAGAGGAGCAGTGTCATTCTCGCCATATAACATAATACTAAGTATCTCCAAACATTTTTGATGCATGTGGATAAGATTTGGAACTGAACAAATTTGCTTTGCAACGCCCAAAAAAAAAAAAAAAATTTCAATTTGAGTGATAGTTTTCGAGATATGGCATTTTTCCTAAAAAATATATTATAAACCTGAAATTTTATAAATTAAATTAGAAAGCCCATTTTATTTCCTTTCATTTGATATGCAACATGTATCTGAAATTGCATCATTAATAAATTTTTATAGAAAAAAAACAAAAATAGACCAAATCAATTTGCTTGAAATTAGGAACTTTAAACAACAACAATGCCAGAATAAACAACAACAAAAACAACAACAACTACTACTACAACAACAACAACTACAACAACAACAACAACAACAAAGAGGATCAGCTACTTGTACAAGCGCAGCAGCTACTTATTATATTAAAACTAGTAAGGGTGTAAATTTTGGCCTGGCCAAAAAATAAATACCCTACACTGCAGTATTTTGAAAATTTTACTTATATGGGAGGTGCCACTCCCTCTTGTCCGAGTACACCCAGTTTTTGTTCAGAGCTTGCATTTAAAGTTTTTAGTGTCAGAGTGAAATTTTGTTGGATTATCTCAAAAAACTCTTTCAGTATAGCATTTTGAATCTTTTGCTTATATGGGAGGTGCCACGCCCCCTTGTCTGATTTCACCCAATTTTTGCTGAGAGCTTTCATTTATAATTTTTAGTGTCTGAATCAAATTTGGTTCGAATATCTCAAAAAACGCTTTCAGTAAAGCGTTTTGAAGCTTTTGCTTATATGGGAGGTGCCACGCCCTCTTGTGCGAGTACACCCAGTTTTTTTTCAGAGCTTGCATTCATAGTTTTTAGTGTCAGAGTGAAATTTAGTTGGATTATCTCAAAAAACTTTTTCAGTATATAATTTTGAAATTTTTGCTTATATGGGAGGTGCCACGCCCCCTTGTACGATTTCAACCAATTTTTGCTGAGAGCTTTCATTTATGACTCTTAGTGTCTGAGTCAAAGTTGGTTCGAATATCTCAAAAAACGCTTTCAGTATAGCGTTTTGAAGCTTTTGCTTATATGGGAGGTGCCACGCCCTCTTGTCCGAATTCGCTCAGTTTTTTATCAGAGCTTGCGCTTACAATTCGTAGTACTTATATGTATTGTGGTTGCATTGTCGTGAAAAATACTTCTAAAATTGCATTTTGAATATAATTTTTGTATGGGCGGTAGGCGTGTCCGTTGACCGATTTTGCTCATTTTCAATCCCCCGAGCTAACTTTGACGACGGAGGCAGTGTACCAAATTTCATTGAATTATCTCGCTCAGTTTTCCCAAAAAGTGTATTTCAACACACAGCCAGCCAGCCAGCCAGCCACCCAGCCAGCCAGCCAGCCAGCCAGCCAGACAGACGGACATGGCTATATCGACTCAGGAGGTGACGCTGATCAAGAATATATATACTTTTCTATACCTGCCACGCCTCCTTCTCTGCGTTACAAACGGAAGGACAAAGTGAATATACCCTGGGTGTAGGGTATAAAAATTTAAAATTTTTATGAAAAATTGCGCGCGCAATTTGGCTAGCAAACTATGTGTTGGATATATTATAGATTGATCCGCGGCCGAAGGCCGCCGCGTAGTCAGTGTTGGATTTTTGGGAGTCTTAAATCCTGAGCTGCGGCCGCAGGCCGCCCAATTACCCCTACTCGTATGTAAAATTACTGTTGTTGTAGTAGTAGTAAAGTTGTTGTTGTTGTTGTCCGTCCTGGCATGGTTTTTGTTTCAAGTTCCAAATTTGAAGAAAATTGATTTGGTCCATTTTTGTTTTTTTGTATAAAAATTTATTAATGATGCAATTTGAGATACATGTTGCATATCAAATGAAAGGAAATAAATTAGGCTTTCTAATTTAGTTATTAAAATTACAGGTTAATAACATATTTTTTAGGAAAAATAACGGTTTTTGCGAAAAAAAATGGGGTTAATTTTTGAAAAATTGTCATATCTCGAAAACTATCACTCAAATTGAAATACTTTGTATAGCAATTATATAGCCCGGTAAAAAACCTTTCATATGACACCAATATTTTTGAAATCCATCGAGGGGTTCCCAACTTATACCGATTTTTATAAGAGATATATCCCGATCTTCCGATGGCTATATCTCCGAAAGTAGATCTGCTCAGAGGTTGTTGTTGTAATTAATTCCCAGAGCCCTATTTGGGCAAAAAAAAAACAACAACAGTCGATAAAGTTAAATTGTTCCTAAAATTTCATGTTTTGAGTTTCTTACTCTAAACACCACGAACATGTCTCAAAATCATTTTTTTTAGAATTCGAAATATTTTCTTTTGAATTTCTGTAAGTTGCACTTTAACTTTTGCAATACATTTTTATTTCAATGATTGGCAACACTTGCAAATGCATGTGTCAAATGTGCCAAAAAGAAGAAGATGTCGACATTTTGCTAAATAATAAAATCGCGTTAAAAAATTGTATAAAATAAATAAAATTAAATTGAATAAAATAAAACATTCCTCAGGATGACAACAAATGTTAACATACGCTTGGAAATCAACCACGTGATTATGGGATTGATTGTTGGCGCAAAACGAGAATCGTGCGCCGCCTTTATATACGCCAGGTTAGTTAACTGTTAATATTTTTTTTTAAACCTAGTTTGGCTTAAGCTTTTAATTCTAAAAAAGAGTATGCAATCCAAAATGGTCGGTCGGAGATTAGCCATCGCGAGATCGGGATATATCTTTTATAAAAATTGGTATAAGTTGGGAACCCCTGGTTGCATTTTTAAAAAACAAAAATGAACCAAATCAATTTTCTTGAAATTAAGAACCTCCCAGCAAACCAAAGGATCCGAATTCGTTACGAAAATACGTAACTTGCCAAAATAAAATTTTCTGCAAAAGCCAAAATATATGACTTCTCAAGATAACATTTCATGTTTTGAGTTTCTTGCGCGAAATGCCACGAACATGTCTCAAATTCATTTTTTTATATAAATTCGAAACTTGAATTTCTGTAAGCTGCACCTTAACTTTTGTAATACATTTTTATAACAGTGATTGGCAACACTTTTAAATGCATGTGTCAAATGTGCCAAAAAGAAGAAGAAATGCAAAAATTTCTACATTTTGCTAAATAATAAATTCGCGTTATAAAATTGTATAAAGTAAATTAAATAAAATAAAACATTCCTCAAGATGACAACAAATGTTAACATACGTTTGGCAATCGACCGCGTGAACATGGGATTGTTGGCGCAAAACGAGAATCGTGCGCCGCGTTTATATACGCCAGGTGAAGTTGTAACATCCCAGCAGGGTTCCATGAAATTTATGAAAGGACACGGAACGTACGTTGAAGGTGAAGACATTAAAGCTTCCGTAGCTGGTGTAATGGAACAGGTTAACAAGTTAATTTCAATAAAACCACTAAAATCACGCTATGTGGGTGAGATTGGTGATGTGGTTGTTGCACGTATTACAGATGTTCAACAAAAACGTTGGAAGGTTGATACGAATTCACGTTTGGATTCGGTACTATTGCTGTCGTCTGTTAATTTGCCAGGTGGTGAGCTGAGGCGACGTTCTGCCGAGGATGAACAAATGATGCGAAAATATTTGAATGAAGGCGACTTAATATCAGCGGAAGTACAAAACATCTTTGATGAAGGCACCTTATCGCTTTACACGCGTAGCTTAAAATATGGCAAACTATCACAGGGCGTCCTTGTCAAAGTGTTTCCCTCATTGGTCAAGCGACGCAAAACTCATTTTCACAATTTGCCGTGTGGTGCTTCAATTATATTAGGCAACAACGGCTTTATTTGGATTTCACCCACTGCCAACAGTGAGGTGGAAGGAAATGATGGTGGCTTTACACAAAATCTAGCCGAGGTTGTACCACGTGCAGATCGTGAAGTTATTGCACGTTTGCGTAATTGTATATTAGCGCTGTCTCGCTGTAAGATGATGCTGTATGATACAAGCATACTTTATGCTTATGAAGAGTCGATTAAGTATGAAGTGAATGAGTTGCTCAACCAAGAAGTCATATTTGATATTGCATTTCTAACACAACATCGATTGCGATTGCAGGAAGAGTAATAAAAGCATTTGCAGAAGCAGTTTTCTTTTAAGTCTAAGCCAAACGGTTATACATTGTAATAAAATTTTTATAAACACATGTGCACCTCTATTATTAATTCCGGTAGAAAATCTTCCTTGCGTAGGAAACTCAATTTCGCATGACGAAAAATATGGCATAGGGAGACCCAGGCGAAAAAGATTCCACTTCGAATCAGAACAGCTGGTTAGAAAATTCATTAAAATAAAAAAATTGTCAAAAAAAATAAAACTGAATTAAAATTAAAAAAAAGAATTTTTTTTGTACTCAGATTTTTATACAAAACTCAAGAAATTGTTAAGTACACATGATATCAAGCGTTTGTAAATTTATGGTCATAGTCATGAGTTTACTAAGCGTCATTGGCATTGGAATGTTCGGGCGCGATGGAATTGGCCATCAAAAAAAAGCTTCAAAGCGGACACAGCTGATGACGAAGTGGCTTTGTGGTAAAAACTATAAGACTATGACTTCTATTCTTTCGTTCGACTCTTTAGCAATCTAATGGTGAAAACCTTGTTTAAATCGGTGTAGTAGTTTCGGAGGTATAACGTGTTAAAATATTCAGTCTTTAAAAACCGCCACCTGGTGAAAACTATCAGAACTTTTGCTCCTCACAGCTCGCTTGTTAAGAGATTAAATTTTGGGGGTTATTGTGAATCAAGATTTCCGGGGAATTTTCTTAAACTGCAATAGAGAACGCACGGCAGTCTGAGAAAATATTTATTCACGATAACCCCCCATTGGATTTTGCCAAATCCCAATTTTGGGGTATGCAACGATTTTTTTTAGAGCACTGTATTTTTTTTTACCTGGAATGTTTTGCGGGATTTTCGCAAATGAGTTATTTTATAGATTTCGATGTGCTCTTTCAGAATTTCAACATTGCTACCTCGAATCGTGTTCGCTCGCGCCGCCATATTGGAAAAATGACGCCCAAAATCAGTTTTTTATAAATATCTCTTTAACGGTTACATTTTGAGAAAAATATTGTGGAGCAATATTTTAGCTTATAAAATTTTCTATAAAAATGACCTTTGAATTGTTTTCGTACGACTTATAACTCAGGAGATATCCTAATTCAAAATTTAAAAAAAAATTAGTAAAAATATCTATTTATAGGGAATTACTTGCACTATAAGGTAAATGTTATATTTTTTTCAAATGACCTATAGTTTAGGAGATATTTTTTCAACAAACCTAAAATTTAGGAAAAAACCGTTTTTCAAAATAGCTCCAAAACGGCTCGTCCTAGAAAAAAAAAATTTATTATGCATTTGGTAGAACGTTCAATTCCCTATAAGGGTCTCTTCGAACTGTTTTTTTGTCAGAATTACCCTTCATGAGATATCGTGACTTGAAAATCATTCAAAATTGAACATAGTACTGCGCATAGTACAATGTTCAATTTTGAATGATCTTCAATACGCGATATCTCATGAACGGTAAGTTGGACGAAAAAACAGTGCGAAGAGATCCTTACAGGAAATTGAACGTTCTACAAAATGCGAGAACATTTTTATTTCTAGAACGAACCGTTTTGGAGATTTTTTGAAAAAACGTTTTTTTTCTAAATTTCAGGTTGCAAAATGCAGCTTATAGCACAAGCAATTCCCTATAAATGGATATTTTTACTTTAAACGTGTGGCTCACCGTTCATGAGTTATTGTGATTTTAAGCTCAACACATCACTGTGCCTACTCATAAGCGGCATGCACAATTTAATAATTTTTTTCGAATTTTGAATTAGGATATCTCCTGAGTTATAAGTCGTACGAAAACAGTTCTGAAGTAATTTTTATAGAAAATTTTATAAGCTACAATATTGCGCCACTATATTTTTCTCTTAATGTAACCGTTAAAGAGACATTTATAAAAAACTGATTTTGGACGCCATTTTTCCAATATGGCGGCGCGAGCGATTACGTCTCGAGGTAGCAAAGTTGAAATTCTGGAAGAGCACATCGAAATCTATAAAATTACTCATTTGCAAAAATCCCGCAAAACTTTCCAGGTAATACTACCAAATGACTGTACTACATAAAGTTTTTAACAAAAACCGTTCGTTGAAACAAAAATTTGATACTTGCGTCACAAATTGTAGCATACTTAGGCGTGTTCTCGGAAACTATTCGGCAAATTGAGCTGTAAATTTGGCAGTGAGTGCACCTCAGGTATGGGAAAGTTTTTATGCTATACGCGAAGGTTGTCGAAGGTCACCTGAAGACTTCATAGTTAAAACGAAGAACATCTAGATGCGCTGCATGAAAAACATCTATGGCGGACTTTCAACAAGCCTAAATTGATAGTGAAGGTCACCCGAAGACTTCATAGCTAAAACGATGAATATTTAGGTATACTAGAGGAAAAACATTATCTCGGACTATCAACCAGCTGTAACCAACAGTTTTCTGAGACACCCGAAGATTTCCTAAGGTCACCCAAAGGCTTCATGATCAAAATGAAAAATACCTGAATAAACTAGAGGGAAATCATCTATGGCAAACTATCAACATGCTTTAATTGATTCATTTCATTGGACATCCGAAGGTGTCCTAAGTTCACCGAAGGCTTAATAGTCAAAACAAAGAATATCTAAGTATACTGCAGGGAAAACATCTATGGCAAACTATCATAAGCCTTAGTCGATATATTAACGGGACACCTGAAGGTTTCTGAAGGTCACCCGATTACTTCATAGTTATAACGAAGAATATCTAGATGTATTAAATGGAAAACATCTATGGCGGACTATCAACAAGCCTAAATTGATACTTTTATGGGATACCCGAACGTGGCGGACAATTAAGAAATATGCACTCTTTGGTGTAAGACCTAAAAATAAATACACCTAATTCTGTTTTTACACGGTAGATTGGTTCCAGAAAAAACCGTGTAGAAAAAAACCGTGTAAAAAAAGACATTGATCTTATACAAAAATAGGTGATTGGTTCCTTATCTTTAAAACCTATTGAAATTGGTAAAAAATTAAAAAACTAAATGAATACAAAATATTTTTTGGCGTACCTTTTATCTTAAGCATTAAAATTAAATTTAATATAATATTAGAAAAACAAATTTGTCTATAAAAAATGTCGTTACCAATCACGTTCACAAAATATTAACACTTTTCAAATTTGCTTGTATGCACAATAAGGGAATTTCCCTAAATTTGTGATATCTGCCGTAAAATTATAATAAGACGCAACTCATTTTCATAGTTTTGAGAAAATCAAAATTTTATTTTTATTCAGAAAAGGCAGCAACTTCTCTTTCTTAAAAAATTTATTTTATTTTTCATCTTTTTTGTATGGAGTTACTGCCTTTATTGATTTTAATTATGAAAAATATGAAAACAGGGTGTAATGTTTACATTTCTTTATTTGCCATTTGCAAGAGAAGTGGAAAACGCAAAAAATTGGCGATTGGACTAAAATAAAGATAAAAAATTGCTTAATCCGATGGGGAAATAAAGTTTGAAATGCCGTAACTTAGGTTGCGGCCTTATATTTTTTATGGCAGATATGAACACATTTCGCAAAAATTAAATCTGACAAATAAAATTTAATCCCAAAAAATTTTGAATCGTGCTAAATGGAATAAAATCGTGTAAAAATATTTTTAAAAAAATATTTTCAAACCGTGTTAAATCAAAACCGTGTAAAAAAAGACCGTGTAAAAACAGAATTAAGTGTATTTACATAAACTTCCTAACGCCTCAACATTTCCTTACTGTTGAGTTATTTTATAAAGAATTGTAGCAATCGTTTGCTTAGTTATTATTTGAAGAAAATTTATTTTATCCTGTCTAAAAATTTTCTTCACTTCTCATAAAAACTGTATACGTGGGGCACTTTTTATATTTCAGGAACTGGCAATACTAAAATCTGGCAACACCATAATAATGTTTGACATTTTTTAGCATAAACGTACTCACAACGTATTGATGTATAAGGTCTTTCGTTTTGTCCGTGACCGAGTACAGACGTACTCTCGTGTGTAATCGTTCGCGCGCGTCTTAAAGTTAGACCCGTTACACGTGTTTTTTTCAAGGCGCGTGTATCGTATATAACCTAATTATAGGTTAAAAAGGAAAAATCAATTTCAGTCAGACTGAAAATTTCGATATATAATTTTATAAGTCTGTAAAGACGCTACGCTGAGAGCTGTGATAAAAACCTAGTGTTTACGGCAGCTCTCGTTATTAGGGACCTATGTTACTCGTAATGAGTAGCATATTCGAAGAAGAAGAAGTATTGATGTATAAGTGCTATTTGTTTTGTGTACAGTGAGTTAAGAAAATCAGTTTGGCCAAAAAATGGCATTTTAAGAGAAGGTTTTCGTTGGATTATTTTTCACAACTTTCGACGTGGATTATCTCAACAAGAATGTGTCGATGAACTCAGTTCTTTGTATTGCGATAAAGCACCATCAAAAACCACAGTATATGGCTGGTATAGTGAATTCAATCGTGGCCTTAGTTCGGTCGCCGACGAATTCCGTGAAGGTCGTCCAAATCGGTTGTTGTGCCACAAAACATCAATACAGTGCATGAACTGATAATGCAAGATCGTCATGTGACATATTGTGAGATAGAGGCATCCTTGCACATTAGTTCCACTTCAATACATTCGATTTTGCATGAACACCTAGTTGTAAAAAACGTTTGTTCTCGGTAGAAACCCCATAATTTATCAATCGCTTAAATTATCAGTGGAAAAATTGATTTTCTTTACATACTGTAAACAAAACAAATAGCACTTGTACACCAAAACGTTGTGAGTACGTTAAAGCTAAAAAATGTCAAACTTTATTATGATGTTGCCAGATTTTAGCTATTGACATTAGTGTTGCCAGTTCCCGTAGATTGAGTAAATAAATTTCTGCTTATATTTAAATTTTCATAAAAGCGTTTAAGTAACAATACTTACGAATCCTTAAAAAAAAGAGTGAAATTAAAATGTTCGAAAAGTGTCTAACGTAATATATGAATCAGGCATTGAAATAAGCTGTAATAATACCCTATTTCTGCAGTAATAACTTCAAATTTGCAGTAATAACTTCAGACTATTGTTAAAAATTGTAATAATAATTTTCACCCAAATTCATATTACTTTGTTTTGCGTTAATCGTTAAAACTAAATACTCATTTTATTTCGCTTATAACCGTTGTTTTAGTTGTCTAACCTTACCAATTTGGGCTAAAATGTAGCAACCACAATAAGTACTCGGCAACTCTACTTTAAACATATTTTTATAAATGCATTCGAAGAAAATTTCGCTATAAATTTTCAATTTTAAATTGAACCATTGGCATGATATCTGTTTAATATTAATATTTAATATTAATCCCTTGAATAAGACCTTTAAAGAATTTTGCTAAAAATTGCAAATAAAAACAAAAAAAAAAAAAATTCTGCAGTAATAACTTTTTCTTATTTCAACCCCTGATATGAATGACACCTTAGTTTCATAATATTGAAACGAATTAAGGGTTAATTTAATTTAAATAATTTTATTTATACGTATATGCTTTTTCTATAATTAAAATCAGTTTTCATAGTACATATTGTGTACATACAGTATATATATATTTCTTTTTTTTTAATTTAATTTATTCATATTTATTTTGAAAATAAAATAAAACCAAGTTAAGGTTTTTCTCAATTTAGATGAAGGAACGCAAACATTCTCGTATGCATTTTTTTCGCTAGACTTTTTTTATCAAGCATAAAGTTTATTTTGCTCTATATATTCATTTATTTTAAATAGCTTAATCCCGCACCAATATTTTGATATACAATACATACATACATATAAAGAAAATCTTTCACAACTCAAAAAATATAAAAAAAAAACACTAACTGAATATGTATATTTATTTGAAGCATGCAACAATTGCAACAAATAAATGCTAAATGCACTCACTTTTTATTGCCTAAACAGAAAATACAGTATAAGGCATATGATTTAACGATGCAGTAACACCACAAATACATTTTCAGGTTAAAAACAAGCAAAATAAATATATAAACAATTTTCGACAAAATTTTATTTTTTTTTTTTCAATATCAAGTAATCAATTCGTAGTTCTAGTAATTCTAAAAGAGTTGCTGTGAAATAACAGCTGAAGGATTGAGTTTTTTAAATCCACATTTATTTAAAACAAAAAGTCGCAGAGTTGAAAATTTTTGTCGAAAGTTTTGAACAGAGAAATAACGAAAATACACGAAATAAAACAGAAAAACGTTTATAAAATAAAACGAAAAATGTTTAATAATAATATTGAAAATCAAATCTAATACAAAATTGCAATGATATAAAATTAAAACAACGGAAAATTCAGTGCACACAATTCAAAGCCTTCGTTTCGAATTCTTGGTTTAATTTTTCTTATTTGTTTGTTTGTTTCTTTGTTTTTATACTGTATAAAAACTTTGACTTTTTTTTGTTTCGTTAATTTATTTGCTATTTTTGTTTTGTCTTTAAGAACTAAAACTATTTAACAATTTCAAACAATAATTACATATATAAAGTACAATAAAATTTATAATAAAGTATAATAATGCAGGTTCGTTTTTATTTTTATGGTTTTTTTTTTTTTTGCGTTTGTTAGCTTTTTCGTTAAACGTTTCGCTCGTAATATTTTACAGCCTATGTATCAATAAGACTAATTTATAAATCGGCTTAATTTTATATGTTCTGTTCTATATACGTGTTTTTATTTATTTGCTGATGTGTTAATAGTTTTATGAATATTATTTTTTGTATTTTTAATAACTACCACTGGCACCACCAAATTGATTAGGATTGTAAAATTGTGGAAGCTGTAAGAAAAAATAACATATGTGCATTATTAATTTAACTTAAAATTAAAGTTAAGGCATTAGTCTAAAGAGATTCTCGAGAAATTTCCATGATAGTATCAAGGTTTTGAGATTTATTTGGCGAAACTCGTAGACCATTATCAATTTTGTAATTTTACTTTGTTTTGGTTGTTTTTAATGAAATTTACAAATTTATATTTTTTTTTTTTTTAACCTAAGCTGGTAAAATCATATGGAAGTATATATGTACATCCAAGTGACTCTCTAGTTTTATTTTGCATATGGACGTTTCCATGCTGCCGAACACACTCAAAGTAAAAACTAGCAAGGGTGTAACCTTTGGCCTGGCCAAACATTAAATACCCTAAATGCAGTATTTTTAAAATTTTGCTTATATGGGAGGTGCCACGCCCTCTTGTCCGAGTTCCAATTTTTTCTCAGAGCATGCGCTTGCAATTCCTAGAATTTATGTGTATTTTGGTTGCATTATCGTGAAAAATACTCTGAAAGTTGCAATTTGAATACATTTTTTGTATGGGCGGTAGGCGTGTCCGTTAACCGATTTCGCTCGTTTTCAATCCTACGAGCTAACTTTGACGACGGAGGGAATGTACAAAATTTAATTGAATTATCTTTCTCAGTTTTCCCAAAAAATGTATTTCCACGCACACCCAGCCAGCGTCACCTCCTGAGTCGATATAGCCATATCCGGCTGGCTGGCTGGATGGTTGTGCGTGGAAATACATTTTTTGGGAAAACAACAAGATAATTCAATGAAATTTGGTACACTGCCTCCGTCATCAAAGTTAGCGCGTGGGATTGAAAATGAGCGAAATCGGTCAACGGACCCGCCCACACAAAAAATATATGCAAAATGCATATATTTATCACGACAATGCAACCAAAATACACATAAATACTACGAATTGTTAGGGCAAGCTCTGAGAAAAAACTGGCCGAATTCGGACAAGAGGGCGTGTCACCTCCCATATAAGCAAAATTTTCAAAATTCTGCATTCTAGGATATTCAATGTTTGGCCAGGCCAAAGGTTACACCTTTTTGAAAAGTTTGAGCAAAATGTCTGTTATTTGTATTTTTGACTTTATAAGCTCTTTTGTTGCTTTTTTTGAGTCGAAATCGGGTCTTACATAGCAGTATCGCCCAAAAAAGCGAAACAAATGTTTCTAAAGATAATAAATAAAAAACAATATATATGCTAATTTAAAAATGTATCAACCTACATCTTGTGACATTTCTTGCTGTGCTGGTTGCTGCTGATATCCGCCTGCAGCATCGTTGCTTGAGGGCACTGCTCCTGGTATAAAGAAGCCACTTTGTGGCACAGCAGCTGGTGGTAGCGCAGGGGCTAAAACACTTTCGGCTGCTTTTGACATGGGTGCACCGGAAGGATTAAAAACATCAACATATGAATTCTTGAGAGCTGCAAAAAGAAAAAATACAAAATGTTCAGGATTCCTAGCAAATGCACAAAATCTATTTACTTCGATTGCGTTGCATTTTGAACATGTTCGATTGCAGGCTTGGCGGTTTTGTTGGTTCTAATGCTGTTGTCGTTGTTGGCGCTGTGCCTATTGCACTATAGGATTGTTGTGGTTGTTGTTGTACTGACGGTGCGACGGCGGTGGCAACATTGGGAATACTTGGCGCCGTTAGTACTGCTGGTGTCAACTGTTGTTGGGGCTGTTGTAAATTGTTAGCATACTGGTTGTTATAGTCAAATGGTGTTTGCTGCGGCATTGGTTGTTGCTGCTGCTGCTGATGTTGCTGCAACTGTGGCGAGGTTCCTGGTGGCGGTTGCTGCTGCTGTTGTTGTTGTTGCAGCTGTGTTACTAGATCGCTCATTTTTGGTGGCGGCTTAAGCGCATCTTCACCAATTTCATCGCCATCGGCGGTCGTCGTGTTGACCCAGCGTTTCTTATCAGCATCCCAAACAATTGAAGGATTTTTATCATCCGGTAAAATCATTTGATTTTTTGGCTTCATCGTTATTTTATTCCAAATGCCACCGAACCAGCCGGAATTTTGATTTGATGTTGATGCCTGCAAGCTAAGCAAATACACGGTACAATTGATAAGTGATGATGCAAAGGATGGGTACTTACTTTTTGCTATTATTCTTGTTATCATTTTTTGATTTTTTCGCCATGTTAGCGTCAGCACTTTTGCCTTGTTGTTGCCCCCCACCACTGCCATCTGTACCGTATGAATTTTTCGTATTTGGCATCGAAATTGTTGGGCGCGCATTCTAAATTTATTAATAATTTTTGAGATTAAAAAATAGAGAAAAAGCATAGAATGGTTAAAAGGAAAAATTAAAAGCATTTATGTATGTTTGTATGTCGAATAATTGCATAAGAATAAATAAAAGAAATGAAAATATTCAATTTAGCGGAATTAGAAGAGAAGAGGCCAATAACTAAATGCTTTTTGCGCATTATAGATAGTCATACGATTTTTTTTTTTGTTTTTTGGAACTTACAAATAATTTTAATATTAGCTTAAATAATATATGTAAATGCTTAAAGACAAAACAATACATAGTTATGTAAATTTTTCAATCAATGTTTTAAAATAAAATTTCGATTATATTTTCTTACATTTTATACATATTTTTTTTTTTTTTAAATTTTTCAATTGTAAAATTTCAAAATTGTAAAATTTTCATTTATCGCTTTGAAGTGTTGTTGTGCAATTAAATTTTGTAAAAAAAAACAAAAATAAATACAAAACAAAAAACATAAATTAAAAAAAAAAAATAGTACAAGCATTCTTCACGTACGTAAAAAACGTTTTATAGATTGAAATTTAACATACAAAATTTTGCACGATAGCACTTTGTAGTTTTGTACCTTAAGACGTCAAACATTTTACAATGCTGTCCTTCAATTGGAGTTAAACTCGTCTTGGGTAATTCCATGGTAACTCGCGTTACAATTAGAACATTTTTTAAGAGTTTAATGGAGCTTTTGAGGCTCAGCCTTTGGATTAACTAATAATATTGGATTCTTTATAAATAAAATACTTTGTTCTTGTTGCATATTAGTTGAAATTTTCAGTGATAACTTAATATTTAACCAGTACCATTTTTGGACAACATGTTCAGAGCGTATATTTCTTTCGCAAGTTTCTGCGAAATTTGTGGGTAAATTTCTTTATATTAGACATAAATAAAGGCAGCAGGATATCAATAAGTATTTCTTTATTAGAAACAACAATATTAAGTGGTATTTTTTAAAATAATGCAAAAATTATGTGGTAACTCGTGTTACAAAAAAATTGGTAACTCCCGTTACTATCGGATTTTAAGACCAATACAGAGGGCTTTTTCAAGTTCATAGGTATAAACATTAAAATTGGGTCAAAATACAAGAATAATAAAGAACTACTTCTGGCTTTTATGCACTAGAACCAAAACTAGATCAAAATTTAATAATTGCTTAATTAAGTCTATTATATCGCGATTGAAATTATTTGTGGTTTAAATACAGATGGCATATTATCATCAGAACTATTACTGTCACCACCAGATTCATAACTTTCCCCGCAGAAGTACCGTTTTATTTTTATGCCCGTTTTTACTTCTTCTGATGTGCAGACATTAATTAAAAAACGAATAATGAATTGCAATGTCCAATCTTAATTTTACACTAAATGGTAATGTTTCTTCAATTAAACATTAGTTTGGATATAGTTGAAGGTTGAAAAGAAACGAGAAATTTTTCAATATCTTGTCCACATTTACATGGAAATACCCTCTTGTGTTCTAGTAAAAATTGCTTATACAGTTAGACTTCTAAAAACTGAAATCACCATTTAAATGATTTACACGAACTTGAATGATTTTAGAGTTAATCACCATTATCTATTGGTTGTATGCATTAATTTCCATCGTTTTTTATTTTTTATTTGAGACTTTATTTAAAGAAAATGGTACAATGTATTTTATTCAAAGTATTGCCCATCGCTAGTCACTACTTTTTCCTATCTTTCTGTCAATTTATGGATTCCATCCCAGAAAAACTGCGCCGGCTTGGCGGCCAAAAACGAATCGAGCCAATTTTCGATTTCTTAAACTTAAGTGAAGCGTATTCCTGATAGGGCATTCTGCATCGATCGGAACAAATGGTAGTCTGATGCTGCAAGGTCTGGGCTATAAAGCGGGTGAGGCAAAATTTCCCATCCGTTGTTTTCCAGGTAATTTTTGACTGAGGCAGCAATATGTGGCCGAGCGTTATCGTGGTGGAAAATGATTGACTCGTGTCTGGTCGCATACGTTGGTCGCTCTGCCTGGATTTTCTGCTTCAATCGGATCAATTGTTGACGATAGAGTTGAGCATTAATGGTTTGGCCACCTGGCAACAGCTCATTCATAATGGATCACACCTAGCTGGTCCTGACCAGGACGTTCTTTGTCTTCGACATCAAAATCACCACTTTTAAACCGTCGAAACCACCCACGACAGCTTGATTCAGCTGGAGCATAGTCCCCATAAACTTCCACAAGAATGCGATGACTTTCGGCAGCTGTTTTCTTTGAAATATAGTAGTGAAGTAAAACTTCCCGCAAATGTTGCTTTTTCGGCACGAACTCGGACA
Source organism: Calliopum simillimum (assembly GCA_951812925.1). NCBI lineage: Eukaryota > Metazoa > Arthropoda > Insecta > Diptera > Lauxaniidae > Calliopum > Calliopum simillimum. The sequence goes on from OX638372.1 coordinate 110,540,904, forward strand.
TTTTGGAGCACAGTAAAATTTATGATGCGGATGAAAATTTTCAAATCTAATGATGCAGAGTTGTTGACAGATGCCTAAGCTTCAGATATGACGTTTCTGATCTAACATTTAAGTCACCATGTATTGATGGCGACATCTTTTGAAAAACGATGGAAATTAATGCATACACCAATACTAAAAAAGTTAGATTTGTCGTCCTATCGTCCGACTTAAGCTGCATCAACGAAATCCAGCCATTTTATGCAAAATGATCAAGAAAAATTTCGACAAAATTGTGCGATAAAAGGGTGTCCCATAGTTCAAAGATGATTTGAATTCGCCGCCATTTTTTCCTTGCAAAGTTATGGCCATTTTTACCATGATACAATGACCTCCATACAATGAGGATATTGGGATTTACCGACTTAGAGAACTACCATTACTTTGCATCGTAGATGACTACATGTAAAGTAATTTTGAAGTTGTAGAATGCAATTAGTAGAAAAGAGCAGAACAGTTTTTTGTGAGATGAAAAAATCTGATCTAGGGAAAAACTATTTTGGTCAAAAAAAAAAAAAAAAAAAAAAATACATGTGATCCGTGCAAATTTTTTTTAATATTGAATACTTTCTCGAAAAATATAAAATAATCGGATTAGCCTAAGTAAGGTTTAAATTTATAATGGTCGTTATCTAAATGTATTTTTCGTTGGTGTTTTAGCCAAAATAATAAACACATTGAACAATGTAGCGCTTGCCAATTTAAACCAAACATAATCAAGCCAATCACTGAATTCATCGTAGATTCCATTTTCGTAAGAAAGTGGTATTATTGAATTCTACTCGTTATGAACATCATTGCATCCATTCGAAACTTAAAATTTTCTACGACTAGATTTTGCTAAGGGAGAAGTATCGTAATTTTATTTAAGAAGTACTTCAAATTTTACCAATTTTAAATTCACGTTCGATTTCAATAATATCCATTTTGTAGTTCTTAAGAAAAATTAATCTACAATGAATTCAGTGATAGGTATAAAAACTTTCAATCATGCTATATTTATCTTCTTTGCATAGATTTGTTGAGAATCACAACAAAGCGGAAATCAAGGCAACAAAAAAGGTCTAATTTTTGTTTTCTTCTGTTGTGTATCGCCCTGTTAATGTAACGCGTTGATATAAAAAATCATAAAAAAACATAATTTTATGGCAAGGAAAAACTGCTTGAGTCGAAATAGGTTCAAACCTCCATTTTCGATTAGTTCTGGGTGCAATTGTTCTTTCGTTTTTAAGTGTTTTATAAGTGCTTGTTAAGATCTCAATTTTACCTAGAACTATTAGAAAATTGAGGTCAAACCTATTTTTGCTAAGTCGACTTAAGCAGTTCTTTCTTCTTGCCACAGAATTATACTCGAAAGACTTTTGGAAAATGTAAAAAGCAAAGAAATTAAATGTAGAACTTTTAAAAATTCGAAATCAAGTATTGATTTCTAATTTGAACTATAAACTTCAGAAATTTTTCCAAATTTAATTTTAACTTTTAAATTAAGTTCTTTTAAATTAATTTTTGATTAAACTTTAAGTCATATATTTGCAAAGATCGATTTTCATATCAAAAAAAAAAAGTCAACACAAAATTCTGTACATATTTCGTAGAGCGAGAGGTTAGCATTTTAAGCATGACTCTTCAAGAAGCTCGCTTCATGTCCGCCGTTCGTCTAAAATTCTGAAATCTAAAACTAAAAAAAAAAATATAACTTTGTAAGCTGTACATATAAATGTTTAACATTTTGAATTTTTTACCATATTATAATTAATTTATTTTACATTTTGTTGCTGCACAATGATAAAAAAAAAAACTGCCAACTAGTTTGTCTTAAACTAAGCCTACAATTTTTTTTTACAATCTGTAACTTCCACTGGTCTATCAATATCATATGTGCGCACCGTTTTCGTTAATTGCATTTGCATTTTTGCATCTAAAAACTGTTCAAATTTTGTTATATTTTGTTCAACGTCATTGCACATTTTTGTATAATTAATTGGTATCGCAGGATTAGCGAGAAGTTCCTGCATAGACCAAACAGCATGTGGACGTTGTGCGCCGCCGCTGGTAGTACTGTCAACAGTTGCTATTTTTGTAGACGTTTTGTTTTGTGTTATTCCACTTTTCACATGATTATTCCAATATTTTTTCAAATAGGCTTTTTTGATTAATTCCTCGTTGACTGCATTATTGGCATATGGACCAATATTATTATCGTCATTATCATATTCATCATCAATGTCTTCTTCATCGTCGTCGTCGTCATCGTCGTCATCTTCATCATCATCACCATAATCGTCCAATTCATATTCGTACAATTCTCTTTGATAGCCACTGAAACCTCCATCTGCATTCGCTTCAGGATCATAATTCATGGGCAGTGTACAGAAGCGACTATGCAGTGGCAAATCAATTGGAAAAGTGCCATTGAACACAATATTTTTGTAGTTGTGCTGTGTAGATTGTGCTGTCGATGAAGCTTTAGTTTTTAAAAGTTCTTGTGTGCCAGGTGTAAGAACTTTTCTGCTGGTTGCTGTTTTTGCTGTCACTGTTCTCTTTGTTGTTGAGTTGCTACTACTACTGCTACTACTATCACTTATATTTTTATTAAAACTATTTTTTTTACAATTTTTATCTAGCATACATAAAGGCGCAAGCGCATTACATTGATTATTTTCATATTCTGACTTGGTTGAGGTGGCTGTTGCCGCTGCCGTTATGTTAACTTTAGCTGGTAAATCGAAATTAACATGTTTTATAGCAGCAACTATTTTTGGTTCGTTTAAAAAACTAGCAAATTTACTTCTATCATTCAAATTATTTAATTTATTTTCGTTAAATTTATGATTTAAGCATGATTTTGGTGCTGTTGTTTTACAAAGCATTGGCAGCGGCGGCTGTTGCTGTAGCTCCTTAAATATTTTTGCTGTTGCAGTTATATTTTTAACGACATTTTCTGTCGCTTCTGCTGTTGCTGCTGCTGCAGTAGGCAATTTAAATTCGTTCAAAAAGCTTTTCTTACTTACATCAGCGTTTAGTTGAAAAGGCGTAGTGGTTGTTGCTGTTATCTTCGTTGATTTGGTTGCCTGCTGTTGATATTTGTTGAATTTTGCTGCTGCAATTTCATTGCGCTGCGATTTATCCATTTTATTTGCTCTGTTTGATATTGTATTTTCAAGATTTTTATGCAAAATTTTATTTGATTTTATATTCTTAAGATTTCGGTTGTTTTCAAAAAGCGGCTTATTTTGTCGTAATGCTTTTGCCGTTACTGTTGTGGCTGTTTCATTTGAAGTGTCTTGTTGTTTGGCTGTTAAATTGTGATGTTTTTGTGTTGTCGCAATTTGTGTTAAATTTTCATTAACAGCATCTTCTAATTCGTCAAGCTGCATTCCAAAAGTAAACATTTGCTTGCATTAAATTATTGGAAATGGAAAGAAATAATCGCTGGGTTACACTTTTTAATATGCCTACAGAGCTGTAAATTTACATATTCCCAATTTCTTTAATAAGAGTTTATTAGCATAGCGGAAATTAAATTTATTTTGAAGTGAAACTTCTTTGATTGCACTATGGGTAAAATTTCAAGGTTGCGTCACATTTCGTTACATAGATTTGTGTATATGCGAGTGAGAGACAGATAGATGCAACAATATGCAAATCAGCAATGCTCATTTTCTTACGCATTGCTTCTTTCTGAAATTTACTTTATCTTTTATACTGTCAGCGTCAAAAGAAATTGTACACGTTAATATGTTATGTTTTTGTCTTTATTTTACTAGTTTGCTTTATCATTTTATTCAACATATTATGTTTTTTGAAAAATATATTGTATATTCTTTCATTTTATAAAAAAAAAAAAAAAATTTAACAATAAAAAAAATTATAGAACAACAACTTAAAATACTTCAAATTCACAGCGTCAAAAGAAATTGTACAGTAAGTATAAAAAAATTATTTCAAAGAATTTTAAAGAGGTTAGTATTTTGTTTGCTTTCCATTTGCGTTGATTACAGCTTGCAATCTTCTGGGCATCGATTCCACTAGGTTTCGGGTTACATCGGAAGAGATTTTTTGCCATTCCTCCATTATCACTGATTTTAGAGAGTCTTTGCTGGTAATCGTTCTTTTTCTATTCTGACGGTCCAGATGCTCCCACAAATGCTCGATAGCGTTAAGGTCGGGTGACTGGGCGGGATGATCCAGCTGTTTTGGGGTATGATATAGCAGCCATTCCTTTACTATTTTAGCAGTGTGCTTAGGATCATTGTCTTGTTGAAAGACCCAAGTTTGATCCAAGCCCAATTTGTCGACACTAGGTTGCAAATTATCTTTCAAAATGGTGAGGTAATCTGTTTTATTCATAGTGCTCTCTATGAAAACCAAGTTACCTACACCACTGGCTGCCATATACCCCCATACCATGACCGAACCACCACCATGCTTGACGGTAGATATTACATTTTGTTGGGCAAATGCTGAATTTTTGCATCTCCAAATTTTAGTTGGTGTTTTCTTACCAAAAATTTTAAATTTGCTCTCGTCAGTAAAGACCACATTATTCCAGAATGAATTTGGTTTATTTTGATACTTTTTAGCAAAATTCAGACGTCGCTGTTGATTGATTTTTGATATGAAAGGTTTGCTTCTTGGAACTCGTCCACGTAGTCCATTTGCATGTAGTGCTCTACGTATAGTACTGGAGCTAACGTTAACACCTGAGCGTTCTGAAATGTTCTCGGATATTTTAACAGCACTTTCAGTTGGATTTTGCTTCACTCGTCGCACAATGGATCGTATTTGAGTCGCATTTAGTTTACGGGGTCTTCCAGATTTGGGACGATTTTGTAAATTTTCGAACTTTTTGTAATTATCAATTATATGTTTTACAGTATTATGGCTTCTATCAATCATCAAACCAATTTCACGCAATGCTTTTCCTTTTTTATAATATTTTAGCACAAGTTCGCGAACATCCAGGGAGGTTTGTTTACCCATTTTGAAAATAAATTTCGTTACTCCAAAATCTTCAGATTTGAACTGATCCTCACGACGTCAAGTCAATTAATAATTATTATAATTAGTTAATATTGCCTACAACATGATAAAAAGTCAAATCACTAAAAAGAACGGGAATTTTTTGCCGTTAAAATTCTTTAAAATATTTGGTGCATGTGTTGTACAATTTCTTTTGACGCTATTAATATGAAGATGTTTTTGTTTTTGTTCTATGAATTTTTGTTATTGTAATATTGTTGTTGTTTTTATTATGTACATTAAGAGAGGAGAAAATATATTATTAAAAAAACAAAAAATGTAAAACAAAAGGGAATTGCAAAAGAGTATAATTTAACTGCAAACATAGAGGAACAACGTGTACAACTTCTTTTGACGCTGACAGTATCTTATTTGGTATTTTCGCTTTGCATAAATGTGTAAGCAAACCGTATTTGCTTATTTGTACGTATATGCATACGATTTTTTAAAGTTTTAACATAAAAAAGAAAAACTTATAATAATTCTTTACATTGCCAAAGAAGTTTCACTTCTTTCATATGTACTTTACAATATTCTGACTCTGATTTACGTTCAGATAGTGAGCCATCTTACGGAAACTGTCA